>CM018040.1:24581488-25086488 GCA_008638375.1 Nyssa sinensis
TGGCATCTCCAATGATGTTTAAATTGAGGAGCGGCTGATTTTTGGTGAAGAATCAAAGAGAACACTTCCATAGCAAGCACAAAAAGATAGGGGGAAAGAGGATCTCCTTGTCTGAACCCTTTAGCTCAAGGAAAGAAACCTTCAAGCTCGCCATTAAAAGCAACTGAGAAACGGGCAGTAGAGATGCAGCAGTAAATCCACTCAATAAAAGGCTGAGGAAATCCCATAATTCTCATAGTATCAATAATAAACTCCCAACGCACCAAGTCAAAGGCCTTCTTAAGATCAACTTTCATAGTACAACGAGGAGAGCCTGAATTCTTGTGGTAATTGAGCATGAGCTCTTGAGCAAGACAAATGTTGTCACTAATCTTCCTCCCATGAATAAAAGCGGATTGGGCCGGATCAATGAGACTAGGGAGAACACTCTTGAGCCGATTGGCAAGAATTTTGGAGATGGCTTTGTAGATTTTGTGGCAGCCGGATATGGGACGATAGTCATGAACAGATGAGGGATTATGAACCTTAGGGATAAGGACAATTGCAGTGGAGTTGAACTCTTTGAGAATGGATCTTGAAGAGAAAAATTCAAAAATAGCGGCAATGACCTCGGCCTTGACAATACTCCAAGCTTTTTGGAAGAAAAAACCATTGAAACCGTCAAGCCTTGGAGCTTTATTAGGGTGGAGGCTAAATAGAGCTTTTTGAATTTCAGCTTTTGAGACAGGACATTAGAGTGTCGTGAGGAATTCATTAGGCAAGCGTTTGGTGATAAAGCCTGCAAGAGCTTGCTTCCCAGGGTATGGAATAGAACTTTCAGTACCGAGGAGATCATGATAGAAGTTTACAATGGTACTTTTGATCTCCTTGATGTCATCAATTCTATTGCTAGATGCATCAAGAAGGCTGATAATCTTGTTACGGTTTCTTCTGCTATTCACAGATTTGAAAAAGAAGGAAGTATTTTGATCACCTTCGGAGAGCCTTTGAACACGGGATTTTTGCTTGGCAAGGCTCTCCTCGCTGGATAAGATAGAATAATAAAGATGGCGAGTTTCTTTTTCCTCTTGGATGAGCCTGCTATTCCCTGCGGTCCGCTCAAGGAGAATTTGGATATCATGAAGCTTATTACGAGCTTCTAGGGCTCTTGAGGAAATGTTCTTGAATCCTTTTTGATTGAAGTCCTTGAGTGCATACTTAACTTTCTTGAGTTTCTGGCAACATATGAACATGGCTGTACCCTGGATATTAGAGTTCCAAGCCTCCTCAACAGTAGGAAGAAAATCATCATGGTCAGCCCAAAAATTGAAGAATTTGAAGGGACTCTTGCTTTTTATTCAAAGGAATGCCTGATCTAACAATAACTGGGGAATGATCGGATAGTCCAGGGGGGAGAAATTCAGCCTCCGCATAAGGAAAAGCAGCGAGCCATTCTTGGTTGACGAGAGCTCTATCAAGCTTCCTTTGAATGGTGAAAGGAGCTGCCTGGCCATTGCAGCAGGTGAAAAACACCCCAGTAAATCTTAAATCCTCAAGTTTAGAGTTCATAAAGGATTTGTTACAGTCATCCATAATGTTAGTCCAATCTTGGCTGCCTCCTTTCCTCTCTTGAGGGAAGCGTACGGCATTAAAGTCGCCAAAAATAAGCCATGGGACATCCTTGGAAATGGAAGCTTGGAGGTTGATGTCGTTCCATAAATCATTCTGTTGAAGAGGGGAATTGGAACCATAAATAACCGAAATGGCCATGGGAGAATTGGTGGCCCTAACTGTAGCATTGCAATGAATGGCTTGAGCATTGGCACAGGAAGAATTAATCTGCAAAATAGAGTTATTCCATCCTATCCAGATCCTTCCCGAGGGTGCATGAGCATAGTTATGCAAAAAAGACCATCCAGGGATAAGAGAGTTAGAAATAAAATCTTTGGAAGCATCCTTAACTTTGGTCTCCACAATACCAATAAAATAAAGAGAATGATCACGAGCAAAGGATCGGATTTCACGCTGCTTTGAGGGACTGTTCAATCCCTTAATATTCCAGCAAGCAAAGTTCATGGAGAATAAGAGAGGAGGTTGGGATCTAGCGTCCCTTTTTTCCTTAAGAGCCTTCTCTGCCACCTTTGCTTCGTGAGCTGATTTCTTGTGTAATTACTCCCAGTGTCAGCCTCATCCACTTTGGTAATTCTATCCACTAGAGGGTTAGATTCAGGAGAGGCTGTTGAAGCAGAATAGCTATCTGCGAATGGAATACTGTCAACTAGGATTGGTCCACTGGTTTTAGCTTCTTTTGGGGACAGAAGAGGATCAGTGCCATCATTGTGAGGGGAATGATGGAGACTCGGGTTCTAATCAGATGTCGTGGCCATAACTTGACCAGTGGTATTCTGGATGGAGACTTGCAGAATATCTGAGCTATTAGGGAGAGGATCACTGTTGGTAGCACCAATCTCTAGTGATTTTATGTACTGGGTTTCATAAGGAGCATTCTGCTATTCTGTAGCCTTTGAGGAGCTTTCAAGCTGAATAGCAGCAGCTGATGTACTATCATTGGTTAGAGAATCTTCAACTTGAATGGCCTTGCCCTTACTTGAAACCACTCTCCATTCACTCTTGTTCTTGATAGGGGCAGCATGGGCAGGGGGGGATTGGATTTCCCTACGTTAGTTTTCATAGAAGAACAGTTCGCAAGCCTATGTCCGAAGGTGTGGCAGTGAGTGCACATGGAGGGAAGCCACTGATATTCTACAAGGATTTCCACTTTGGATTGATCTGAAAGTTTGATATCAAAATAGTCCGATAAATCTTTGGTAACATCAACCTCAACAGATTCTGGCGTAACTGATTCTGGATTGGGCTTCAGTATGAGAGTTGGCATAGAGCAGCTTACCAATAGCGCTAGCTACATACATAGCTTAGCCCCTGAGCTGTCCAAAGTTCGTAAGGAACGTTGAAAAACTTAACCCATACAGGAATCTTGGAGGATTATATGTCGCCCTAAAACATGCCATACCTGGTTGCCATTTTTGGAGGATTATATGTCGCCCTAAAAAATGCCATAGACCACTTTCAAGTATATTGTTGCTAGCCCATAGAGAATCAAATCTAAAGAAGAAAAATCCATTGCCATTTGTTAGAACTTCATGTAGGCCATCTTTGCTCCATAATTTTTCAGCTACCTTTTGAACCCATAGCAATGGCATTTTCCTGTCAAGAAAGTAACCAACTAGTGTATTTTCCCAATTTTGAACTCCGGCGCGAATGACCTCTTGGGGAGGTTGAACCGTGATTCGATTGCCCTTAATTTGGGGTTGTTGGTATTCCAAAATAATTTTTTTTTTTTTTAACAGGGGCCTGAGTTTGGAAAAGAGAATACCAGATAAGACCAGGCTTTGGACTGCCATGCTAATGCAGGACTAGATGGACTGGTATGCTGGTTTGAACATAGGGAATATTGTTTGGATAGCAACGGACGAGGCATGTGGGGAACCTCTAAAGATATTAGATGTGACGATAGGCTGTGGGGTCCCTTCACCAAGCTGATTAGTGACGTGATGAACGGCTACAAAATGTGCTTGATGAAGATCACTAGTGGCCACCGTGGACTAGACCGTTGACTGAGGTCCATTGACACGCAAGGAGTAATAGGGATGGATGAACGGTGGGGCCCCTTCACAGTGCGGAGCAGCTGCTGGGTAAGTGGCAGCAAGTAAATCAGAATTGGCCAGGACTCTGTGGTCAGCCCCTTTAGAGCATGGAGTAGAGGCGTATAAGGTAATTGGGGCCCCATCACCGAATGAAGCCTACATTTGGGTAATGGGGTCACTGTGTGGTCGTCAGCTGCACTGTTGGAGGAGTGGGAAGCTTGTAGGGCAGGAAGCTTGTCATGTTGACGGGCGAATAGGGTGGCTTGCATGTTCCCTCGGACAGCAGAACAAGCCTGCAAGTGGGTCAGTTTGTCAGCGCAAAGAGCTGATGCGGAGTGGATATCCCCATCACCGAACGAGGCTGTCACTGTGTGGTCGCCATCAACACTGTTTGAAGAATGAAAAACTAGTTTATCAGCACTGTTTGAGGCAAAAAGGTTGGCTTGAGTATTCTTTCGGGAAACAGAACAAGACTGCACTTGGGGCAGCCTATTGTCCGCACTAGCATGGGCCTTGTCAGCGCATTTTGGGGCAGTACCTGTAGACAATAGAAATTCTGATGAAAGACTTGAACAAGGTTCTAAATTTAAGCAATTTTCCTCCAAGCCCACGAGCAAGATTGGGGACATTTGACCTCCCAGAAACTCCTCCCTTTCAGAAGATTGCTGTGAATCCAAAGAACCCAAGGGGAGTTGGAAGGGTTTTGGAAAATTGCCCAAATGAACTTCCCTAGAGCTGCTTGATTCCAATCAACAAGCTTCTTTATCCCGAGCCCCCCTTCATTTCTAGGGCAATTAATATCATCCCAAGAAACTTTAGATCTGATCAAGATGAGATCGTTGCGACTCCAAAGAAAAGACCTCATAGCTTGCTCAACTTGGTTAATCACTTTTTTGGGAAGAATGAAATGCGAGGACCAGGAAACCTGGATGCTAAAAAGCACAAATTTGATATGCTGAAGTCGTCCTGCATAAGAAAGAGATTTAGTAGACCAATGAGTGATTTTATCAATGTGGCAATCAACCAGGGACTTGTAATCCTAGGCTTTAAGCTTAGTGGAGATCAAAGGAACACCAAGGTAACGGATAGGAAGGGAGCCTTCGGGAAAGCCAATGTGGTCTATGATATGATGCCTAGTGCTGTTATCCATGCCAGAGAGGAAAATGTAACTTTTTGAGGCATTGTAAAGGAGCCCAGAGAAGGAAGCAAATATGTCAAGCCCTTCCTTAAGAATAGAAGCTGAATGGAGATCCCCATGACAGAAAAGCATAATATCATCAGCAAAGTAGAGATGGGTCAACTTGGTTTTATGACATCTCCAGTGATGCTTGAATTGAGGAACAACTGATCTTTAGTGGATAATCTAGGATAGAACTTCCATTACAATAACAAAAAGATAGGGGACTCCCCGCGATGCACATTGAAAGTGGACAATCGGAAGGCTGATGATTCAGTTATATGGGAATTTCTCTTGGATGTGCTTGATTTGACGAAGTTTCCCGCCACTTATGTTTGGTGGATCAAGGCTTGTATTACTACTCCGAGTTTCTCTATTTCCATTAATGGTGCTCTTGAAGGTTATTTCAGAGGTGCTCGTGGCTTACGCCAGGGTGACCCCCTCTCTGCCTACCTATTTGTTCTTGCTACGGAGGTTTTCTCTATGATGTTGAGATAGAAAGTTGATTGAGAGGTAAATTTTAAGTACCATTAGAGATGTAAGCAGCCCAAAATCACACACTTGTGCTTTGCCGATGATCTTATGTTATTTTGCCATGGCGACCTCAACTCTACCTCAATCTTGAAGGATACCATTGAAGAGTATGCAAAATTCTCAAGGTTAAATCCGAATGAGGCTAAGAGTAACATCTTCTTCTCTAGAGTTTCTACTCAAGGCACACAGGATATTCTAGAAGCAGTGGGTTTTCAAAAGGGGATTGATTGCAAGGTGCTGGTTGATCGGATTCTGTCCAAAGTTAAAATGTGGACTTCCAAGTATCTGTCCTTTGTAGGTCGTTTACAGCTCATCAAGTCAGTCATCTTCAGCATGCAAGTTTATTGGACTTCACATTTTGTGCTCCCTAAGAAGATTATCTAGGATATCGAGAAGATTATGAGGTCCTTTCTTTGGTCTGGTCCAGACTTGAATTCTTCTAAGGCCAAGGTTGCTTGGGATGATGTCACTTACCCTAAAGAGGAAGGTGGGTTGGGGATTAAGAAACTGGAGGATTGGAGCAAAGCTGTTGTCCCTAAGCATCTCTGGCAGCTTAGTGATCCCTATTGCTCTTCTTTGTGGGTTGCTTAGGTTCGCACTAACATTTTGAAACAAAAGTATCTTTGGGAGGCTACCTGTCCAGGGGTTTTCTCTTGGGTGTGGAGGAAGCTGATGAAGCTTAGAGCAGGGTTTAAATCTTTAATTCAGCACAAGGTGGGAAATGGTCCGCATACTTCACTTTGGTTTGACTATTGGCTCCCGTCGGGTTCTATGTGGGATGCTATGGGAGACCGTGTTATTTATGATTCCAGGCTTTCTAGGTCTGCCCTGGTAAGCCTTATCATTGCAGAGAATGAGTGGAGGTGGCCTAGTGCTAACTCTCACCACTTAATAGAGCTTAAGCGTTTTATCCCCCTAGGGTTTACGCCTAATCAACATATGATGGATCAACTCCAATGGTTGGGCCACCCTTCTAGAGTGTTCTCTACAAATTCAGCTTGGCATGCGACTCGAGTATCTCGGCCTCAAGTTTCATGGTGGAAGCTGGTTTGGTTCTCTCATGCTATCCTAAGATGCAGCTTTATCCTTTGGTTTGCCATTCGGGAAAGGCTTTCTACTCAAGGCTGTGTTTTGCAGTTTAGAAGAGACCTTGAAGTGAAATGTGTTTTCTGTGGGCAACCGTTGGAAAACCATGCTCACCTCTTCTTTGGCTGTCCTTTTACCCTTGATTTATGGCTTCACTTTACAACTAAGTGTAATCTAAGTTGGTCCCCTTGCCCCTGGCAAGACACAATTCAATGGGCCACTCAAAAGTTTAAAGGGAAGTCGGCTCAAAGCTATATCAGTAAGTTGGTGCTCTCTACTCTGGTGCATTCTATTTGGCTTGAGCAGAATCGACGGTGTTTCAACGATGAATCAAGAACTAAAGATCAGCTTATTGAGGGTATAAATTTGATGGTGCGGAGCAAGTTGATTGGGGATCGTAACCTTAGACATTTTCTACTAGATGAAGAGTTGTTGCAGTGGGGGTTGAATTTGGACAATTAGTTGTTGGTTTGGTCTGTTATCTTGTGGGTTAGGAGGGTGGGCTATTGTTGAAGGTTTTCCCTCCTTTTCCCCCTTTGTTCTAGGCTTGTTAGTTTGGTTATTGTGTAGCTCCTTTTTTCGAGCTTTGTTTTTGCTTCTCTTGTATATATCTCTTTTTTGTATATAAAATTTTACTTACCAAAAAAAAAAAGACACAACCTTGTATTATTCCAACCAACAATAGATTCAAAAACCAAGAAGGAATAAAAATAACACGGTTCCTCTAGGAATTGTACGAGGAAAAGAGCAATTAGGTCATAAGATACTAAAGATGAAATATTCGACCCTTTTGAAGATAAGGATCATTCAACACCAAAGCACTTCATTGTTCGGATTGCAAAGTCTATCAGACAGCCATTTTAAAATATTTTTTTTTTTAAAAGCAACCCTTGAATACGCTATCTTTTTTTTTTTTAATACAGATTCGGTCACGAGCAACAACAATAATTACAAATTCCGAAAAAGATTGTTCTGATTTCAACTACAAGAAACCGAAATAGAAGGAATCAATACAAAGATTATAGATATGGAAATTATAGATCTGGAATTTAAAGCAAAGATTCGTGTAATCAATTAAAGAATTCGCAGGTCTGAATTCTTGAATCAAATACACGGTAGTCAATTGTGAGAATCACATATTTGAATTCAACACACGAAATTAACAAGAATGACAAAGGAATCACAGGTCAGAATAGAAAAAACCTAGAACACACCTAAGACAAAAACTAAATGCAAGAATTAAAAAGGATAAATCAGACCTGATTTGGACTCTGTCCTCTGATACCAACTGATGTGAACCTGTGAGATCGAAATCCCTTAAACCCACAATCAAATTAAAACTTACCCAAGAAAGCTTGTTTTAAGAACCTAGATTTGATGAGAACACCAAAAAGGATTTGCCTTTGATAAGTTCTTAGTTCAATCAAGAACACGTAGAGAAAACTGAAAATACTCTGAAGAAAGCTTCATTCATGTTCCAAGTCTCCAAATTGCGGCTACAAGTCCTTGTAAAACCCTCCATGAAACCCTAGGGCCAAATAAGGCCTACATCAATTAAAAGACACGAGCTGAACATCTTCAGGCCCAAAACATCCTAAACTACCTACTATAGCTAATAAAAGAAATCCACTAAATGAGTTAAATAGGCCCAAACGCCTACAACCATAAAAACATAAAATAGGCCCACACGCCTATACTTAATGACATAAAAAGTCTACACAAAACCACAAGGCTATGCCGCCCCCTCTATAGCTTGTATCACATAGACTAAAGCTGGTTCTTCTTCTTTCAAGCCCATCTTGAATGTTAGGGTCTGGGTCTTACTCGATGAATTTGCAAACTCGGCCCAAGTGGATTACACCAATCCTTGCATTGCTTCCTTGATCCTCTTAGCTCTTGACCTTGTGATTCGCCCATCTGGAACTTGTAAGGGATCTTTAAGACTCGGTCCATCATGGTGCCCATCATCCTCATATTGGTCACCAATTGATCCCACCAAATAATTGCATAATCAGTGAACTCAATTGCCACCAGCTTCACCTTTTTCTTCTCTGAATAATTGTGACAATCAAAAATTAACTCTATTTTCTTCTCCTAATCTAAATAAGCTCCAGGGTCATTCCTACCTTGGAAAGATGGTATTTTCACTTTGATGCTCCCAAGGTTCCTATCCTCCCTATCTCGCCCCCTTAGATTTCTCCCTTGTCCTCTTCCATGCCTACCTCCTCTAAGTCTGCCCATTCCACCCATTCCAACTTCAGATGCTATGTCTTCCTCAGCCTCATCATCTTCTTCGTTCTCATACTCATTTTCAATGATAGGTTCACATCTCCTCCTATCTTGCCCACCTTGCAAATTTCTAATCACGACCTCTTGCTGATCCATCCTATCTATCATCTCCCCCAACACCAAATTCAACCGTTCACACTGTTGTTGTATGGCCTACAAAACAAAGAATGAGTTAGCCGCCTCCTCCTTAGGTGTTGAGTCACTTTTATGAGACATTTTTAATGCCCTACAAAACATGGATGTTAGTGGCAAAAAACCTCACACACTTCTTTACGTGTTTACGCTTAAATATTGTCACACCACTCGTGTTTCACTCTTTTGAGCTTTTCCAATACTATTCTCACCCACTCTTGCCTTTTACCTCACTTTTTTTCCCTTTCAGGTTCTTGAAGAACTAGTTGAACTAAATCAAGACAACCTTTTATTTTTTTATTTTTTTTTGATAGGTAAAAGATATATAAAAGAAAAAAAAAATAAATACAAGATCAAGAGGGCATACCCTCGAACAAGCTAAAGGGAAGGAGAACTACTACAAGCAGAAGAGCTCACCACCCCAAGCAAAAGAAACCAAGACTAAGCAGAAAATAAAACAAAACAAGAGGGCATACCCTCGGACAAGCTAAAAGGGGAAAAAAAACAAGAAATACAAGAGCTCTTGGCCCATGCTGAGAAACATTACACATTAAAAATACTACAAGGTAAAGACCAAGTACACTGGAGATGTCTATTGGAGTAAGAGTCTTGAATCCCTCTAGAAGTAGTGAGCCTGCCATGGATCATGTCCTGAGTTTGAGCTATGATGGCCTTTGAGTTTTTCTCGATCTTGGTGAACAATTTGCTATTCCATTCACGCCAAATGTTGTAAATTGTACAAGCAAGAATGAGCCGGCCTAAAATGGAGGAAAAGGACTTGCCTTTGAAAGAGCTGGTGGCCCAAAGAACAGTCTGATGCTAGTCCCCATTTGGGCTTTGAAAACCACTTTTAGAGAGCAAGTGAGACCATATGTTGGAAGTGAAGGAGCAAGAAAAGAAGAGGTGGTTGTGACTCTCATTTTCTCTTAAATAGAATAGGCATTTGGGGTCATGACCAAGATTAGAAAAGAAAAGACGGTCCTTGGTCCTTAGACTGTGACGGATGGCCATCCAAAGGATGAACCCTGCACGGGGAATAGCTTTTGGATGCCAAACAAGCTTCCACGAATTTACTTGGGGGTTACGGCCACGTAGGGTATCCCAGGCAGAGTTGATGGAGAAGACCCCATTTGGGGAGGGTAACCAAAAAGCTTTATCATCATGGAGGGGGGAGGGGAGAAGATTAGGAGGCATTCCATTCTTAAGGTCCAGAAGGTGAGGAGAATTAGCAGTGGGCCAGTTCCAATGATTTCCAAGAATAATGTAACTCACTGTAGCTTTTCTACCAAGACCCGAATCATAAATAACCCTTTCTCCCATATTATCGTAGATGGAGCCATTAGGGAGCCAAAAGTCAAACCAAAGAGAAGCAAAACACCCATTACCAATGACAATTTTGATGTACGATTTGAATAACAGGCGGAATTTGATCATTTTCCTCCATGCCCACGAGCAAGATTGGGGACATTTGATTTCCCAGAAGCTTTTGCCTTTAAGAAGATTGATGCGAATCTATTGAACCCAAAGGGATTTAGAGGGGTTTTGAAAGAGAGCCCATATGAGTTTCCCTAAAGCAGCCGGCGAGTCACCGTTGACAGAAAAGGTGACCTGCCAGGCGCTGGAAATGCTGTTGTGCGGCTAAGATTTTGTTCCTTGATTTGGGCCAAACTGGATCGGGTCCGACCTGACCCACCCATTCCAAGGGCTACCCAAACCGTTACTTTATGGGTCATGTGTTAAATTGGAGTTTGGGGGGTGTTTGGTTGTAAAGGAGAAGCTATCCATTGTTTGGCTTAAAAATGTACAGGAAATGAAAAAAAGAAAAAAAAAAAAAAAAGGTTGCACAAGGGTTGCATGCCCTGTGATTTGAACTAGTGACCAAGAGGAAGGAGTGGGAAGGATGAACCACTCTGCCACTGAGGCACATGTGATTTATTTTGCTTCAAATAATATATATATTAGACACAATTAAGAAAATTAAATAATTAAGGAAATTAAATAAATTCGAATTAAATTCCAATGAGTAAATTAGTCGAATGAATAATGAAAACTTACTATTTTGGACCTTCTGGATTCAATGGGGAGGTCCGTTTCACGAATGGAGTCCCGAAAAATAAAATACCCGTAGAAATGTCAAAATGACCAAAATGCCCCTAAGTCGAAGGTGAGTCAAACGGAGTCCGATTGAGTTAAGTAAATATCAAATTTTTATTATTTCAAACCTTCTGGACTCAACGGTGAAGTTCAAATTGTGAAAACAGAACCCAAAAAAATAGAGACACGTAAATGACCATTTTACCCTTGGGTAAATTAGATCAAATTAGAAGTTGTAAAGGTATAAATTAATAAAAGAGATATTTAGATTAGCGAGGCATAAATTTGATGAATGAAATTAATGCTGAAACATGTTTATTGATATATAGGAGACTCGAAAGGGAAAGGGAAGATCATGGAATACTAAGGCGTTTTGATAAGGTAAGTAAATTCCTATCTCTGATACGTGGTTTTCCAATTACTGCCAAAACTTGTACTCATATATGTATTCACTGTTATTGTTCCCACCATGGATATTGTTCTATCTGGTGGATGTCTATTGGTTGATATCTCATAATTTAATTCACTATATCGATGTCCATTCATTGTATGCTATTGTTCTGATGTTCCATGTTTGTACACTTACAATAGAATCTTGATTTGTGTTATATGTCGGGTTTGGTGCTCAGTCACATTACCCATCTGATGCTATCTGATTTCACTGGGACCTACGGGTCAAATGGACACATGGCAAAGATGGCGTTTTTACGTAATGAGTTTAATGGGCATTTTATATGCATTTATGTTAATGGGGGTATGCCGGGCCCCAAAAGATCGAGGGTTTGCCAAACCCTAAACATAGTAAAGGCATCATTCATGTTTAATTGATATATTTACATTTGTTGGATTCATAAGATGTTTTCATTTCCCTATGAATAGTTCTATGTTGATTGCTCTTTATTTATTGGACTTGACTGTGAGCGTTTCATTGTGGTAGTATTTATGTTGATGGTGATAATTGGGCTTATTCCATATTCATGCTACACTGTTACTCTTGATTGTTATTGTACCTTATCATTCATTGGCCATTGTGGCATTTTACAGTTAACTGCAATCGTTGTCATGATTGGCTATCATATTACCTTGACTTGTATTCATCTATGTCATCCCCACCCGTATTGGGGATAAGCTTCTACTTACTGAGCTTTGTTAGCTCACCCCTTTATTATATTTTTCAGGTGAGAATGCTACGAAACCATAGTAGGAGATTCGGAGCATAGGGAGATGGTTGAGGAGCACAACAGATTACAGTAGTTTCTCCTATGCACTCACCACCTAAAACAAAAATGGTTTATGTTTGGTTATTATCAGACTTATTTTCAGTTTTTTGGAATAATGTTGTAATGAGGCTTCCGCACTTTAATGTTATGGTTACATTGCTTATTGTTATCATCGGTAAAAGAATGAAAAAAGTAGGGACGACCATTGGGCCGTCCCCATGACACGAGATCCTCATAGGGTGGGTTTCGAGTCGTGACAATAGATCACTGGAATGCTACGAGGTAGAAACAGAAGAGACCCTCGTCAAAATTTGCATAAAAGGCATGTATTGAGAGTACATACATGTGGTCAATATTGAGAGTACTAGATACATATGTTCAATCACGATCTGAGAAGCTTCTCAATCCTATTAGAAAATTTCAGAAAGCTTAATTAAAATATGTTCCCACCGCCCAGGGCCACCCCCTCACCAAGTGTTGGCAGAGGGCCTGATGCATTTCCTATAAACATTCCTTAAGGTTTGCCTAAGGAAGACAACAAACCAACAACAAGAGAATTCTTCCACATGTAAATCTCCGACGGTGAACTAATAATAACGGGTAACGATGTGAATGTAAAGCCATTTCCATACCATGCCATAGTTGCAAACATGGTGGCCACAGTAAAAATAACTGAAATCAACCAGGTTGCTGAAGAAGCCACGTCATCATGGTAAGAAACAACAATTATGGCTGAGGACTCAAGCTTTTCTTCGACGAGTGTGGGTTCGCTGGTAGAACAAGGAGAGAAATCTCACAATCAGTATTGAACATCACTGAGGCTAATGAGGAGGCTTGCATGACAGCGGATGAAGTAATGACCAAGTCTGTCTTTGAGTATCACAGCACTATCACCTTCTATGCCCCATAACTGCCCACTATATGTACCAGAAAGGATTAATGGAGATTGCCAAAGGTATTTTAGAGAATGAAAAAGATGTATTCTTCTCTTTAAGAGGTCACAATTTATAGTCAGAGCTTACAAGTAAATAAGAAAACTATCCTAAATTAGTTCCTGTTGTAATACCCCAAAAATCCGACATCCCCAATCTCATAAAAGTCAACCCTCTGATAATAATGTTTAAAATATGTCAAAATGGCTCAAAATACGGTAAGCCATAACGGGATTGATTATTCTAAAATATGAAATAAATTCAAAAACATCAAAATTGGTACATGCTCGAGAAATTGACTACTTGGTCAACCGAATACGGAAAAGGACAAATGGGACTGATACGAAGAATTAATTATAAAAATAATATGAACACAATGTAAGACACTAACGAGGATCAAATATCGATAAAATAAATAATTATGATACCGAGCCTTGACTTTAAGCCAAATTTATCGATGTGCCATTGACATGCCATAAATTAAGAATTGATGAAATAAAATGGTCACGGTACGAATAATGAAGATATATTTTATATATATATATATATATATATTTTGTAGAAGCTTCAAGATGTCAGGATCTAAATGCAAAAGAGTTTGACCATTCCAATTGGCCACATGCCATTATAACAAGTTGACCATCATATATATAATATATGTATATCATGCAGAAGCTTCAAGGAAGTTGCTGGAAGAAGGTAGAAACTTCTAAGGAAACCATATGAGCCGAAATCCTTGACAAAAGATTGACCAAAGCATGTATATATAAGCATCCAAAACTGAGACTAAAGAGAGAGAAAGGCAGAGAGAGATTTCTACTGCAATAGTGACTGCCATGGATGGAAGGAAAGCCGTTCAGGAGGTCGGGCCTTGGATTAGGGTATGTGCCAATTCCCTCTCTTGTATTCTGTAAGTAGTAAGGAACCAAAAAAAAACAAGTAGAGAAAATGAAAGAAAGAGGCAAAACAATGCCTATATAACCCACTGTCAAAAATAAGAAAAATTGAAGCTGAACTAACTTGGATTTTGTGAATCAAAACACGTAAAAAATGGTGCCAGGATTCCAAAACTGTTGGAATCATAGCAAATGGTCTAAAAATGACCATGTTCTGTCAAAATACAGTGTTTCGGAAAAGATGATGGGTGTTGAAAAAACTGTACATTTTAAGGATAAAAACAGTCTCAAAAGATTGCTTAATGTTTAATGAACGGATCGGTGTAAAAACAGAGAAAATTGGACGTGAAAATCATGAGAAAAACAGAGAAATAACCTGCAGTTTCCAGCATTGGCATCGGAGACGACGCCGAAACAGTAACTGGAGAATCGTGAGGAAGACAGGTATGTTGGGCCAGATTTTGGGTTAGGTCGGGTCTCGACCCGACCGAACGTAAACTGAGTTATTGCAGCGACGCCGTTTAGAGATTAAGTTAAATTCTATTCGGCTTGTTTGGTGACAAATATAAGAAATTGAAATCAACACAGCGGGTTAACTAAAACGCGAATAAGGCCAATAAGAGAGATATGCTACCGGTTCTCTGGCCTAACCTGAACCTACTAGTTCAGGGTCTGTTGGGTTCAGTCTAGGGTTTAAGTTGTTGAACCCACTAGTTCACTGTTTAAAGTTAAATGAGAAAAACCAAAATTTTGGAAAATTATGATTTGACCCCAAACCTTCTGAATATTCTGTTTTGGCTCAACCTTTGAGAAATTAATGCAAATAAGCCCTTGGAAAAAAAATTTAATAATTAAATAATTAATTAAATTATTTTATAAATAGGGTTAGATGGTTATTTTACCCTTGGGCCATAAATAAAGCAAATGATGTAACACCCCAGACTTAATTATTAAATTATGTAATGAAAAACTCTTCTTGAAATCTGATCTGGCATTTAACTGTTTAAATTCAACTGTTTAATACTGATCAAACCCATGTTAGCAAATGTTAAAAATTCTGAGAAACTGATTACTGTCACTGAACCCTTAGACACTGAAGCTAACCTAACTAGGAGTTGACCGAAGGAAACCGCGTCGAAAATTAAGCTACAGATTGGAAGTTAGGGAGAAAACAGTGAAACTGCATTAATGCGCAGCCAAACAGGGCCTAAGCCCGAAATAAGGGAAAAAGACCAAAAAATGTGGCCAAGGGGATTTGATCCCTTGACCAAACTAGGCAAAATTTAGTTTACCAAAAATTTACCAACTAAGCTAGGAGCACCTTTGTGCATATATATGCAAAGATATATATTTAATTAGTAATCAGATTTGGCCTCTCCCCAAAGTGACCAATGGACATGCATGCAACACCTCAGCATGCATCACTCTAAGCCCTAGCCATCATGCCTATTCCACCATGATTACATCTCCTCCCAACCAAATTGCATGCAAACCCATCATGCACTTGGGGGAGATGAAACATCAAGAAAAGAAATCTGATTTTTGCTATACAATCTCCATGAGACCAGATCTGTATTGAGGTAGTCTACTGTTTTAGAGAGAGTGTGGGTTAGAGAGAAAGGGAGAGAATCTAGAGAGAGAAAGTGAGACCTTGTGTGTGTGCATTGGTGATCCATTGAAGAAGCAATAGAAGGGAGCTAAGGTCTGGGAGTGCACGGAGGGATCAAAGCAACCTGTTGGAGTTCTGTTTGAACCTAAATCAGTGAGGAGACCACTGTTTGAAGGTAAGTCATCCAAAAACCTTGAATTTCTCTTTGGAAATTTCAGCTACTGTTTTGATGTTTTTAGGATTTTTAACGCATGTATCATGTTTAAACCATAAAATCTGGATTGAATGCTCACATATGAACCATCAGAACTGCCCCAAACCATGGAAACAGTGAAACCCGCCATTAGAGGACCTTGACTGAATGGGTCTAGATCAACCTGCTCCGAACTTGTTTTAGTTACTTGGGACGTAAAATAGACCTTCCTAGGATCACAAAAACCTTAGACCGCGACCTCAATACCTAGGTTTTGACCATCGAATGCTCGGTTGCAGGTACGGGTTCAAAGTTGTAACTCATGAAAACCTATATTAAAATGGGATTTTAGGGTAGGAACTGAAACCCCATAACCTATAGCTCACAACGCAAGAAACCCCAAGCGATTTGGACCAAAAATGAACCATCACGAGTCAGTTGCAGGTTTCGGGGTATCACCTTGAAACAGAACCATTAGAGCTCGATTCGATGCTCTAAATTGATGTTAGATTGTTAATATGACCACTAGAAATCGATTAAGATGGAAAGCAATGAAAATGGATGCTTAAAACTCTACGAAATCAAAGAAGAAAATTCTGAAATTCTAGGGCAACAGTAGCCCTAGACTGTTGGGGACGATGAACAGTACGGGTCGGGCCATGGACCGGGTCTTCGGGTCGGGCCCCGACCCGACCGAAAAACGGATAACCCGTTAAAACCAAACTGTGTCGTTTTGTCACTGTTAAATTTAAATTTTAAACTGTAGGGCTGACGTCAGCACATTACCCTGAACCGGTCGAGACCGGATTGAACCGGTCCGGTTCACTTGCTTAAGGGCTGAACCCTTTGGTTCAGTTCAAACTTTTGGAAAATTGCAAACCAACCCCCAACAGTTCCGAAATATTACACTGTGGCCCAGATTCTGATATTTTATTTCATTTATACCCCTGATAATTTAATAAATAATAAATTAATTTATTTAATTAATTTATTAATTAAATAAAAAATGACCAAATTACCCTTAGGTCATAAATAGGTCAAATAAAGTCCAAATAAGTCAAATGAATAGTGTATTTTCACTATTTCAACCATTCCGGACTCAATGGTGGAGTCCGATTTGGGAAATTAAGTCCCGAAAAATACAAACACGTAGGAGTAAATGACCATACTACCCCTGGTGATACTCGAACCCAAATACAACTAAAAGATAGTCTATTTTGACTATGTTAGACATTCCGGACTCAACGGTGAGGTCCGTATTAGCAAATAAAGTACCGAAAAATACAACACACGAAATTACCAAATTGCCCCTGACATTGTTTAGAACCCAAACAAAGTCCGATTGAGACGAAACTGAAAACAATAGAAACCCCGACACGTAGGGGACTATACACATGATTGGATGACGAATCGGAGTCGAAACTTCACAACTGTGAAATGACCGAAATACCCCTAACCCTGTATCAAGCTAGATAACATCCGAATGAACTAAGAACTAACCCAATGAAAGCTTAAATAATTTCATGACCGGACTGCCTAGAAGTAGTACACATCCTGACTTCTTGGATCATGCTATAGGGTGAAAACTCAAACCGGTCATGGAAGGGAAAAACAAGAAATTTACCATTATGCCTAAAGCCGAAAGACTAGCTGACAAGAAGCAACAGGAGTTCATGCGACAACTCTTATGGCAACAAAAGATTATCGAACGGAACATAAGGATAGCCAAAACGACTGAGGTAGTCTCCGTACGACCGTTTATATACAAGATGCGTACCAAGGAAATGGTCGCGGAGGCCAAACTAAAGAAACAGGAAGACACGGAAACCCTGAAAGAGTGGGTGCAAAGGTGAATTTCAATTATCATAAAAACACATAGACAGCGAGATAGTCTAACTCAGGTTGAATTTTGAATTAAAATAAACCAAGTTAAGATTCATGTGAGATTTACGAAATGTTCATAAATTTTCTAGGATAAAGAAGGATAAGAAGAAGAGAAAGGCTTCTCAGTTAAAACCCGATACCGCACAAGGTGAGTAACCTAGACTCCTGAATTGGTGTATAAGTACACCGTCTAGTTATTGTATTTTTTAAATACTGCACTGTACTGTTTCTACTGATATACTGTCTTCCATGCTTTTACTCAATGCATGACTATATTTTACCCTGTCCGATTTCACTGTTCCGTATTGAAATGAAATTATCCTTGTTTTTACTAAAAGAACTACTGACTCACGGTACCAAATTCAGTCTTGAACTCTGTATGAGCATATTGCACTATTTAAAGTGTGCATACTGTACTGTTATCCTGTTATACTGTTCTGCTATGCCCATTATTGAACTGTTCTGTTGCTATGATGTTTTGACTGTATTCTCGTTTTAAATATTGTTCAAATATACGGATTTAACTATATCCTCTAAAATGTCTGATCCGACCACCTGTTTTATAAACAACAATGGTTTGAAACCCATGACAGGGGACCCGTGTTACTCACTGGGCTTTTTAAAGCTCACCCCTTCCCTAACATTTTTCAGGTGATGGACCTAGCGACCGAGATTAGCGGGTTGGAGACCCGAAGCACTATTTTGAAGAATCCATGAATTAACCATTTTTGTACCTAACTCCATTTTTGAATATGATGTACTGAAACCTAAGACTAGTATCTTTTGTAGGACAATGATGTAATAGTTAACCATGGATGTATTAATGGCTCTGCCAAGGTGTTATGCATTCCCTTAGTTCCGCTGCAACTTATATTAATTGAATGCATTGTACTTGGATGTTACTGATGAATGACCTGTGGTTAGGATTACCGTCGGCATTTTGATTTCAAAAAAAAAAAAAAAAAACCGATGGGTGCCTAACTGGCCGGTTGCATGCCCCTAATCCGCACAGGGTGGGTAAAGGGGATGTGACAAATGAAGTCCAAACTAAGATCTGAAAAAGGCTATCTTAATAGTTTCAAACGTTCCGGACATAATAAAATTATCAGATTGGACATCCAGGGACCCCGGGGTGGTCCCACCATAAGTTAAAAACTACCCAAAATACCTCTAATATTATAGGAAGCCCAAATAAAGTCCAAAAATGGACGAAATTGATACCAATGGAAGCCCGAATAATTGGGAACTCGTATACATGACTAAATAATGATTCGGTGTCAGAATATCATAAAATAAAAAATGACCAAAATACCCCTAAGCATAGAAAATGCAAAGTAAAGGCCGAATGAAGGCCAATTTGATATAATTAACTGTCATAAGTATAATGATGTAAATTAAAGGGCTAAATAAGACTCCGAAATAGTCAGACTATAAAATAGAAAATGACTGATGTGTCCCAACAATCAAAAACAGATACTAAATGAAGTCCAAAAGACTTAGAACTTTATATATAAGATATGTGGACTATTTTGAGGACCACGATAGGGTCCAGAGCAAGAATGATGAAATTACCATTTTGCCCCTAAGGTCAAATAAGTGCTTAATTGATAACGATTGGAGTCCAAATGACTTAGATTACAATCCTGGCAGCTATTAAGCCTACTTAAGGAACTTAAAAGCATATGTTGAAACCCAATGAGTGGGTAATAGGCCAATGGACTTAATTAAGCCATCTGATAGACTCCTAAGGTGATGAATAAGGCATGAATGGACGAATTCTGACATGTCTGTGATTAATGATGATTATTCATGTAACACCCCAATTACTTAACCGACATGTTTTGTATATGGGAAACTGTTTTGGGAATGAAATGTCGGGTTTAGCTAATTTAATGTCTATTTTTAATAGTGATAAAACTCGAATTAGCTAATTATGGGAAACTCGAGAAAATAAAAACCGACATTGGACCTTGGTCAATGAAAGATGTTCTGAGTAGGAAGTGACAGAAAGAAACCGCGCTGAAAAAGGAGTTACGGATTGAAAGTTAAGGCCAAAACAGTGAAACTGGAATTCCGTGACAACCAAACAGGGCCTTAACCAGAAAAATATGAGAAAATGGTCACTTGGGAGGCCAAGGGGAATTGAACCCTTGACCTACCAAGGTAAACAATTTTGTTCCAAAAAGTTACCAACTAGGCTGTTGGTTACTTTGTGCATATATACAGTAATATATGTATATAACCTATAATCTTGCCCAAGCCACCACCCAAATTGGCCAATGGCCTTGCATGCATTCCCTTCATCATAACCCTGCATCACCTCCATCAAATCAACCCCCATTAACCCTACTAAGGGCAGAGATGTACTCATACATATATGTATATATGTATAACCTATATGTATATAACCTACAATATATATATATATATATATATATATATATAAATGCCTTACTTTACATCAGATTCTCTCTTGAGAGAATTCTGCAATTTCAAACTGTGTGTACGTGGGGTATGGTAAGAGTGAGAGTGTAGAGAGAGAAGGAAAGGAGGCTTTGCATGCAAGGGCATTGAGGAAGATTGGCCATTTGAAGTGCAAGGGGGGACTTGAGGACTACGGTGCATGACCTGAAAAGGTTTTGAGAGACTGAACTGAGCCAAAGGGAATAGATTGCCACTGTTGAAGGTAATACTCAAAATTATCTTCATTTTCTTGATTTTAAATTTTGAATTGTTTAGTGGATCTACTACGGGTATGGACTGCATGGATGATTAAATCTTAATCCTAGGAATCATTCTGAATATATTGCATGGTTTAGAGGTGTCGGATAGGTCATGTAACCATGAAACCCGAAGGAAACCTCCATTAATGAAGCTTGAAAAACCAGGTCTGATTCGACCATAACCGTTTGGGATTTTGCATGTTGAGACTTGAAATAGACCCTAAGAGGATCTCAAACATCTACCTACGCGACCCTAGAACACTGTATAGCCCCATGAAATTGGAAATGAACCTACGGGTCAAAAATGCAATCCGTCAATACATGCAACTAAACTGAAAAATAAAGATGGGGGCTTGATCCTCATGGTCTGTAGGTCACGTAGCTTCAAAACACACACAAAATAGTTGAGAAATGTGGAAGTATGGGTCAGTTACAGGTCTGGATTATTGTTTTCGAAACAGACCGACCTAGAGTTTGATTCGAAGCTTCAAATGGATGCTAAATGATAGATATAACATGCAGAAACTGATCGGGATCGAAATCACCAAGAAATTCTGTCCAAAATGTTACGAATTAGAAAGTGAAAATCTGCAGGTTTTTAGGGCAACAGTAACCAGGGAGGGTTGGGGACGATGACCAGTACCGGGTCGGGTCCGACCCGACCCGATTAAAAACGGATGGACCTTAATGAAACTACGCCGTTTCCTCACTGATTTAAATCAAAATAAATAACAGGGCTGACATCATCATGATGTCAGCAAGGCAACTGAACCGGTTGGAACCGGACTGAACCGGATTGGTTCAATTACAAAGGGACTGAACCCTTTGGTTCAGTTTTGAACTTTTAAATATTTACAAAGTGACCCCCACTGTTTGACAGAATTATACTAAGGCCCAGATTTTGAAAATCTTATGCAATTACACCCCTAAGAAAATTAAATAAAATAATTATTTTATTATTTTATTAAAAGGGGATAATTACCATATTACCCCTGGACCTTAAACAAGTCAAACGAAGTCCGAATTTAATAATAGAATAGTGTAATCTTACTATTTCGGGCATTCCGGACTCAATGGTGGAGTCCGATTTGTGAAACCAAGTCCCGAAAAATACAGATATGTAAAGGGTAAATGACCGTACTGCCCCTAATGACACATAGGGCCAAATTACACTGAAAGATAGTCCATTTTAACTATGTTAGACATTCTGGACTTAATGGTGAGGTCCGTAATAGCAAATAAAGTACCAAAAAATACAACATATGAAATTACCAAAATACCCTTGACACTGTACAAGGCCCAAATGAAGTCCGATTAAAGCGGAATTAATACCAGTAGTAGACCTGACACCTGTGAGATTGTATACATGACTAAATGACGCATCTGAGACAGAAATTATGCGATGGCAAAATGATCGAAATACCCCTGATATACCCGAATCCAGATTTAAAAGCCGAGAGACTCTAAATTGACTTTCTTCGACCTTCCGAACTCAATGGTTAGGTCCATATTATGAAAATCAGAACCGATAAATGTGTGAAGACACTGAAACCCTAAGCCAAATGCTTAAGAGGTAAGACCTATGAACTAGCCACTATAAGTTAGTTCCATGAAACCCATCATAGGGTAGACTTGCTCAGTCTAAGGTCATGAGTTGATAAATCTTTATAAATTGTTTTAGGCTTAAGGAGAAAAAGAGGAAGGCTCCGTTCATAGCTTCAAACTCAAATATTGAAGGTGAGTAACTTCTGACACTGTTTAGTTACTGCTCCTTGATCCGTTAAATTGTTTCGAATACCATATGTTTTAAATGCAATCGTTTTAAATGCATGCTTTTATCACCGATGACATGGTTTTAGTTTCTTAAATGATTATCTATACTTCTGATTGATATGCTAGCACCCTGAACCGCTTATCTGTTTTGATCTATTGAACTTGACTTGGATTTATTGACTACTAATTCCAAACTGATTTAATTAACCATGTGATTTAAGCAAAGATTGAATTCGAAACTCTTGCCTGGATATCTGTGTTACTCACTGGGCTTTTTAAAGCTCATTCCATTATTTTAATAATTTCAGGGGAACTCTCAGATGGACAGGTTTAGCAGGTCCAGGACTTAGGGGGAAAATGTTGGAGACCCCCAAATAAAATGATAACCCATTTTTGTGAACCTATACCATTTTTGTACTTTTTGTGTAACTGATCAGATTATGACTTTTGTGGTGAAACTGTTTTGTAATCTTGATAAGATAAGACTGACTATGATGTATCCTGAATGCTCTGCCAAGTATATATGTATGCATTCTCTTGTGAAAATTTCGCTGCTTAAATTATATATGTCGAATGCATTATGCTTGGCATTTATATCGGAATGGCCTGTGGTTAGGATTACTGTCGGGGTTTTGCTTTCAAAAAAAAAACTGATAAAACCCGATGGGTGCCTAACTGGCCTTGTCACATGCCCCAAATCCGCACAGGGTGGGTCTGGGGAATGTGACAATTCAGGATATGCAAGGAAGTACCTGACGTATTTGGAGATATCAGAGTATTTGTAAATAGAGATAAGCATACAGTTTGTGAATAACTCAGACTCTTGACTTGGTGTATATTTACTGTAATAACTAGATTCATATACGGTAGTGTTTTATATATTGTACAATTTATACACTGTGTTGTTTTAATACATATGCTTTCATGCATACTCTTTGTATTGCATTGCATGTGGCCTGATTCTGTTCTGTCCTGCTTTTGATATGTTCTATCTTGATCTGTTATGGAGTGAGTATAAGTCCTAGCCCATCAAGGGACCAAGCAGCTACTCCTAACCTGTTTTGTTCTGTTCTGGAGTGAATATAAGTCCTACCCCATCGAGGGACCAGGCAGCTGCTCCTGATCTGTTCTATTAGGGAGTGAGTATAAGTCCTACCCCATCAAGGGACCAAGAAGCTGCTTCTGATCTGTTCTATTAAGGAGTGTGTATAAGTCCTACCCCATCGAGGGACAAGGCAACTGCTCCTGATCTGTTCTGTGAGGGAGTGAGTATAAGTCCTACCCCATCGAGAGACCAGGCAGCCGCTCCTGATCTATTCAGTTCTGTTCTGTTCTAATTTGTTTTGTCTGTTCTGTTATGTTCTATTTTGATCTGATCTGTTTGTTCTGCTTGAGCTGCATTTGATCATGCATTTTATTTGATATCATGTATATAAAAATTAGTTTTGAAACTCATGACAAGAATCTGTGTTACTCACTGAGCTTGTTTAAGCTCATTCTATTTATCTAACATTTTTCAGGATTTATCTCCATTGGATTAGAAGGCACAATGATATGACACTAGTAGACCAGTAGACATCCCAAGTAAGGATCTGATGGCATTGAGTAATGGAGACTTGGATTCTTGTAGACTGACTCAGGCTATTCAAGTAAGTGATATATTATGATTGAATCTAGTGATACGCACTAGATGTATTGGGACATGGCTCATGGTAATGGTACTCTAGAGATATTAGATGTGCTTTGTCATAGATGTCTAGTTTTTGACTTGCTATGTGGTACATACCTTTATGGTATATAGATGAGTTGCATTCCCGAGATGAAAAGGTTTTAAATTTTTGTTGCTCTGACCCTACATTTGGAATGCAATTCATCGTAAAGTTCAGAAGATTGCATTTGATTGGTCGCATTTTCGGTAGGGAGACCGGCAGGGCAGCTAACTGGCATCACTTTTTTGGCATCCGCGCAAGATGGGGTGCGAGATATGACACCTATAATTAATACAATCAATCTAACTCTTAAATTAAACTATAAATTAAGCTAAATCTAATACCAAAATTAAGCTACAGATTCAGTCAATATTTACAATTAATATTTACAACACTCCCCCTCAACTTGGAGAGTATATATCTATAACTCCCAGCTTGCTACAAATAGAGTCAATGATAGTTTTTGGTAAAGATTTGGTGAAGATATCGGTAAGTTGACAACTAGAATGAACAAACAGACTGCTGATTTTGTCACATTCCCCAGACCCACCTTGTGCGGATTTGGGGCACGTGACAAGGCCAGTTAGGCAACCATCGCGTTCTATCAGTTTTTTTTTTTTTTGAAAGCAAAACCCCGACGGTAATCCTAACCACAGGCCATTCTGATATAAATCCCAAGCATAATGCATTCGACATATATAATTTAAGCAGCAGAATTTTCACAAGAGAATGCATACATATATACTTGGCAGAGCATTCAGGATACATCATAGTCAGTCTTATCTTATCAAGATTACAAAACAGTTTCACCACAAAAGTCATAATCTGATCAGTTACACAAAAAGTACAAAAATGGTATAGGTTCACAAAAATGGGTTATCATTTTATCTGGGGGTCTCCAACATTTTCCCCCTAAGTCCTGGACCTGCTAAACCTGTCCATCTGAGAGTTCCCCTGAAATTATTAAAATAATGGAATGAGCTTTAAAAAGCCCAGTGAGTAACACAGATATCCAGGCAAGAGGTTCGGATTCAATCTTTGCTTAAATCACATGGTTAATTAAATCAGTTTGGAATTAATAGTTCAATAAATCCAAGTCAAGTTCAATAGATCAAAACAGATAAGCAGTTCAGGGTGCTAGCATATCAATCAGAAGTATAGTTAATCATTTAAGAAACTAAAACCATGTCATCGGTGATAAAAGCATGCATTTAAAACGATTGCATTTAAAACATATGGTATTCGAAACAATTTAACGGATCAAGGAGCAGTAACTAAACAGTGTCAGAAGTTAGTCACCTTCAATATTTGAGTTTGAAGCTATGAACGGAGCCTTCCTCTTTTTCTCCTTAATCCTAAAACAATTCATAGAGATTTATCAACTCATGACCTTAGACTGAGTAAGTCTACCCTATGATGGGTTTCATGACACTAACTTATAGTGGCTAGTTCATAGGTCTTACCTCTTAAGCATTTGGCTTAGGGTCTCAGTGTCTTCACACATTTATCGGTTCTGATTTTCATAATATGGACCTAACCATTGAGTTCGGAAGGTCGAAGAAAGTCAATTTAGACTCTCTCGACTTTTAAATCTAGGTTCGGGTATATCAGGGGTATTTCGGTCATTTTTCATATGTTGTATTTTTCGGTACTTTATTTGCTATTACGGACCTCACCATTGAGTCCGGAATGTCCAACATAGTTAAAATGGACTATCTTTCAGTGTAATTTGGCCCTATGTGTCATTAGGGGCAGTACGGTCATTTACCTTTTACATATCTGTATTTTTCGGGACTTGGTTTCACAAATCGAACTCCACCATTGAGTCTGGAATGCCCGAGATAGTAAGATTACACTATCCAGTTATTAAATTCGGACTTCGTTTGACTTGTTTAAGGTCTAGGGGTAATATGGTAATTATACCCTTTTAATAAAATAATAAAGTAATTATTTTATTATTTTATTTAATTTTCTTAGGGGTGTAATTGCATAAGATTTTCAAAATCTGGGCCTTAGTATAATTCTGTCAAACAGTGGGGGTCAGTTTGTAAATATTTAAAAGTTCAAAACTGAACCAAAGGGTTCAGTCCCTTTGTAATTGAACCAATCCGGTTCAGTCGCCTTGCTGACGTCATGATGACGTCAGCCCTGTTATTTATTTTGATTTAAATTAGTGAGGAAACGGCGTAGTTTCATTAAGGTCCATCCGTTTTTAATCGGGTCGGGGTCCGACCCGGTACTGGTCATCGTCCCCAACCCCCCTGGTTACTGTTGCCCTAAAAACCTGCAGATTTTCACTTTCTAATTCGTGATATTTTGGACAGAATTTCTTGGTGATTTCGATCCCGATCAGTTTCTGCATGTTATATCTATCATTTAGCATCCCTTTGAAGCTTCGAATCAAGCTCTAGGTCGGTCTGTTTCGAAAACAATAATCTAGACCTGCAACTGACCCATACGTCCTCATTTCTCAACAATTTTGTATGTGTTTTGAAGCTACGTGACCTACAGACCATGAGGATCAAGCCCCCATCTTTATTTTTCAATTTAGTTGCATGTATTGACGGATTGCATTTTTGACCCGTAGGTTCATTTCCAATTTCATGGGGCTATACAGTGTTCTAGGGTCGTGTAGGTAGATGTTTGAGATCCTCTTTGGGTCTATTTCAAGTCTCAACATGCAAAATCTCAAACGGTTATGGTCGAATCAGACCTGGTTTTTCAAGCTTCATCAATGGAGGTTTCCTTCGGGTTTCATGGTTACATGACCTATCCGACACCTCTAAACCATGCAATATATTCAGAATGATTCCTAGGATTAAGATTTAATCATGCATGGAGTCTATACCCGTAGCAGATCCACTAAACAATTCAAAATTTAAAATCAAGAAAATGAAGATAATTTTGAGTATTACCTTCAACAGTGGCTATCTATTCTCTTTGGCTCAGTTCAATCCTCTCCAAAGCCTTCTCAGGTCATGCACCGTAGTGCTCAAGTCCCCCCCCCCTTGCACTTCAAATGGCCAATCTTCCTCAATGCCCTTGCATGCAAAGCCTCCTTTCCTTCTCTCTCTACACTCACTCTTACCATACCCCACGTACACACACAGTTTGAAATTGCAGAATTCTCTAAAGAGAGAATCTGATGTAAACTAGGGCATTTATATATATTGTATGTTATATACATATAGGTTATACATATATACATATATGTATGAGTACATCTCTGTCCTTAGTGGGGTTAGTGGGGGTTGATTTGATGGAGGTGATGTAGGGTTATGATGAAGGGAATGCATGCAAGGCCATTGGCCAATTTGGGTGGTGGCTTGGGCAAGATTATAGGTTATATACATATATTACTGTATATATGCACAAAGTAACCAACAGCCTAGTTGGTAACTTTTTGGACAAAATTGCTTACCTTGGTAGGTCAAGGGTTCAATTCCCCTTGGCCTCCCAAGTGACCATTTTCTCATATTTTCCTGGTTAAGGCCCTGTTTGGTTGTCGCGGAATTCCAGTTTCACTGTTTTGGCCTTAACTTTCAATCCGTAACTCCTTTTTCAGCACGGTTTCTTTCTGTCACTTCCTACTCAGAATATCTTTCATTGACCAAGGTCCAATGTTGGTTTTTATTTTCTCGAGTTTCCCATAATTAGCTAATTCGAGTTTTATCACTATTAAAAATAGACATTAAATTAGCTAAACCCGACATTTCATTCCCAAAACAGTTTCCCATATACAAAACATGTCGGTTAAGTAATTGGGGTGTTACATCCTCCCTCCCTTCAGAAGAGTTTTGTCCTCAAAACTCAGTCTACAATATCAAGTAAACAACTCGGGATATTTTTCATGCATTTCAGCTTCAAGTTCCCAGGTTGCTTCTTCACTAGTGTGATTTCTCCACAAGACTTTGACTAATGGAATTGCCTTGTTACGCAAAGTCTTTTCTTTCTGGTCAAGGATCTGGACTGGCCGTTCTTCATACGTTAAGTCCTCTCTCAACTTGAGTGGCTCATACTCGACGACTTGCCCCGGTTCTTGTATACACTTCCGTAACATGGATACGTGAAACACACGGTGTACCTTGTCCAACTCAGGTGGTAATGCCAGATTATATGCAACCGGGCCTATTCTCTTTAAAATCTCAAAAGGACCAATGTAACGAGGACTTAACTTGCCTTTCTTGCCGAATCGGAGTACTCCCTTTAGTGGCGACACTTTAAGAAACACAAGATCGCCTACTTGGAATTCAAGATCCTCCCTCCGATTGTCAGCATAGCTTTTGTACTGGCTCTGGGCCGTTTGCAGTCTATTCCGGATCCTCTGAATTTGTTCCGTGGTGGCTTGGACTAAATCTGGCCCGAACAGCTTCTGTTCACCGGCTTCAATCCAGCAAAGTGGAGATCGGCATCTCCTCCCGTATAGTGCCTCATATGGTGCCATTTTAATGCTGGCTTGATAACTGTTATTATAGGCAAACTCGACAAGTGGCAGATGCTCTGCCCAGTTTCCTTTGAAGTCTAGTGCACATAGTCGCAGCATATCCTCCAACATTTGTATCACTCTTTCAGATTGCCCGTCCGTTTGTGGGTGATATGCTGTATTGAACTTGAGTTCCGTGCCGAGTGCCTCCTGTAGGCTTTTCCAAAATCGTGACACAAATCGGGGATCTCTATCGGATACAATGGACAATGGTGTGCCAGGTAAGCATATGATTTCCTGAATGTACAATGCGGCAAACTTCTCTAAGCTATATGTGGTCCTGACAGGTAGAAAATGAGCAGACTTGGTCAATCTGTCCACTATGACCCAGACAGCATCAGAGCCCTTCGGTGACTTGGGAAAACCGGACACAAAATCCATAGTAATATGATCCCACTTCCATTCCGGAATAGGGAGTGGTTGCAGAAGTCCGCTAGGACGTTGATGCTCAACTTTCACCTGTTGGCACCGTGTGCAATGAGCAATAAAACTTGCTACGTCCTTCTTTAATCAGGTCCACCAGTATAACTCCCTGAGATCATGATACATCTTCGTAATCCTAGGGTGCACCGTAAATCTCGAGGCATGGGCTTCTTCCAGAATCTCTTTTCTTAACTCGAGTATCTTGGGCACACACAACCTACCTCGATACTGTAGAATTCCGTTCTGAATTCCAAAATCAGCTTTCCCCATTGCCTTCACTTCATCACAGATTCTAATCAACTCCTCATCTTGAGTCTGTCCCGCTTTAATTCGCTCCACCAATGTAGATCCAACAGTCAAATTGGCTAGACAAGCCGCGCTACCTGGTGGAACCACCTCGATACCCATTTCATCCAGATCTTGAATTAACTCCTCCTGAGAGGTACTCATGTAGGCAAGGCTTCCAGATCGTCGACTCAAGGCGTCGGCCACCACATTTGCCTTACCCGGATGGTACTGAATAGCCACATCATAATCCTTAATTAGTTCGAGCCATCTTCGCTGCCTCATGTTTAATTCCTTCTGTGTGAAGAAATATTTCAAACTCTTGTGATCCGTAAAAATCTCACACACCTCCCCATATAGGTAGTGGCGCTAGATTTTTAGGGCAAACACCACCGCAGCTAATTCTAGATCATGGGTAAGATAGTTTTGCTCATGAGGTCGGAGCTGTCGGGAAGCATAGGCGATGACTCTATCATTCTGCATAAGGACACAACCCAGTCCCTTATAAGAGGCATCACAGTAAATGACAAACTTCTCCTCTCTAGAGGGAATAGTCAATACTGGCGCTGTGGTCAGCTTCTCTTTTAGCAGCTGGAAACTTTTTTCTTGCTCATCTGCCCAAATGAATGGCACATTATTCTTGGTCAAATGTGTGAGCGGTTTGGCCAACTTTGCAAAATCTTTCACAAAACGCCGGTAGTACCCAGCCAGTCCAAGAAAACTTCTGACTTCCATCACAGTGGTCGGCTGGGGCCAATCCAATATGGCTTCCACCTTCTGTGGATCAAAAGCGATGCCTTCTTTGGAAATCACATGGCCCAAGAAGGTGATGTTGGACAACCAGAACTCACACTTGCTGAATTTTGCATACAGTCTGTGCTCTCTCAGGGTTTGTAATGCTATCCCCAGATGTCTTTCATGCTCCTCCTCGTTCCGCGAGTATACTAGTATATCATCGATAAACACAATGATGAAGTTATCCAAATACGGTTTAAAAACCCGGTTCATTAAATCCATGAACGCGGCAAGGGCGTTAGTCATGCCAAAAGGCATGACCAGGAACTCATAGTGACCGTATCGGGTCCGGAAGGCCGTCTTTGGTACATCAGTATCCTTGACTTTGAGTTGATGGTACCCTGATTTCAAATCAATTTTAGAAAATACACTCGCCCCTTGTAACTGGTCAAACAATTCATCGATACGCGGAAGAGGGTACTTGTTCTTTACCGTCACTTTATTTAGCTCATGGTAATCAATGCACAGTCTTAGGGAGCCGTCCTTCTTTTTCACAAACAACACGGGTGCTCCCCAAGGAGATACACTGGGTCGGATAAACCCTTTCTCCAACAATTCCTCTAATTGGGCTTTCAACTCCCTTAACTCTGACGGGGCCATTCGGTAGGGAGTTTTGGAAATAGGTTGAGTTCCAGGGATAAGATCGATAGAAAACTCGATTTCTCGATTGACCGTTCCTTGCGGTAGTTCCTCTGGGAACACGTCGGGAAATTCACACAGAACTGGCACTTCGGGCAGTGGGGGATTCTGGGCTTGGGTATCCAAGACACTACATAAATAACCACGACACCCTTTCTTTCATAACCTCTTTGCCTGAATGGTAGAGATTAGGTAGGGCGGTAGGGTAATGCCCTTTCCCCTAAACATAAACTCGGGCTGCCCCGGGGGCTGAAACAATACACTTTTCTCAAAACAATCGATGGTGGCATGATTGTGTGACAACCAATCCATGCCTAATATCACATCAAATCCTTTTATCGCTAAGGGTATTAGATTGACTAACAACTCCTGGTCTCCAATCATTACTCTGCAGTTTTGAAGAATCGTGGACCCAATCATTGACATCCCGGAAGGAATTTGTACCGATAACAGTTCATCCATAGGTTCAGGTATCTTATGCAGTTTATCAACAAAAGATGGGGACACAAAAGAATGCGTGGATCCAGGGTCAATCAACACATATGCAGAAATTCCAAAAATCGGGAGTATACCTGCTACTACAGCATTTGCAGCAGAAGTGTCTCCTGGTAGCAGTGCAAAGACTCTTCCCGGGCGGACCTGTGGCTCCTTGCCTTCGTCCTTTGTCTTGGCAAGAGGTGCTGGAATAGGCTTCTGTTCTGCGGCGCCGGTAGTTAAGGCGGGGGTTCTCGGGATTGGTGGATGTTGCGGGCAATCTTTGACTTGGTGCCCCTTATCTCCACATCGGTAGCATGCACCAGTCAGTCGGCGACATTCTCCAGTGTGTAGGTTCTGGCAGTGAGGGCATCTGGGCACTTCCTCAGTTTTCTTCTGACCCTTGATGCTCTTACTTGGGCCCTCAGTCCTTTGCTTCTTGCTCGGCTGCTCCTTCTTAAAGTTTTTGCCTTTTTTCTTTCTTTCCTGGTCCTTCAGTTGGTTGAACTCCTCCATGTCCTTTTCGATAACTAGGGCTTTGTTAAGAACATCGGAATAGGTGTGTAGTTCAAAGGCCGAGACTTTAGTCCGTATCCCAATCCGAAGACCTGCGAGGAATTTCCTTGCCCTATTATACTCTTCCCTCACCAAAAAGGAAGCAAATTTGGACAACGCAGAGAACTTGGCTGCATATTGAATTACGGTCATGTCCCCTTGTTTCAGGGTGGCGAACTCCTGAATTTTTCTCCCCCGGATTGTAGGGGGAAAGAACATGCCGTAAAACTTATCAATAAAATCGGCCCAGGTAATGGTGGGGCTCTGTACTTGCATCTCGAGCCACCACTTGTATGCCTCCCCCTGTAACTTGTAAGTGGCTAGCATCACTTTCTCGGCTTCCGAACAAATCAAGAGCTTAAAGGTCTTTTCCATTGACATGACCCACAGCTCAGCTTTCTCGGGATCGGTAACAACATCGAAAGTGGGGGGTTTGAGCTTATGGAAGCGATCTAACAAGTCATTACGAATGCCGGTTTCCAACGGCTGCGCTGGGGCGGGCGGAGGCGGAACTACCGGAGGCTCTACCGGGTTATTTGCTGGTCCGGCCTGGTGTTGCTGTAAAGTTCTTGATAGTCCCTCAATGGCCTGGCCGAATTGAGCTAATGTGGCCCGCATTTCCTGTAGGGCTACGCTCTCCGTTGGGGCCCGCGGTTCCCTATCGTTACTCCTAGTTCGAGGTGGCATCTGAAGCAAGATAAAAAGTATTCTAAGTATCCTCATTCAATGTGTCATAGTAAGAATGTCATTCAGGTTGTTCATCGATTCAGAAATCCTATGACTTAAGTATTTGCTTTCTAAGGGTTCAGTGTTTAAATAACCCTAAGGTTCTGGTCTATACTGACTTTCAAACTTGTAGCTCTGATACCACTCTTTGTCACATTCCCCAGACCCACCCTGTGCGGATTTGGGGCACGTGACAAGGCCAGTTAGGCACCCATCGGGTTTTATCAGTTTTTTTTTTTTTTTGAAAGCAAAACCCCGACGGTAATCCTAACCACAGGCCATTCCGATATAAATGCCAAGCATAATGCATTCGACATATATAATTTAAGCAGCGAAATTTTCACAAGAGAATGCATACATATATACTTGGCAGAGCATTCAGGATACATCATAGTCAGTCTTATCTTATCAAGATTACAAAACAGTTTCACCACAAAAGTCATAATCTGATCAGTTACACAAAAAGTACAAAAATGGTATAGGTTCATAAAAATGGGTTATCATTTTATCTGGGGGTCTCCAACATTTTCCCTCTAAGTCCTGGACCTGCTAAACCTGTCCATCTGAGAGTTCCCCTGAAATTATTAAAATAACGGAATGAGCTTTAAAAAGCCCAGTGAGTAACACAGATATCCAGGCAAGAGGTTCGGATTCAATCTTTGCTTAAATCACATGGTTAATTAAATCAGTTTGGAATTAATAGTTCAATAAATCCAAGTCAAGTTCAATAGATCAAAACAGATAAGCGGTTCAGGGTGCTAGCATATCAATCAGAAGTATAGTTAATCATTTAAGAAACTAAAACCATGTCATCGGTGATAAAAGCATGCATTTAAAACGATTGCATTTAAAACATATGGTATTCGAAACAATTTAACGGATCAAGGAGCAGTAACTAAACAGTGTCAGAAGTTAGTCACCTTCAATATTTGAGTTTGAAGCTATGAACGGAGCCTTCCTCTGTTTCTCCTTAATCCTAAAACAATTCATAGAGATTTATCAACTCATGACCTTAGACTGAGTAAGTCTACCCAATGATGGGTTTCATGGAACTAACTTATAGTGGCTAGTTCATAGGTCTTACCTCTTAAGCATTTGGCTTAGGGTCTCAGTGTCTTCACACATTTATCGGTTCTGATTTTCATAATATGGACCTAACCATTGAGTTCGGAAGGTCGAAGAAAGTCAATTTAGACTCTCTCGACTTTTAAATCTGGGTTCGGGTATATCAGGGGTATTTCGGTCATTTTTCATATGTTGTATTTTTTGGTACTTTATTTGCTATTATGGACCTCACCATTGAGTCCGGAATGTCCAACATAGTTAAAATGGACTATCCTTCAGTGTAATTTGGCCCTATGTGTCATTAGAGGCAGTACGGTCATTTACCCTTTACATATCTGTATTTTTCGGGACTTGGTTTCACAAATCGAACTCCACCATTGAGTCTGGAATGCCCGAGATAGTAAGATTACACTATCCAGTTATTAAATTCGGACTTCGTTTGATTTGTTTAAGGTCTAGGGGTAATATGGTAATTATCCCCTTTTAATAAAATAATTAAATAATTATTTTATTATTTTATTAAATTTTATTAGGGGTGTAATTGCATAAGATTTTCAAAATCTAGGCCTTAGTATAATTCTGTCAAACAGTGGGGGTCACTTTGTAAATATTTAAAATTTCAAAACTGAACCAAAGGGTTCAGTCCCTTTGTAATTGAACCAAACCGGTTCAGTCCGGCTCCAACCGATTCAGTTGCCTTGCTGACGTCATGATGACGTCAGCCCTGTTATTTATTTTGATTTAAATCAGTGAGGAAACGGCGTAGTTTCATTAAGGTCCATCCATTTTTAATCGGGTCGGGGTCCGACCCGACCCGGTACTGGTCATCGTCCCCAACCCCCCTGGTTACTGTTGCCCTAAAAACCTGCAGATTTTCACTTTCTAATTCGTGATATTTTGGACAGAATTTCTTGGTGATTTCGATCCCGATCAGTTTCTGCATGTTATATCTATCATTTAGCATCCATTTGAAGCTTCGAATCAAGCTCTAGGTCGGTCTGTTTCGAAAACAGTAATCCAGACCTGCAACTGACCCATACGTCCTCATTTCTCAACCATTTTGTGTGTGTTTTGAAGCTGCGTGACCTACAGACCATGAGGATCAAGCCCCCATCTTTATTTTTCTGTTTAGTTGCATGTATTGACGGATTGCATTTTTGACCCGTAGGTTCATTTCCAATTTCATGGGGCTATACAGTGTTCTAGGGTCGCGTAGGTAGATGTTTGAGATCCTCTTAGGGTCTATTTCAAGTCTCAACATGCAAAATCTCAAACGGTTATGGTCGAATCAGACCTGGTTTTTCAAGCTTCATCAATGAAGGTTTCCCTCGGGTTTCATGGTTACATGACCTATCCGACACCTCTAAACCATGCAATATATTCAGAATGATCCCTAGGATTAAGATTTAATCATGCATGCAGTCTATACCCGTTGCAGATCCACTAAACAATTCAAAATTTAAAATCAAGAAAATGAAGATAATTTTGAGTATTACCTTCAACAGTGGCTATCTATTCTCTTTGGCTCGGTTCAATCCTCTCCAAAGCCTTCTCAGGTCATGCACCCTAGTGCTCAAGTCCCCCCCTTGCACTTCAAATGGCCAATCTTCCTCAATGCCCTTGCATGCAAAGCCTCCTTTCCTTCTCTCTCTACACTCTCACTCTTACCATACCCCACGTACACACACAGTTTGAAATTGCAGAATTCTCTAAAGAGAGAATCTGATGTAAAGTAGGGCATTTATATATATTGTAGGTTATATACATATAGGTTATACATATATACATATATGTATGAGTACATCTCTGTCCTTAGTGGGGTTAGTGGGGGTTGATTTGATGGAGGTGATGTAGGGTTATGATGAAGGGAATGCATGCAAGGCCATTGGCCAATTTGGGTGGTGGCTTGGGCAAGATTATAGGTTATATACATATATTACTGTATATATGCACAAAGTAACCAACAGCCTAGTTGGTAACTTTTTGGGACAAAATTGCTTACCTTGGTAGGTCAAGGGTTCAATTCCCCTTGGCCTCCCAAGTGACCATTTTCTCATATTTTCTTGGTTAAGGGCCTGTTTGGTTGTCGCGGAATTCCAGTTTCACTGTTTTGGCCTTAACTTTCAATCCGTAACTCCTTTTTCAGCGCAGTTTCTTTCTATCACTTCCTACTCAGAATATCTTTCATTGACCACGGTCCAATGTCGGTTTTTATTTTCACGAGTTTCCCATAATTAGCTAATTCGAGTTTTATCACTATTAAAAATAGACATTAAATTAGCTAAACCCGACATTTCATTCCCAAAACAGTTTCCCATATACAAAACGTGTCGGTTAAGTAATTGGGGTGTTACAGATTTCCTTGGGCTCTACTTTAGATCGAATGAAATGACAACCAACTTCAATATGCTTGGTTGGTTAGTAAAAAGACTAGATTGTTGGCAATATGAATCGTTGCTTGATTGTCACAATGGAGAGGCGTTGGACCACATAATGGAACATCAAATTCTTGCACAAGTGTTCTTGACCAAGTCAGCTCACAAGTAGTATGTACCAATTGCTCGATACTTTGTCTCAACACTAGGACGTGCCACAACCAACTGCTTCTTACTTTTCCAAGTCATGAGATTACCCCCTATAAAAATACAATAACCAGTGGTAGATTTGCGATCTGAAGGCGATCTTGCCCAATCATCACCAACATATCCCTCAAGTCGAAGATGTCCAGATGATCGATAAAGAATACCATGTCTTGGGGTATTCTTAAGATACTTCAAGATACGAGTAATTGCATCCATATGAGGAACCCGATGACCAGTCATAAACTGACTCACAACAATAATTACGTAGGAGATGTTAGGTCGAGTAATGGTTAGGTAAATGAGCTTACAAGTCTTCGATACATCTCTAGATCCTTAACCAAATCACCCTTACCTAGAATCAACTTTAGATTGGTCTTTGTGAGAATTATTATAAGTTTGAACCCAAGATAACCTGTATCTTTCAAAATATCAAGAGTGTACTTCCTCTAAGACAAATTGATCCCTACTTTTGATCTTACAATCTTAATACCAAGAAAATAACGGAGCTTTCCAAGATCTTTGGTGAGAAAAATGGAACCAAGATGGCAAATCAATGTTTGGATACCTGCCTCATCACTGTTGGTGATTGTAATATCATCTACGTAGACAACTAGAATCACGATACCTCTTTTTTTTTTTTTGATAGGTAAAAGATATATAAAAGTAGAAATATAAATACAAGATCAAGAGGGCATACCCTCGAACAAACTAAAGGGAAGGAGAACTACTACAGGCAGAAGAGCTCACGACCCCAAGCAGAAAAGAAACCAAGACTAAACAGAAAATAATACAAAACAAGAGGGCATACCCTCGAAGAAGCTAAAAAGGGAAAAAACAAGAAATTACAAGGGCTCTTGACCCATGCTGAGAAACATTACACATTAAAAATACTACAAGGTAAAGACCAAGTACACTGGAGATGTCTATTGGAGTGAGAGTCCTGAATCCCTCTTGAGGTAGTGAGCCTACCACGGATCATGTCCTGAGTTTGAGCTATGATGGCCTTTGAGTTTCTCTCAGTCTTGGTGAATAATCTGTTATTCCTTTCACACCAAATGTTGTAAATTGTACAAGCAAGAGTGAGCCGGCCTAAAATGGAGGAAAAGGACTTAGCTTTGAAAGAGTTGGTGGCCCAAAGAATAGTCTGATGCCAGTCCCCATTTGGGATTTGAAATCCACTTTTAGAGAGAAAGTGGGACCATATGTTGGAAGTGAAGGAACAAGAAAAGAAGAGGTGGTTATGACTCTCATTTTCTCTTAAACAGAAAAGGCATTTGGGGTCATGACCAAGATTAGAAAAGAAAAGATGGTCCTTGGTCCTTAAACTGTGACGGATGGCCATCCAAAGGATGAACCCTGCACGGGGAATAGCTTTTGGATGCCAAACAAGCTTGCACCAATTTAACTGGGGGTTACGGCCACGCAGGGTATCCCAGGCAGAGTTGATGGAGAAGACCCCATTTGGGGAGGGTAACCAAAAAGCTTTATCATCATGGAGGGGGGAGCGAAGAAGATTAGGAGGCATACCATTCTTAAGGTCCAGAAGGTGAGGAGAATTAACAATGGGCCCGTTCCAATGATTTTCAAGAATGATGTAATTCACTGTAGCTTTTCGACCAAGACCCGAATCATAAATAACCCTTTCTCCCATATTGTCGTAGATGGAGCCATTAGGGAGCCCATAGTCAAACCAAAGAGAAGCAAAACACCCATTACCAATGACAATTTTGATGTACGATTTGAATAACGAGCGAAATTTGATCATTTTCCTCCATGCCCACGAGCAAGATTGGGGACATTTGATTTCCCAGAAGCTTTTTTGCCTTGAAGAAGATTACTGCGAATCCATTGAACCCAAAGGGATTTAGAGGGGTTTTGAAAGAGAGCCCATATGAGTTTCCCCAAAGCAGCTAGGTTCCAATCAACAAGCCTCTTAATACCAAGACCCCCTTCATTTTCTGGGCAAGTAACATCCTCCCACGCAACTTTGGAACCAGAAAATATGAGATGGTTGCCACTCCAGAGAAAAGATCTCATAGCTTGCTCAATCTGATTAACCACCTTTTTAGGGAGGATGAAGTGGGAAGACCAGAAAACTTGAATGCTAAAAAGGACAGACCTGATCAGCTGAACTCGACATGCATAGGAAAGAGATTTTGTGGCCCAATGAGTGATCTTACCAATAATGCGGTCTACTAAAGATTTGTAATCCTGGGCTTTCAGCTTGGTAGAAATCAAGGGAACTCCAAGGTAATGGATAGGAAGGGAGCTTTCAGGAAAGCCGACTTGAGCAATGATGAGCTGTTTGAGGTTGGATTCCACACCTGAAAAGAAAATGTTACTTTTGGAAGCATTGTGCAGAAGGCCAGAGAAGGAGGCAAAAGTGTCGAGCCCTTGCTCAAGGATAGAAGCTGAGGCAAGATCCCCATGACAGAAAAGCATGATGTCATCAGCAAAACAAAGATGGGTCAGCTTGGACTTATGGCATCTCCAATGGTGTTTAAACTGAGATCCAGCCGACATTTGATGGAGAATCAAAGAGAGGACATCCATAGCAATCACAAAGAGATAGGGGGAAAGAGGGTCTCCTTGCCTTAAACCCTTAGCCCCGGGAAAATAACCTTCCAACTCTCCATTAGTGACAACTGAGAAACGAGGAGTAGAGATGCTGCAAAAAATCCAGTCAATAAAAAGCTGAGGAAAACCCATAATGCTCAAAGTGTTAGTAATGAATTCCCACCGCACTGAATCAAATGCTTTCTTAAGGTCAACTTTCAGTGTGCAATGAGGAGAACCTGTGTCCTTGTGGTAATTATGCATGAGTTCTTGGGCAAGAAGGATGTTGTCACTGATATTCCTGCCCTGAATAAAAGCAGATTGAGAAGGATCAATGAGGCTAGGAAGAACTTTCTTGAGACGGTTGGCCAGAATTTTGGAGATGGTTTTGTAAAGGGTGTTATAGCAAGATATAGGCTGAAAGTCATGGACAAAAGAGGGGTTAGGAACTTTGGGGACAAGGGCAATAGCCGTGGCATTCATCTCTTTAAGGATGGTTTTGGAGGAAAAAAATTCAGAGATAGCGGCAATGACCTCAAGTTTAATGATGTTCCAAGTTTTTTTAAAAAAGTGGCTATTAAAGCCGTCAGGCCCAGGGGCTTTGTTAGGGGGAAGGCTAAAGAGAGCATCTTGGATTTCTTGTTCAGAGACAGGGCACTGAAGGACCTTACCGAAATCAGAATGAAGGCGCTTTGGGATAAGTTTGCAAGAACTTGCTTACCTGGGTAGTGAATGGGACTATCAATTCCAACGAGATCATGGTAAAAATCAACAATGGTGGTTTTGACCTCTTTTATGTCATCAATTCTGCGACCGTTTGCATCAAGGAGGCTAACGATCTTATTGCGATTCCTTCTGTTATTCACAGATTTGAAGAAAAAAGAGGTGTTTTGGTCCCCTTCGGAATGCCATTGAACACGGGATTTTTGCTTAGCCAGACTTTCCTCACTGCTAAGAAGGGAGTGAAAATTGTGATGAGCTTCTTTTTCCTCCTGAAGGAGACTCTCATTCCCAAGATCACTCTCAAGGAGATTTTGGATATCATAGAGCTTGTTACGGGCTTCTTGGACACGGGAGGTGATGTTTTTGAATCTTTGCTGATTGAAATCCTTAAGAGCATATTTCACCTTCTTAAGCTTTTGGCAACAAATAAACATGGCTGTACCTTGAAAGTTTGTGCGCCAGGCTTGTTCAACAGTAGTTACGAAATCATCATAATCGGCCCAAAAGTTGAAAAATTTGAAAGGAATTTTGCTTTTCTTGAAAGATATGCCGGATCTGACAATAATAGGGGAGTGGTCAGAGAGGCCAGGAGGGAGGAATTCAGCCTCAGCAGATCGAAGAGCAGAAAGCCAGTCCTGGTTGACTAAAGCTCGATCAATCTTCCTGTGGATTGTGTGGGGGGCGACTTGACCATTAGACCATGTAAAAAATCGCCCAGAAAATCTCAGATCCTCAAGCTCAGCATTTAAAAAACAAGTGTTACAGTCATTCATAACAGGGGGCCAGTCGCAGTTCCCACCTCTTCTATCATAGGGAAAACGTATAGCATTGAAGTCGCCCAAAATAAGCCAGGGGAGACCCTTGGTGATAGCTGCTTGGAGGTGGATGTCACGCCATAAATCATTTCTTTGGAGAGAGGAGTTTGAGCCATATATAACTGAAATGAGCATGGGGGATTTGGTTTCTCGAATTGTAATATTACAATGAATGGCTTGACTGGTTGCACATGAGGAGTTAATCTGCAGCATAGCATTGTTCCAGCCAATCCAAATTCGTCCCGAAGCTGAATGGGAATAATTGTGCAAAAAGGACCATCCAGGGATGAGGGAATTAGCAGTAATATCTTTGGCGGCTTCCTTAATTTTTGTCTCAACTATACCAAGAAAACAGATAGAGTGGTCATGAACAAACAAACGAACTTCACGCTGTTTTGAGGGGCTGTTCATACCCCTGATATTCCAACATGCAAAGTTCATTGAGAAAATGTGAGGGGGCCGGAACTTGCTGTTCCTTTGTTTTTTGAAATTTTCTTCTTACGTCGTTGTTTTTTGAGCTGATTTCTGGTGAAATTGCTGCCACTATCAGCTTCGTCAACTTTAGCAATTTTGTCCACTAGGGAGTTTGAATCAAGAGAAGCAGTAGAGGCGGAACTGTTTATCTCACCTAGGTAGCTGACTGCTGAAAGAGAACAGGGAGTTGGTTCTTTGGGGGACAGCAAATCTAGGTCATCAGATTGTAGGGAGAGGAGGGGAGACTGGTCTGTGGTATTTGCTATGTCCAACGCAGGACTGGAAAAGGATTTGTGGAGGACTAGCTGCTTAAGAGCAGGGCTCTCAATTGTTGCACCGTCACTGGGAGAATCTATGTGCGGCATAACAGGTTGCAAGCCATTGGAACATGTATTTGACTGTCTTGGAACAATTGTTACACCGTTAGTGGGAGGAGCTGGGAGCGGCATATCTGGCTGCAGCCCTTCAGAACATGTTTGTGACTGACTTGGATCAATAGTGGGGTTTTCAAAATGGGCATCTTCGGGGGTTTTTTCATCACTATGGATGGATTTACCTTTGCAAGAGACAATGCGCCATTCACTCGTGCTGGTTTTCCTTGCAGCTATAGTGGGGCGATTAATGGCTGTCTCCTTTTCTGTTTTGACTGAAGGGCAGTTGGCAAGCCGGTGGCCAAATATACGGCAGTGAGTGCACATAGAAGGAAGGCATTGATATTCAACAAGAATTTCCACTTTTGAGTTTGTTAACATAATATCAAAAGAATCAGGGAGGTCTTTGGTAGCATCCACCTCCACGCATATTCTCGCATAACTGATTCTGGTCTGATCTTCAGTGTGGGAATCAGCATAAGGAGGTCTCCCAATGGCACTAGCTACATAGCTAAGGCCTTGTGCTGTCTAGAGCTCATAAGGGATGTTGAAGAATTTAACCCAAACAAGGATTTTAGCTACATCCTTCTTAGATAGAGTCATGCTAGGGTGCCATCTTTGAAAAGTAATGTGCCGGCCAGAGAAGTGCCAGTGACCACTTTCAAGAATAGAATTAATGTCATGCATGGAATCAAATTTGAAGAAGAAGAATCCATTTCCATTGGTAAGAACTTCATTTAATCCTTCTTTGTTCCAGAGCTTTTCTGCTATTTTTTTTATCCAGAGAAATGGCATCTTCTTCTCGAGAAAATAACCTACTAAGGTATTTTCCCAACCTGAAATACCTGCTTGAACAACTTCCAGGGGGGGCTGGACAGTGATTCTATCACCCTCAATTTGAGGTCGCTTGAATTCCAAATGAAATTTTTTGGAAGGAGCAAGTTTTTGGAAAAGGGAAGTCCAGGAGGGGATGGTCGCTGTGTTAGCAACGAGAGAATCCATTCTTTGCAAAGCTGGGGAACTGTGGTTAACAGCATCGTGCAGAGAAGCAACGACTTCAGCATGGGCAACGTCAGTGTTAGCTAGAGTCTCTAAACTTGCGTGGGACAAACTACTAGCACTGGGAATAGGTAGAGAGAAGGAACAGGATGTGGGCCTAGTAGCTTTTAGCAAGGAAGGGTGGTGGCTATGTGTAATGACAACAGCAGAGGGGTCTGCAGTTCCATTTGGTTTAGCAGCATGGGGCGAAAGGGAAAAGGTTGACTGAGCGTAGGGGGCAATGTCAGCGGTTTTAGGGGCTAAGCCTATTTGCATGTCAGCACTATCTGCACCAGCTATATGAGAGCCATAATCTCCAGCCGTACGATCATATCTCCCTGCCTCAATAGATGACACATTGACACCTTGATCAGGCCGTCTAGCATTGGGAAATGTCTGATGGGTAATGGTCTGAGCGATGGAGGCAATGTTAGCGCTAGTGGGAACTGAGACACTGTGCATATCAGTATTAGCTTTTCCACCTGTTAAAATAATATCATTGCTAGCCGTTGGATCAATTCTTCCTGTCTCAATGGCTGACACGTGGGCTGCTTGGGGCGAATGAGTTGCTGTCCCACTCTTACTACATATTGAGGAAGAGTCACGCGCCGCCTGGAGCAGCCGTCCTTTACCTCTTCCATGAACACCATTGCTGTTGGAACTATTGGATTTGAATGCATTTAGCTCACTCATGAAAGAGCAATCAGAAGAGAAGCCCCCATATTCATTTTCTAAATCAAGAGCAGCTTGGGGTATGAACTCCCCTTGCTCAACGCCTTTTGCCCAGGATAAAGTAGAAGGTTTCTGTTTAGGCCGTCGATTTTCAAATGGAGCTTTGGAGGAGAGGCCAGTACCAGCATTTGAGATAACTTGTGATGGATGCTGCCAACGTATATCCTTAACTTCTATATGAGATCTGATGGCAGCGTCATTTACACAGAGACCATGCACACACTCCCCTGTACCGTAATAGCTTTTGGGACAAGAGATTTTTTCCATACTCTGGAATGAAGACACAGTAAAGCTGGAATCAATAGGATCCTTTGCAAGGAGGGGAAGGGTAGTGACGGATGAAGCTTGGGGATCATGGATAATTTTTCTACCGCATGTATATTCCTATGATGATGGTGTTTTTCCAAAATCCAACTTTGTTGTTTAGCATCTTGAACTTGAGTAACTATTGCCTTACTGAATTAATCAAACCAAGCTCCATGAGACAATTTGAGTCCACAGATACACTTCTAAAGGTGACAACATACTCCCCCTTAGACTCAAAACCAGGTCATTGAATTCTATACACAGTTTCAATAAAATCACCATGTAGGAAGGCATTTTTTACATCAAGCTGATGAAGAGGCCAATCAAGATATGCAACAAGAGATATGATAACACAAACATAATTTAATTTGGCAAATAGAGAAAAAATCTCGGTGTAAACTGATGCGAATCCCGCTAAGATTAACGAGACCCGTCAACGAGATAAGAATCCAAGATCGTTCTACAATCAAATTTGAATGGAAGACCTCGACTTGTTGTTTACGACAAACAAGAACCTCGGTATATATGACCTCAACCCGTTGTTTAGTGCGAAACAAGAACCTCAGTATAAGGAAGACGCCATAAACAATGGTGGAAATCCATTTGATAAGTCGTTGGTGAACGCCACGGGAAATCCCGATAAGTTCAGATAGTTCTTCAAAGAACCGCAGAGAAAATACTCTCTCAATTTACTCAAAAATCCAACAACTGCCAAATGCGGCTACAAGTTTTTTTTAAAACACTCTATGAAACCCTAGGGCCGAATAAGGCCTACATTAAATAAAAGATATGGGCTAAACATTTTCAGGTCCCAAACATCCTAAACTACCGACTAAAAGTAATAAAAGAAATGCACTAATTAAGTTAAAATCTCACGCAGCCAAAAACGTCATCAGTGCACGTATAGCAACTTCAAACCTGATTTTGACCTTGCTGTAGCCCGAATCTCGGAAAACTTAAAACATGAAAGTTGTATAACTATTTCTTGGCTTTCATAGCATCTCGAATCATCTCAATCGGATCTTGAATGAGAGAGTTATGCCCAGATTACGAAGCGACGTTGAAACTGTACGAAAATCACCCAATTAGCGTTTTTGTGCAGTTAACTTCTTAGCTCTCGACCTTGTGTTTGGCCCATCTGGAACTTGTAAAGGATCTTTAAGACTCGGTCCACCATGGTTGATGCGAACCTCGCCAAGAAATAACGAAACCCGACAACGAATAAGAATCCAAGATCAATCTACAATCAAATCTGAATGGAAGACCGACCTGTTGTTTACGACAAACAAGAACCTCGGTATATACGACCTCAACCTGTTGTTTAGTGCGAAACAAGAACCTCGGTATAAGGAAGACGCGACAAACGGTGGTGAAAATCCGTTTGATAAGTCGTTGGTGAACGCCACAGCAAATCTCGATAAGTTCAGATAGTTCTTCAAAGAACCGTAGAAAAATACTCTCACAATTTTACTGAATAATTGACCATCTACCAAATGCGGCTACAAGTTCTTTTTAAAACATTCTATGAAACCCTAGGGCCGAATAAGGCCTACATCAAATAAAAGATATGGGCTGAACATCTTCAGGCCCAAAGCATCCTAAACTACTAACTACAACTAATTAACAGAAATCCACTAAAAAAGTAAAATTTCGCTCAGCCAAAACGCCATTAGTGTAGTACAGCAACTTCAAACCCCATTTTGACCTTGATGCAATCAGAATCTCGGAAAACTCAAAACCTGAAAGTTGTAGAACTATTTCTTCTCTTTCCATAGAATCTTGAATCATATCAATCAGAGCTCGGATGAGAGAGTTATGCCCAGATTACGAAGCTACGTCAAAACTGTCCGAATTTGCCAATTTAAGCTTAGCCTTGGCCAAATTCTTTTCAAACTTGAATCTTGTTGATGAACCTTTGTTACCCACGTGGATCATGCTCAATGGGCCTCCACAAATTTTCTTGGGTCCATGCCTCTTGAATCAGTCCGTTGAGTATATCTTTAAACTTTTTTTTTTTTTTTTTTGATAGGTAAAAAGATATATAAAAGAAGAAAAAATAAATACAAGATCAAGAGGGCATACCCTCGAACAAGGTAAAGGGAAGGAAAACTACTACAAGCAGAAGAGCTCACGACCCCAAGCAAAAGAAACCAAGACTAAACAGAAAATAAATCAAAACAAGAGGGCATACCCTCGGACAAGCTAAAAAGGGAAAAAACAAGAAATACAAGAGCTCTTGGCCCATGCTGAGAAACATTACACATTAAAAATACTACAAGGTAAAGACCAAGTACACTGGAGATGTCTATTGGAATGAGAGTCCTGAATCCCATTTGAAGTAGTGAGCCTGCCACGGATCATGTCCTGAGTTTGAGCTATGATGGCCTTTGAGTTTCTCTCGATCTTGGTGAACAATCTGCTATTCCTTCCACGCCAAATATTGTAAATTGTACAAGCAAGAGTGAGCTGGCCTAAAATGGAGGAAAAGGACTTACCTTTGAAAGAGTTAGTGGCCCAAAGAACAGTCTAATGCCAGTCCCCATTTGGGCTTTGAAATCCACTTTTAGAGAGCAAGTGGGACCATATGTTGGAAGTGAAGGAGCAAGAAAAGAAGAGGTGGTTGTGACTCTAATTTTCTCTTAAACAGAATAGGCTTTGGGGTCATGACCAAGATTAGAAAAGAAAAGACGGTCCTTGGTCCTTAGACGGTGACGGATGGCCATCCAAAGGATGAACCCTGAATGGGGAATAGCTTTTGGATGCCAAACAAGCTTCCATCAATTTACCTGGGGGTTACGGCCATGCAGGGTATCCCAGGCAGAGTTGATGGAGAAGACCCCATTTGGGGAGGGTAACCAAAAAGCTTCATCATCATGGAGGGGGGAGGGAAGAAGATTAGGAGGCATACCATTCTTAAGGTCCAGAAGGTGGGGAGAATTAGCAATGGGCCAGTTCCAATGATTTCCAAGAATAATGTAACTCACTGTATCTTTCTTCCAAGACCCGAATCATAAATAACCCTTTCTCCCATATTATCGTAGATGGAGCCATTAGAGAGCCAATAGTCAAACCAAAGAGAAGCAAAACACCCATTACCAATGACAATTTTGATGTACGATTTGAAAAACGGGCGGAATTTGATCATTTTCCTCCATGCCCACGAGCAAGATTGAGGACATTTGATTTCCCAGAAGCTTTTGCCTTTAAGAAGATTGTTGCGAATCCATTGAACCCAAAGGGATTTAGAGGGGTTTTGAAAGAGAGCCCATATGAGTTTCCCAAAAGCAGCTAGGTTCCAATCAACAAGCCTCTTAATACCAAGACCCCCTTCAATTTTAGGGCAAGAAACATCCTCCCATGCAACTTTGGAACCAGAAAATATGAGATGATTGCCACTCCAGAGAAAAGATCTCATAGCTTGCTCAATCTGATTTACCACCTTCTTAGGGACGATGAAGTGGGAAGACCAGAAAACTTGAATGCTAAAAAGGACAGACTTGATCAGCTGAACACGACCTGCATAGGAAAGAGATTTTGTGGCCCAGTGAGTGATCTTACCAATAATGCGATCTACTAAAGATTTGCAATCCTAGGCTTTCAGCTTGGTATAAATCAAAGGCACTCCAAGGTAACGGATAGGATGGGAGCCTTCAGGAAAGCCGACTTGAACAATGATGAGCAACTTGAGGTTGGAATCCACACCTGAGAGGAAAATGTTACTTTTGGAAGCATTGTACTGAAGGCCAGAGAAGGAGGCAAAAGTGTCGAGCCCTTGCTTAAGGATAGAAGCTGAGGCAAGATCCCCATGACAGAAAAACATGATGTCATCAGCAAAATAAAGATGGGTCAGCTTGGACTTATGGCATCTCCAATGGTGTTTAAACTGAGATCCAGCCGACATTTGATGGAGAATCAAAGAGAGGACATCCATAGCAATCACAAAGAGATAGGGGGAAAGAGGGTCTCCTTGTTTTAAACCCTTAGCCCCAGGAAAATAACCTTCCAACTCTCCATTAATGACAAATGAGAAACGAGGAGTAGAGATGCAGCAAAAAATCTAGTCAATAAAAAGCTGAGGAAAACCCATAATGCTCAAAGTGTTAGTAATGAATTCCCACCGCACTGAATCAAATGCTTTCTTAAGGTCAACTTTCAGAGTGCAACGAGGAGAACCTGTGTCCTTGTGGTAATTATGCATGAGCTCTTGGGCAAGAAGGATGTTGTCACTGATATTCCTACCTTGAATAAAAGCAGATTGAGAAGGATCAATGAGGCTAGGAAGAACTTTCTTGAGAGGGTTGGCTAGAATTTTGGAGATGGTTTTGTAAAGGGAGTTACAGCAAGATATAGGCCGAAAGTCATGGACAAAAGAGGGGTTAGGAACTTTGGGGACAAGGGCAATAGCCATGGCATTCATCTCTTTAAGGATGGATTTAGAGGAAAAGAATTCAAAGATAGCGGCAATGACCTCTGGTTTAATGATATTCCATGTTTTTTTTTAAAAAAGTGGCTATTAAAGCCGTCAGGCCCAAGGGCTTTGTTAGGGGGAAGGCTAAAGAGAGCATCTTGGATTTCTTGTTCAGAGACGGGGGACTGAAGGACATTAAAGAAATCAGAATGAAGGCGCTTTGGGATAAAGTTTGCAAGAACTTGCTTACCTGGGTAGTGAATGGGACTATTAGTTCCAAGGAGATCATTGTAAAAATCAACAATGGTGGATTTGACCTCTTTTATGTCATCAATTCTGCGACCGTTTGCATCAAGGAGGCTAACGATCTTATTGCGGTTCCTTTTGTTATTCACAGATTTGAAGAAAAAAGAGGTGTTTTGGTCCCCTTCGGAAAGCCATTGAACACGGGATTTTTGCTTAGCGAGACTTTCCTGACTGCTAAGAAGGGAGTGAAAATTGTGATGAGCTTCTTTTTCCTCCTGAAGGAGACTCTCATTCCCAGGATCACTCTCAAGGAGATTTTGGATATCATAGAGCTTGTTACGGGCTTCTTGGACACGGGAGGTGATGTTTTTGAATCTTTGTTGATTGAAATCCTTAAGAGCATATTTCACCTTCTTAAGCTTTTGGCAACAGATAAACATGGCTATACCTTGAAAGTTTGTGCGCCAGGCTTGCTCAACAGTAGGGAGGAAATCATCATAATCGGCCCAAAAATTGAAAAATTTGAAAGGAATTTTGCTCTTCTTGAAAGCTATGCCGGATCTGACAGTAATAGGGGAGTGGTCAGAGAGGCTAGGAGGGAGGAATTCAGCTGAAGCTGAACGAAAAGTAGATAGCCAGTCCTGGTTGACTAAAGCTCTATCAATCTTCCTGTGGATTGTGTGGGGGGCGGCTTGACCATTAGACCATGTAAAAAATCGCCCAGAAAATCTCAGATCCTCCAACTCAGCATTCAGAAAACAAGTGTTACAGTCATTCATAATAGGGGGCCAGTCGCAGTTGCCTCCTCTTTTATCATAGGGAAAACGTATAGCATTGAAGTCGCCCAAAATAAGCCAGGGGAGACCCTTGGAGATTGCTGCCTGGAGGTGGATGTCACGCCATAAATCATTTCTTTGGAGAGAAGAGTTTGAGCCATATATAACTGAAATGAGCATGGGGGATTTGGTGTCTCGAATTGTAATATTACAATGAATGGCTTGACTGGTAGCACACGAGGAGTTAATCTGCAGCATAGCATTGTTCCAGCCAATCCAAATTCGACCAGAAGCTGAATGGGAATAATTGTGAAAAAGGGACCATCCAGGGATGAGGGAATTAGCAGTAATATCTTTGGCTGCTTCCTTAATTTTTGTCTCAACTATACCAAGAAAACAGATAGAATGGTCACGAACAAACAAACGAACTTCACGCTGTTTTTAGGGGCTGTTCATACCCCTGATATTCCAATATGCAAAGTTCATTGAGAAAATGTGAGGGAGCCGGAACTTGCTGTTCCTTTGTTTTTAGAAATTTTCTTCTTACGTCGTTGTTTTTTGAGTTGATTTCTAGTGAAATTGCTTCCAATATCAGCTTCATCAACTCTGGCAATTTTGTCCACAAAGGGAGTTTGAATCAGGAGAAGCAATAGAGGTGGAGCTGCTTATCTTGCCTAGGTAGCTGACCGCTGGAAGAGAACAGGGAGTTGGTTTTTTGGGGGACTGCAAATCCAGGTCATCAAATTGTAGGGAGGGGAGGGGAGACTGGTCCGAGGGATTAGCAATTTCCAAAGCAGGACTGGAAGAGGATTTGTGAAGGACTAGCTGCTTAAGGGCAGGGCTCTCAACTGTTGCACCGTCATTAGGAGAATCTATATGCGGCATATCAGGCTGTAACCCATCGCAACATGTATTTGACTGACTTGGAACAATTGTTACACCGTCACTGGGAGGACCTGGGTGTGGTATATTTGGCTGCAGCCCTTCGGAACATGCTTTTGACTGACTTGGATCAATAGTGGGGTTTTCAAAATGGGCACCGTCAGGGATTTTTTCATCACTATGGATGGATTTACCTTTGCCAGAGACAATGCGCCTTTTACTCGTGCTGGATTTCCTTGCAGCTATAGTCGGGCGGTTGATGGCTATCTCCTTTTTTGTTATGACTGAAGGGCAGTTGGCAAGCCGATGGCCAAATATACGGTAGTGAGTGCACATTGAAGGAAGCCATTGATATTCAACAAGAATTTCCACTTTTGAGTTTGTTAACATTATATCAAAAGAATCAGGGAGGTCTTTGGTAGCGTCCACCTCCACGCATATTCTCGCATAACTGATTCTGGTCTGATCTTCAGTGTGGGAATCTGTATAAAGAGGTCTCCCAATGGCACTAGCTACATAGCTAAGGCCTTGTGTTGTCTAGAGCTCATAAGGGATGTTGAAGAATTTAACCCAAACAGGGATTTTAGCTACATCCTTCTTGGATAGAGTCGTGCCAGGGTGCAATCTTTGAAGAATAATGTGCCGGCCTGAGAAATGCCAGTGACCACTTTCAAGAATAGAATTAATGGCATGCATGGAATCAAATTTGAAGAAGAAGAACCCATTTCCATTGGTAAGGACTTCATTTAATCCTTCTTTGTTCCAGAGCTTTTCTGCCATTTTTTTTATCCAGAGAGATGGCATCTTCTTGTCGAGAAAATAACCTACCAAGGTATTCTCCTAGCCTGAAATACCTACTTGAACAACTTCCAAGGGAGGCTGGACAGTGATTCTATCACCCTCAATTTGAGGTTGCCTGAATTCCAAATGAAATTTTTTGGAAGGAGCAGGTTTTTGGAAAAGGGAAGTCCAGGAGGGGATGGTCGCTGTATTAGCAACGGGAGAATCCATTCTCTACAATGCTGGGGAACTGAGGTTAGCAGCGTCGTGCAGAAGAGCAACGGCTTCAGCATGGGCAATGTCAGAGTTAGCTAGAGTCTCTGAACTTGCGTGGGACAAAATACTGGCACTGGGAATAGGCAGAGGGAAGGAACAAGACGTGGGCCCAGTAGCTTTTAGCAAGGAAGGGTGGAGGCTATGTGTAGTGGCAACAGTAGAGGGGTCTGCAGTTCCATTTGGATTAGCAGCTTGGGGCGAAAGGGAAAAGGTTGACTGAGCATAGGGGGCAATGTCAGCGGTTGTAGGGACTAAGACTGTTTGCATGTTAGCACTATCTGCACCTGCTATATGAGAGCCATAATCTCCAGCCGTAGGATCATATCTCCCTGCCTCAATAGATGACACATTGACACCTAGATTAGTCCGTCTAGCACTGGGATATGTCTGATGGGTAATAGTCTGAGCCATGGAGCCAATGTCAACGCTAGTGGGAACTGAGACATTGAGCATATCAGTATTAGCTTTTCCACCCGTTGGAATAACATAATTTCTAGCCGTTGGATTAATTCTGCCTGTCTCATAGGCTGACACGTGGGCTGCTTGGGGCGAATGAGTTGCTGTCCCACTCTTACTGCATATTGAGGAAGAGCCACGCGCCGCCTGGAGCAGCCGTCCGTTACCTCTTCCATGAACACCATTGCTGTTGGAATTATTTGGTATGAATGCATTTAGCTCACTCATGAAGGAGCAGTCAGAAGAGAAGCCCCCACAATCATTTTCTAGATCAAGAGCAGCTTGTGGTATGAACTCCCCTTGCTCAACGCCATTTGCCCAGGATAAAGTAGAAGGTTTCTGTTCAGGCCGTCGATTTTCAAATGGAGCTTTGGAGGAGAGGCCAATACCTGCATTTGAGATAACTTGTGATGGATGCTGCCAATGCCTATCCTTAGCTTCGATATGAGATCTGATGGCAGTGTCATTTACACAGTGACCATACACACACTCCCCTGTACCGTAACAGCTTTTGTGACAAGAGATTATTCCCATACTCTGGCATGAAGACACAGTAAAGCTGGAATCAATGCGACTCGGATCCTTTGCATGGAGGGGAAGGGAAGTGACGGATGAAGCTTGGGGATCATGGAGAATATCACGAAATGACTGAATCGAAGCCATTAAAGGCATTGTGCAAGAGAAGAGAAGGATTAGGAAAATCCTAGAGAGAGAAGCTCTCCCTTCTCTCTATAAGCCATGGGCCCACTCTTCTTCCCTAACATTTTTCAGGTACTAATTATCTTTAAACTTCTTGGCTTGTGCTCTTGTAACGGGCCTAATTGGAACTTGAACTGGATCCGTTGAAGTTGTGCTATGATTTGCATCATTCCCGTCCTCTTGAAAAGGATTTTCCCTCAAATCATCACCTACATTAGAAGGACTCAAGTCAGTAACATTAAAAGTGGCACTTATATTGTACTCACCAGGTAAATCTAGTTTGTAAGCGTTGTCATTGATGCGCTCTAGGACTTGGAAAGGTCCATCTCCTCGGGGAAGCAATTTGGAACGTCGTTGAGCTGGAAATCTCTCTTTTCTCATATGCAGCCAAACCCAATCTCCAAGTTCAAAAATCAGCTTGTGACGCCCCTTGTTGGCTTGTTGTGCATACTGCTCCATTCTTCGCTCAATGCTGAGTCTTACCTTCTCATGAATCTGCTTGACAAAGTCAGCTTCAGTTTGCCATCAAATTGACATGCGCAGTCAAGGGTAAAGGAGATAAATCCAATGGAGTTAAAGGATTAAACCCATACACAATTTCAAATGGCAAAAATTTAGTAGCAGAATGAACAGATCTGTTATAAGCAAACTCAACATGTGGTAAACATTCTTCCCATGTTTTGATGTTCTTTTTAATGATTGCCCTCAATAAAGTAGACAAAGTCCTATTTACTACTTCAGTTTGACCATCAGTTTGTGGATGACAAGCAGTAGAAAACAATAGCTTAGTACCTAGCTTACACCACGAAGTCTTCCAAAAATAGCTCAAGAACTTAGCATCTCTATCCGAAACAATTGTTCTAGGCATGCCATGTAATCTCACAAGCTCTCTAAAGAAAAAATTAGCAACATGTGAGGCATCAGCCGTTTTGTGACATGGAATAAAGTGTGCCATCTTAGAAAATCTATCCACAACCACAAAAATTGAATTGCTCCCACGTTTAGTCCTAGGCAATCCTAACACAAAGGCCATTGAAATATCAATCCAAGGCTCACTAGGAATTGGTAAAGGAGTATACAAACCGTTGGACCGCACTCTGGATTTAGCTTGCTTACATGCGACGCATCTACCACAAACTCTTGCGACATCTCCTTTCATGTGAGGCCAATAGAAGTGTTCTTGCAAAATAGCTAAAGTCTTTGCAACTCCAAAATGTCCCATTAATCCCCCAGTATGAGATTCCTGCACTAACAACTCCCGCACGGAACAATTAGGCACGCATAACTTATTCTCTCGAAACAGGAATCCATCAAGCCTAAAGAACTTACCACAAGCGATTTTTTCACAAGCCCGGTATTCCTCACAAAATTCGTGGTCATCAGCATATAAAGTTTTAATGTTCTCAAAACCAAGCAATTTTGCATCAAGTGTGGAGAGTAACGCATACAAGCGAGAAAGTGCATCGGCGACCACATTCTCCTTACCTTGCTTATACCTGATGAAGTATGGAAATGTCTCAATGAACTCCACCCAATGTGCATGCCTTGCCCTAGCCCAATTGGAACATACTGGCCCGTGCTCTCGTAACTGGCCTAATTGGAACTTGAACTGGATCCGTTGAAGTTGTGTTATGATTAGCATCAATGGTGCCCATCATTCCCCCTCTCTTCAAAAGGATTCATCCTCAAATCTTTAAGACTCAGTCCGCCATGGTGCCCATCATTCCCCCTCTCCTCAAAAAGATTCGACCACAAATTGTCACCTGCATCAAAGGGAGAATGATATATATATATATATATATTTATATTTGTTTTGTGAACTCTCTTTCTGTTGTTTTTTTTTAATACTCTTTTTTTTTTTATTCTGTTTGCGACTGGGCTAGGGCAAAGAATAATAAAAAAAAAAAAACAAGCAGCCCAAGTGAACCAGAGGAAGAAATAAAAGAAAGCAAGCGACGCCAATCAGAAAGGCGGTAGAAGAAAGAAAATAAAAAAGAAGCCAGAACGGAAAATTCAAAATCAGAGAACAAAAAAAAAAGCAAGAAAGAAAGAAAAAAAGGTCAACGAAGTTGCAGCGCAAGGCAGTAAAAAGGAAGAGAAAAAGAAATAAAAAAATAACCACAGGAAAAGGACAGAACAGCGATGTAGCAACGCAGGAAACAGAATGAGAAAAAGAAAGAAAAGAAAAGGGGTGCGGCTTGTTTCCGCTTGGGAGTAATTTTTTTTTTTTCAGGGGTAATAATCTAAGGATAGATTAGACCTGATTTGTAGTCTGAGCTCTGATACCAAATGATGTGAATCTCGTTAAGATTAACGAGACCCGTCAACGAGATAAGAATCCAAGATCATTCTACAATCGAATCTGAATGGAAGACCTCGACCCGTCGTTTACGACAAACAAGAATCTCGGTATATATGACCTCAACCCGTTGTTCAGTGCGAAACAAGAACCTCGATATAAGGAAGATGCCACAAACGGTGGTGGAAATCCGTTTGATAAGTCGTTGGTGAACGCCACGGGAAATCCCAATAAGTTCAGATAGTTCTTCAAAGAACCGCAGAGAAAATACTCTCTCAATTTACTCAAAAATTCGTCATCTGCCAGATGCGGCTACAAGTTCTTTTTAAAACACTCTATGAAACCCTAGGGTCGAATAAGGCCTAAATTAAATAAAAGATATGGGCTAAACATTTTCAGGTCCAAAACATCCTAAACTACCGACTAAAAGTAATAAAAGAAATCCACTAATTAAGTTAGAATCTCGCACAGCCAAAAATGTCATCAGTGCACGTATAGCAACTTCAAACCCGATTTTAACCTTGATGCATCCTGAATCTCGGAAAACTCAAGACATGAAAATTGTAGAACTATTTCTTGGATTTCCATAGCATCTTGAATCATCTTAATCGGTTCTCGGATGAGAGAGTTATGCCCAGATTATGAAGCGACGTTGAAACTGTACAAAAATCACCCAGTTAGCGCTTTTGTGCACTTAACTTCTTAGCTCTCGACCTTGTGCACAAGCTTTAGTCCCATTAGAAATAGTGATAAAGGACGGAGAAAAAAGATGAGAAATATTAGAAAGAAGAGACAGTTTACTTGTCAAGAATCCAATAAGTATTGGAGGAAGAATGAAGACGTGTTACCAGACGAGACCAAATTGGCGGTGGAAGTGGAAAAGGCATTGGCAATCTGAAGAATTGAATATTACGGGGTTTTGGTATCCAATTTAATAGCCATAATAGGACCAAAAAAAAGTTGCCAGAGCAAAGATTTGGGAAGCGAGAGAAGATGGCTGACATTGGTTAGGCTGAGGGAGTGAGGAGGCTCTGTCGAGGGTGATGGGAGGCTAGGCCGAGAGGTGCTGAGGGAGATGAGAGGCATTGAGAAAGAGAAGTTATGGTTTAGAAAACCCACTCTGATACCACATCGAAGGTATTTTAGAATATTCTTTTTTTTGGGAGGTCAAGATTTATAGTCACAACTTACAAGTAAATAAGGAAACTAGCCTAAATTAGTCCTATAATCAATCAGTCAATCAATACAATTAATCAATCTAATGCACAAATTAAGGTACAAAGTAAGCTCAATCTAATGCCTAAATTCAGTTACAGATTCGGTCAATATTTATAGTAGAGATGAATTCAAAAGAGGACTCATGCCTTGGGCAATGTTCAAGACTGCGTGGATCGTAGAAAAAAGACTCGTAAGGCAACCCATAAGCATCGCTGGATTCATAGGAGGTCGGTGATAGATTATGGGGCATGTCACATTGATTGGCGGTAGGAGCAATCAGGTCCTCCATGATGTTTCATGTGATTGAAAGAGAGTCCTCGTACCAGGACCTCCTTGGAAGGCCATGGATGCGTCAATACTCAATAGTCCCATCATCCTATCACCAAGTCATGAAGGCGAAAGTGGGGAAGAAAATGATAACTATACCTACTACTCGTAATCCATTCTCTCTTGATGAAGTGCACCTCTCGGGTGCTGAGTACTTCGACTAGTTTGTTGAAATTGGTTACTGTCATGAAAAGCCAAAAGGAATCTCTTTGCCCAAGTGGGAGGATATAATGGCAGGGAAAGCCACTCACAAACGGAAGCTTCAGCCAGAATCTGATATTGTCTGTACTAGTATCAAGAATCCCATTGGGAAGATCATTTATCAATTATGACGGTGCCTGGGGTGTCATCTTGAGGCAATAAAGGGACGGATGTCGAGAAACCAAAATCATTAGAATAGGTCATTTTAAAAGAACAACCCAGACCTGCTCCCAAATGCATGCAGGAATGCCTAAACCTCAAGAGGAACAACTTAAGGAGGTCATCCTTGGGAGTTTGGAGAAGCTTAGACAAACTTTTGTTTCCAAAGCCCTTGATCCTCTCAAGAGGGAAAAGCTATTAGAGCTATTAAAACATTATGTAGATGTGTTCATGTGTAGATACGACGAATGCTCGGACTAGACCCATTTTTCATGTGCCATCGCCTCCATGTAAATCTCTTGACGAGGCCCATGAAGTAAGGTCTTCACAAATTCACCCATGAACTTGAAGTGCATATTAAGGATGAAGTGATTAGATTGCTTGATGTATGATTCATTTGTCCTATTCAACACCCCGAATGGTTAGCCACCAAGCGAAGTGGTAAGATCAGGATTTATGTCGACTATGGAGACTTGAATAAAGCATGCCCAAAAGATGACTTTCCCTTGCCAAACATGGATATCATGATTGATGCTACCTCGGGGCATCAGGTATTTTCATTCATGGATGAGTTTAGTGGTTACAACCAAATCCGAATTGCCGAGGACGGCCAGAAAACGGCCTTTAGAAGTTCCTTTGGGAATTTTTACTATAGGGTAATGCCTTTTAGGTTGAAGAATGCAAGAGCAACGTATCAAAGGACAATAACCACAATCTTCCACGACTTGATGCACAAAGTAATGGAGGATTATGTGAATGACACAATTCAATGGGCCACTCAAGCTTTTAAGGGGAATTCGGCTCAAGCTTATATAAGTAAGTTGGTGCTCTCTACCTTGGTTCATACTATTTGGCTTGAAATGAATCAGAGGTGTTTCAATAATGAATCAAGAACCAAAGATCAACTTATTAAGGGTATTAATTTGATGGTGCGGAGCAAGTTGATTGGTGACCGTAGCCTTAGATGCTTTATGCTTGATGAAGATATGTTATTGCATTGGAATTTGAATTTAGACAATTAGTTGTTGGTTTTTTTGTTTTGCTTGTAATGTTGGTCAGGATGGCGAGCAAACTTGTTGAAGGCTTTCCATCCTTTTCCCACTTGTTTTAGTCTTGTACTTTTGTTTGTTTTGTAGCTCTTTGTCTTTAAGCTTTGTTTTGGTCCTCATGTATATCTTTCGTTTGGTTATAAAATTTTACTTACAAAAAAAAAAAGGATTATGTGAATGACCTTGTGTCAAATCCAAAAGGAACAAAGACCGTCTACGAAACTTTACCCAAATCTTAGAGAGATGCAGAAAATTAGGGTTAACAATAAACCCTATGAAATGTGCCTTTGGAGTCATTTCAGGAAAGTTCCCTGGCTTCATGGTTCATCGACACAAAATTGATGTTGACCTTGTTAAAACAAAGGCGATTATGAACATGTCTCGGCTGAAGAACATAAAAGAACTCAGTAGCTCCTTGGAAAGGTGTCATACCTTCGCTAGTTCATTCTAGCCTTAGCCGAGGTCGCCCATCCTTTCAGAAGTTTGCCCAAGAATAAGACTATGTATCTTTGGACGGATGAGCGTCAATAGGCTTTCTAACAAATAAAACGATCCTATCCTCCCCTTCAACTTTGACTGTGTCACAGAATAGAAAGCTCATCTTGTGGTACCTAACTTCCACACCTCAATCAATTAGGGCACTATTAGCACAAAAGGCGAGGAATGTCAAAAAAACTAGTGTACTATGTTAGTCGAGTTCTTCGAGTGCTTGAACAGAGATATTGCAACCTCAAAAAGCACCGCATGGCTTCGTCCTTTACCGTATAAAAATTCAAACATTCCTATTGGCTTTCACCACTCATGTGGTAGGTTATGAGAGACAAAATTATCTATGATTCCGGGCATGCTAGATCAACTCGGGTAAGCCAAATCATTTAAGGGAATGATTGGAGGTGGTCTAGTGCTAACTCTCACCAATTAATAGAGCTCAAGCGCTCTATCCCCTGGGTTTTACTCCAAATCTGCATATGATGGAACAAATCCAATGATTGGGCCATCCATCTGGAGTTTCCTCTACTAATTTAGTTTGGCATGTGATTCGGGTCTCCAGGCCTAAAGTTTCATGGTGGAAGCTGGTGTGGTTCTCTCATGTTATTCCTAGATGCAGCTTCATTCTTTGGTTAGTCATTCAGGAGCAGCTTACTACTCAATATCGTGTCTTGAAGTTTAGAAGCAACCTTGAAATAAAATGTGTTTTTTGTGGGCAGCCTTTTGAAGACCATACTCACTTTTTCTTTGGTTGTCCTTTTACTCTTGACTTATGGCTTCACTCTATAGCCAAATGTAATTTGATTTGGTCCCCTCGCCCCTGGCAAGACATAATTCAATGGGCCACTCACACTTTTAAAGGGACGTCGGCTCAAGGATATATAAGTAAGTTGGTGCTTTCTACCATGGTTTATACTATTTGGCTTGAGAGGAATCGAAGGTGTTTCAATAATGAATCAAGAACCAAAGATCAGCTTATTGAAGGTATTAATTTGATGGTACGGAGCAAGTTGATTGGTGACCATAGCCTTAGACGCTTTATGCTTGACGAAGATCAGTTATTGCGTTGGAATTTGAATTTGGACAATTAGTTGTTGGTTTTTTGTTTGGTTGTAATGTGGGTTGGGATGGCAGGAAATCTTGTTTGAAGGCCTTCCTTCCTTTTCCCACTTGCTTTTATCTTGTTCTTTTGTTTATTCTTTTAGCTCTTTGTCTTTGAGCTTTGTTTTGGTCGTCAGGTATATCTTTCTTTTTGTTTATAAAATTTTACTTACCAAAATAAAAAACGAACCAGGGTAGAGAACACCAACTTACTTATATAACCTTAGGTTGAATTCCCCTTTAAAGCTTGAGTAGCCTATTGAATTGTTTCATGCCATGGACGAGGGGACCAAATCATATTACATTTGGCTATATAGTGATGCCAAAAGTCAAGTGTAAAAGGACAACCAAAGAAAAGATGAGCATGGTCTTCCAATGGCAGCACACAAAAGACACATTTCATTTCAAAGTTGCTTCCAAACTTCAAGACATGATCTTGAGTAGTAAGCCACTCCCGAATGGCTAACCAAAGGATGAAGCTACATGTTGGAATAGCATGAGAGAACCACACCAGCTTCCACCACGACACTTTAGGCCTGGAGTCCCGAATCATGTGCCAAGCTGATTTAGTAGAAAAAACTTTACAAGGATGGCCTAACCAGTGAATTTGGTCAATCATATACAGATTTGGAGTAAAACCAGAGGCATAGAGCGCTTCAGCTCTATTAATTGGTAAGAGCTAGCACTAAGCCACCTCCATTCATTCCATTCAATAATTTGGCTCACATGGGCTGATCTAGCAAGCCTGAAATCATAGATGATTCTATGTTCCATAGCATCCCATTTTGGACCCAAAGGAAGCCAATAATTGATCCAAAAAGAAGTATGCTTCCCATTTTCCACCTTGTGTTGAATTAAAGATTTAAACCCAGCTCTAGGCTTCATCAATTTTCTCCACACCCAAGTGTAAACACTTGGACAAGTAGCCTCCCAAAGGTGTTTTTGCTTCAAAATGTTAGCTCAAATCCATGCAACCCACAATGAAGAGCTATAAGGATCACTTAGATGCCATAGATGTTTAGAGGCAGCAACTTTATTCCATTCTTCCAGTTTCTTAATCCCTAGTCCACCTTCCTCCTTAGGATAAGTAACATCATGCCAAGCTACCTTGCAATATCTCGGATAATCTTCTTCGGAAGCACAAAATGTGTTATCCAATAAACCTGCATGCTGAAAATAATAGACTTAATGAGTTGTAATTGTCCTGCAAAGGATAGATACATAGAAGTCGAAGCTTTAACTTTGTGAACAATCCAACCAACCAGCACCTTGCAATCAATTGCCTTCAATTTGGAAGAAATCAATGGAACACTAAGGTATCTCATAGGCAATTACCCCTTCTTAAAGCCCACTCCTTCCATGATATCATGCTTACCTTGTGGAGAAACTCTCAAGAAGAAGATGTTGCTCTTAGCCTCATTCGGATTTAACCCCGAGAATTCAATATATTCTTTAATGGCAGCTTTCAAGATTGTAGCTGAATTGAGATCCCCATGACAAAACAACATAAGATCATCCGCAAAGCAGAAATGAGTAATTTTAGGTTGCTTGCATCTCCAATGATACTTAAAACTACCTTTCAAAAAAAAAAAATGATACTTAAACTCATCTCTTGATCGACTTTCTACTTCAAAATGATAGAAAAGACCTCCATAGCAATGACAAAAAAGTAGGGAGAGAGAAGATCACCTTGGCGTAAGCCACGGGCACCTCTGAAATAACCGTCAAGTGCACCATTAATGGAAACATAGAAGTTTGGAATAGTAATACAAGCCTTGACCCACTGAATATAAGGAGCTCGAAATTGCACTAACTCAAGCACATCTAAAATAAAGTCCCATCGCACCGAATCATAAGCCTTCCTAATGTCCACTTTCATTGCACCCTCGAGGTGCCCATCTCCTTGTGATAATTATGCATCAGCTCTTGGGCAATAAAGATATTATCACTAATGCTCCTGCCTGACACAAAGGCAGATTGGGCTTCATCAATCAAGTCACCAAGAATGGGCTTAAGATGATTAGCAAGGATCTTGGTAATACACTTGTAAATGGTATTGCAACACGAAATGGGGCGGTAGTCATTGAACCGGGAGGGACTAGGAACTTTTGGCACAAGGGCAATGGCGGTTGAATTAAACTCACGCAGGAAAGAACTTGCTTGAAAGAATTCTTGAATGGCAGCAAGAACATCTCCACCCACAATATCCCAAGTAGCTTGAAAGAAATGCCCATTAAAACCATCTGGACCTGGAGCTTTATTGGGGTGCAAGCTAAACAAAGCCTCTTTAATCTCCTCCATCTCAGTCGGCTTACTTAATTGCTAAACTTGTGCAGGAGAAATACCTTTGGTTATGAAATCTTTGAGTTGGTCTTTTCTGGGATAAGGATTTGAGGGAAACTTTCCCAACAAGTCTTGGTAGTAATCCACAATGGCAAAGGAGACTTCCTTGCTATCTTCAATCCTTCTACAAGCTTCATCAATTATGCTTCTAATTTTATTACGATTTCTTCTCTAACTAATACTCTTTATGAAAAAGCTAGTACTTTGATCACCCTCATTAAGCCATTGGATCCTCGATTTCTGCTTTGCCAAGCTTTCCTCCCATTTGCTAAATTGAGTAAAGTGCTGCAAGGCTTGATTTTCTTCGTTCTTCAAACCAAGATCAAGAGGATTAGTGCTCAAAGAAAGTTGGATTACAAAAAATTGCTACCGGGCTACCTCAATTGTGTTGGTAGAAATATGACCTATTGCTCGGTTCAGACTCTTCAATTCTTTTTTCACTGCTTTAAGTTTCTTACTCAAAATAAACATTGCTGACCCTTCAATTTCTTGACTCCAAGCTTTGCGGACTACTAGCTCAAATTCATCACATCCCAACCAAAAATTAAAGAATTTAAAAGGTCGCCCTTTGCGTTTAATTTCAATCCTAGTCCGAACAATCATAGGGCTATGATCTGAAACACTGGAAGGCAAGAAGTCCACTTTTGAATTGTAAAATCATTCATCCATCTATCATTAGCCAAAACACGATCAAGCTTCCTTAAGATTATATCATTGCCATACTACCGATTAGTCCAAGTCCAGTGGCAACCAATTTACCTTAGATCCTCTAATTCTGTAGCAATAATACAATTATTACATTCCTTTATACAAGGGGGCCATTCACTACTTCCTCCGATCCTCTCATTGCTAAACCGAACATCAATAAAATCTCCCATTACAAGTCAGGGCAAAACATTGTTTAGAGTCGCTTGCTGCCGAAAGCTACTCCAAACCCTTCTTCTGTCCATGACATTGTTGTAACCATAGATAACTGACATATAAAACCAAATTCCTTTCTCCCTAATTCGAACAAGGTAATGGATTGCTTGGTCCATTGAGTTGAGGAGAGTAATATTCAAAACCTCATCATCCCACCCTATCCAAATTCTACCCTTTTTTTTGGTAAGTAAATTTTATAACCAAAAGAGAGATATACATGAGGAACAAAACAAAGCTCGAAAACAACGAGCAACACAATAAACAAAAGAACAAGACTAAAACAAGTGAGAAAAAAGGGAAGGCCTTCAGTTAGAAGGCCCGCCATCTTAACCCACCAAACAAAAGACAAACCAACAACTAAGTGTCCTAATTCAAATCTCACCGCAATAACAGATCTTCATTAAGCAGAAAACGTCTAAGGCAACGGTCCCCTATCAACTTGCTCCACACCATCAGATTAATTCCCTCAATAAGGCCATCTTTAGTTCTAGATTCATTATTGAAACAACTCCGATTCTGCTCAAGCCAAATAGAATGAACCATAGTAGAAAATACCAACTTACTTATATAGATATGAGCCGACTTCCTTTAAACATTTGAGTAGCCCATTGATTAGTGTCTTGCTAGGGGCGAGGGGACCAACTCAGATTACACTTGGCTATAAAGTGAAGCCTTGAGTCAAGAGTGAAAGGACAACCAAAGAAGAGGTGAGCATGGTCTTCCAAAGGCAACCCACAGAAAACACATTTCACTTCAAGGTCGCTGCTAAACTGCAAAACACGGTCTTGAGTAGTAAGCCTCTCTTGAATGGCTAACCAAAGGAAAAAGCTGCATTTGGGGATAGCATGACAAACCATACCGCTTCCACCACGAAACTTGAGGCCTAGAGGACCGAGTTGCATGCCTAGCTGAATTCGTAGAGAACACTCCAAAAGTGTGGCCCAACCATTGGAATTGGTCCATCATATGCTGATTTGGAGTAAACCCCAAGGGAATAGAACGCTTAAACTCCATAAGTAGAGAGAGTTAGCACTAGGCCACCTCCACTCATTCCCTGCAATGATAAGGCTCACTCGGGCGAATCTAAAAAGCCCAAAATCATAGATAACTCGATCTCCTATAGCCTCTCATATAGAACCCGACGGGAGCCAATAGTCAAACCAAAGATAAGTATGTTGACCAGTCAATATCCAGTTCCACCATTATCTACATCAGCCTAATTATGAAAAAAAACTACAGTTAGGACATATAGATCTAGATAACTTCTCAAAATTAGCATGCTTTACCTTTGTTTCCACCAACCTAAGACATGAGATAGCATGAGCTCTAATGAGTTGCTTTATTTCTTGTTGTTTTAAGGGGAGATTAACATCCCTTATGTTCCAGCAAGCTAAATTGATCGTTTAAAACAAGAGAATTTTGAATTCCTCCCAGAGCCTTGCCCTGATCCCTTTTGTCGCTTCTTTCCCTTTTTGCTTTAGTCAAATACACATAACTATGCATTAGACCATAATTGAGGCATTATTATTGGCCACTTAATATTTTGTAGCTAAGTCTTCCTTAATGAATTCTACTCGTTCGTCTAGTAGCCTTAGATTTTAGGTTAGGTCCTGCCCTCTTTTTTCTAAATTCATTTTATAGCTAACTTAATGCTAGGGACGTAATGGGTATTACCACATTTGTGGTCTCATATTTTTTTGGAATTTATTTGGGCTTAACAGACCTCACCATTGAGTCCGAAACATCCAAAATAGTCAAAATAGACTACCTTTTACATTTAATTGGCTCCGGGTACCATTAGGGGTAAAATGGTAATTTTATATTTTACGTGTCTTAAGTTTTTGGGACTTAATTTCACAACTCGAACTCTGCCGTTGAGTCCGGAAAGCCCCAAAACATTGGGTTACACTATCTTTTTACTTTCTTTGGGCACCGAGAACATTTTACTAAATTAAGTTCTTTTATTTTATATTATATTATATATATATTCAGTTAATATTATTCACACGTGTGAAGTTGGCATAGCGGTCACACGCTTAGGTTTAAGTTTCACACATGCACACAAGTCAGGGGTTTGAAACTTGGGGGCTGCGGCTCCTTTATATATTTCTGATTTTAACAACGAACAAGGGGAAATCCAGATATAGGATATCCCTGTTCTGTCTATGGTTATTAAATCAAGTCTCAAACTGTGTAGCCAAACAGACCCTTTCCACTTTAACTTAAATCTCACAGCCCCTAAACAACGTAGTTTCTCTTAACCGTGTGTGCACTTGGGCGGGTTTCAACCCAAAACCCGACCCGTTCCTGTTCACCTTCTTCCCCGTTTCTCACGCCGCTGTTGCCCTAGTTACAGGATTTTTAAGAATTATATTTCTGACTTTTTAGTGATTCTTTTCTGCTGCTTTCAATTCCTATGAGTTTCTGGGACATAGGGGGCAACCTTTAACATTGCTTTGGGGCATCGAATTAAGCTCAAAAGTTCCATTGGAGCTTCATGGTTGTTTCTGAATAATAGGTTCGTTCATGTTCATTCTTCCATGAAAATTCATGGTTTTTGGCTTATTGTGACCGTACATCCTAGGGTTACTTATTCCATTCCTAAAACCAAGTTGGGTGTTCGATTGGAGGTGTTTGATATCAAGACCGTAACCTGTAACTTGGTCCTATTCCTTCATTTTAGGTCTATTTTCAAAGAGGCTTCCTGTTTTGAGATCCTTGGGGCACTTAGTTTGAATCCCAAGTGATAGGATTTGGTTTCCCTTTGGTCGATCTAGACCCACCTTCAAGGTGGTCGTTAATGGTGGTTCTGTTTTTCACTTGTTGTTTGGGCTTGTATAAAACTTTCAAGGAAATCAACTAAGTTTGGAAGGGTTCGATTCGCATACCTCTTGTTGCTGTTTCTCTATTTTTTTTTTAAAGCTTTGGTTTTTCTCTCTCACGCAACTTCCTCTCCCTCTCCCCTCTCGGTTGTGTTCTTAGATCTAGTTGGTTCAAACAGGATGCACTTCTTCCCCTTTCGTATTCTTCTTCTTTTTCTCTCAATCTCTCTTTAACCATACACACACATGCACACACACACACACCATTCTGATATGCACAACATATATATATATATATATATTTAGATAACGTGTTGCATGTATTTTGATTGGTTGTGATGGGTGGTGGAATGGGGTTTAATATTGAATATACATATATCTTATGAGATATATAGCATTAAAGTGCTTGTAGCCTAGTTGGTTTACTTTTTAGATATATGTTTTTCCCTCCTATTTTGGTCTTGGGTTCAAGTCCCTTGGCCAACACTTTTGGCCCAATTTCCAATCTTTTTCTTCTTATGCCTTGTTTGCCATTTGGCATATTTTTTTCCCATTCTTCCTTTTTTTTTTTTTTTTTTTTTTTCAATTTTTCTTCTCATGTACATGTATTCTTGTAGTATTTATTATCTTGGTTTAATTTCCCATAATTATCATTTTACTTCTTAAAGTCTCTAATATTTAAATTAGTGACTTAATTCTTGATAATCGGATTGAGGTGTTATTTCCCCCTCCTTAAAAGAGTTTTGTCCTTAAAACTCAGACATTCATGTTTGGGGAGTTCTATTCTCTTTTATGGTTTACTCTAATAACATTCTCGAAGGTCGTCTTGATTTTCTGTCATTTTTTCTACATCATTAAGTCTTATTGTGTCATCACATAGTTTTATTGTCTAAGCACTTATATAACATTAGATAGTTCTTTCAATATTCAAATTCAAGAAGCTCAAATACCTGGGAGGCTGAGGTGTTTGGCGAATCCTCTCGTGGAATCAACGCGTATACTCATCCTAGCCTCTGTTGGTCATTCTATTCTGCTCTTGACTTCTGCATAGTCTTGTTAGGTACAGGGGTGTTTGTGTCATTAGAATTGAGCATTGGACAATCTTTGATGAAATGGCCTTTCTCGCCACGCTTAAGGCAAGTCCCAGTGCCTCGACGACTTGGGGTCTCTATGAAGGTTCTGGCATGTAGAGCAGGGTTGAGCGTTACCGCTCATCTCGGTATTTCCTCCCTTTCTTGCGACTAACCCAACACTTGTCGCTGCTCTAGTTCTTTTTGAGACTGACCCTTTACTATGATCTTCACTCAATCTCTTCTTAGATTTTTCCTTGCGTTGGGATTTCTCCTTCATTGCTCTCTCAAAGATTTTTGCTCTATCCACCACATCAGCATAGGTAGGTCGGTGAAATGCCTCCACATTCCCTTTTATCTCCTAGTGTAGTCCACCCTCAAAATTACGGGCCTTCTGACTCTCTATACGTATCACATAAGGGGCGAAACGAGCCAGCTTAGTAAACTTGAGTTTATACTTTACAACAGTGATATCCTCTTGCTTTAGGACAAAGAACTCGGGAACCTTCTGGTCTCTATCTTATGCAGAGAAATACTTGTCATAAAACACTTCAAGGAACCTTGTCCAAACCATATTGGGCTCTCTCTCTCTAGCTCTAGCAACCACCATCGATGTGCGACATCCTTGAATGCAAACGTTGCAAATGCAACCTTCTGTTCTTTTGTACAGGGCAGTTCTCCAAATATTTTCTCCATTTCTAGTATCCATTCTTCTGCCTTTGTCGGATCTGTGGTGCCTTCAAATGAAGGGGGCTTGAGCTCCTGAAAGCGTTTGTAGATGATAGTTTCCCTCTTTCATTTGGGGTTGCTGTAGGGGGATCCTGGTTATTCTTTATCACGACCCGAAACTCACACTATGCAAATTTCGTATCGTGGGGCCGACCCTGTGGCCGTCCCTATTTTTTTTTTCCTTGTATCAATAACAACAATGTATAATATAAAACTTAAAGAGTAAATCAGCAGAAGTCTTAAATACATAATATTGTTCTACAATGTCAAAATAGGAACCAAGATAACATCACTGATGTGAACCCGAGACATCGAAATCCCTTGAACCCACAATCAAATTAAAACTTACCCAAGAAAGCCAAGAATCAAGTCAAAATGATCTAGACCCGTTGAAAACTTGTTTCAAGGACCTAGATTTGATAAGAACGCCACAAAGGGTTTGCCTTTGATAAGTTCGTAGTTCAATTAAGAACTCGTAGAGAAAACTGGAAAATTCTCTATGAAGAAAGCTTTATTCACGTTCCCGCTTTTCAAAATGCGGCTACAAGTCCTTTTAAAACCCACCATGAAACCTTAGGGCCGAATAAGGCCTACATCAATTAAAAGACACGGGCTAAACATCTTCAGGCCCAAAACTTCCTAAACTACCGACTAAAGCTAATAAAAGAAATTCACCAAATGATTTAAATAGGCCCAAACGCCTACAACCAAAAAACCATAAAATAGGCCCACACGCCTAAACTTAACGAAATAAAAAGTCTACACAGAACCACAAGGCTATGTCGCCCTCCTCTGTAGCTTGTATCACATGGATTAAAGCTGGTTCATCTTCTTTCAAGCCCATCTTGAATGTTGGGGTCTTGCTCAATGAATTTGCAAACTCGGCCCAAGTGGTTCCTTGATCCCCTTAGCTCTTGACCTTGTAATTGGCTCATCTGGAACTTGTAAGGGATTTTTAAGACTCAGTCTGTCATGGTGCCCATCATTCTCCCCCTCCTCAAGAGGATTCGACCTCGAATTGTCACATGCATCAAAGAGAGAAAGATCAGAAACATTGAAAGTAGCAGAGACATTATACTCACCTGGAAGATCCACTTTATAAGCATTATCATTAATTTTCTCAAGGATTTGGAAAGGTCCATCTCCTCAAGGATGCAATTTAGCTCTTCTATGGGCTGGGAATCTTTCTTTGCGCATATGAGCACAAATCCAATCTCCAGGTTCAAAGATGACACATCGTCACCCTTTATTGGCTTGGGAAGCAAACTTTTCATTCATCTCTGTAATTTGAAGTCGTACCCTTTCATGAATTGAGTTCACCAATTCGGCCTTCCTATGTCCATCCAAACTACTCTTGTTATCAATAGGTAAAGGCATTAAATGGAAATAAGTGGATTAAAATCATAAACAATTTCAAATGGAGAATAAGAAGTAGTAGCATGCATACTCCTATTATATTCAAAATCTATAAATGGCAAACAGTCCTCTCAAGTTTTTAAATTCTTTTGAATGACAGTGTGGAAGAGTTGAGTTAAAGTCCTGTTGACTACTTCAGTTTGTCCGTCAGTCTGTGGATGACAAGTAATGGAAAATAAAAGTTTGGTACCTAATTTTCCCCACAAAACCTTCCAAAAGTAGTTAAGGAATTTAACATCCCTATCACAAGCAAAACTCCTAGGTACACCATGGAGTTGCACTATTCCATTGAAAAACAAATCAGCTATGTTCATGGCATCATCAGTTTTATGGCATGGAATGAAATGTGCCATTTTACTAAGTCTGTCCACTACCACAAAAATAGAATCTCTCTACCTTTTTTGTCCTAGGTAGCCCCAAACAAAGTCCATAGATATGTCCACCCATGGTTAACTATGAATGGGTAAGGGTGTGTACAACCCATGTGGTAAAACCTTAGATTTGGCCTTTCTACATGTGATGCACCTACCACATATCCAAGTGATGTCTTTTCTCATCCTAGGCCAAAAGAAATGTTCATGTAAAATGTCTAAGGCTTTCATGACACCAAAGTGCCCCATTAATCCCCCACCATGTGCCTCACGCACCAATAATTCACGCATTGAACAATTCGGTAGACACAATTTGTTTTCTTTAAACAAATAATCATCATGCTTGTAAAACTTACCAAATGCCGTTTTTTCACACGCGATATACACATCAGAAAAATCAGCGTCATTGGCATACACATCTTTCACATGTTCAAACCCAAGCATTTTAGCACTCATAGAAGTAAGAAGTACGTACCTCCATGATAAAGCATCAGCAACAATGTTCTCTTTACCTTGCTTGTAACGGATGACATAGGGAAAGGTCTCGATGTATTCCATCCCTCTAGCATGCCTCTTATTTAATTTACCTTCTTCAATGATTCATGATCGGTGTGGATTACAAACTCCTTAGGCCAAAGGTAGTGCTGCCATGTCCCTAGAGCGCGAATAAGAGCATAAAGTTCTTTGTCATAAGTGGGGTAATTCAGGGCCGCCCCACTTAGCTTCTTGATAAAAAAAGGCTATGGGCCTCCTATCCTGCATCAAAATGGCTTTAATTCCTATTCCTGAGGCATCACATTCAATCTCAAAGTTTTGTTAAAATCAGGTAATACTAACACAGGTGCAGAACATAATCATTCTTTTATATTAGCAAATGCATTTGCTTGATCAATCCCCCAATGAAATCCAACATTCTTTTAATTATTTCAGTGAATGGTGCAGCAATGGTGATAAAAATCCTTAACAAAAGGCCTATAAAAACTAGCTAAACCAAGAAAGCTTCTTACCTTAGTGATGCCTTTAGGCGTTGGCCACTCCTTGATGGCCTTGACTTTCTCTTCATCCACCTCAATACCTTTTGTACTGACAACATAACCAAGAAAAACAATTTTTTCAATACAAAAGGTACATTTCTTAAAATTACCAATCAACTTTTCACATCTCAACACATCTCAAATGCTCAATATGTTCATCTAAGTTCTTGCTGTACACAAGGATATCATCAAAGTACGCGACTACAAATTTGCCTAGGAATGCACATAATACATGGTTCATTAATCTCATGAAAGTACTTGGTGCATTTGTAAGTCCAAATGGCATAACCAACCATTCATAAAGTCCATATTTAGTCTTAAAACCAGTTTTCCATTCATCTCCCTTTTTCATTCGAATTTGATGGTATGAACTTTTAAGATCGATTTTACAGAAAATACCTAAGCCATGCAATTCATCAAGCATATCATCTAATCTAGGAATAGGATGACGATACTTTACCGTAATATTGTTGACCACTCTGCAATCAACGCACATCCTCTAAGTCCCATCTTTCTTTGGCACTAGTAGCACTGGTACTGCACATGGGCTCATGCTCTCTCTCACGAACCCCATGCTCATCAAATCTTCAACTTGCCTTTGACGCTCCTTTGTCTCTTTCGGTTTACTCCTATAGGTTGGTCGGTTTGGAATAACGGCTCCAGGTACGAAATCAATTTGATGTTCAATGCCTCTAATGGGTGGCAACCCACTTGGCATCTCCTCCGAAAATACATCCTCAAACTCCTACAACAAAGAAATAGCCACACTAGAAAGAGATTGGTTAGTTTCATCAAGATTAAAATAAGATTCTTTGTAAACAAGAAAAATCATAAGCTGATTTGCTAAAAAGGCCCTCTTAACCTCACTTTCCTTTGCATAATGATATACCATAAAAGGACAAGCCAATCAACACTTGACACGTATGACCACAGTCCGATTTATGTTCAACTAGCATGATTCTCACTCAGCCAGTGACATCCAGATCATCATATAAGGTCGAAAATGACCAACAAATATATCCAGAACTGACCACAGGGTCCAGACCATAGCTTCAGATCTCATCACCGCCTTAGCGGATTCCGAGCAGAGAATAAGGAAGCAGTCTCCAATACGGAAACTACCATTTATGATTATCTCCATCTACGACTCAATGCCCACAAGGTATCTGCAATCTCCGATGATCATATCCCTATATTCATGGCGTCGAATCCTAATCAACTTAGGAAAGCTTCGGCCTATATATTAAACCCTAGAGGTACGCTTTTAGATTCATGCTCATTCTTTGACTTTCAATACAGTCTTTCAATTCCCTTACTCACTTAAGCATCGGAGCGGCTACCGCCGGAGCCAATCCGGTGGTCCTCTGATCATCTTTCTGAGTGTTCTACAGGTCACGGAGCCCTCACGTGTTGCGAGTCAAAAAGTGCAGCATCAGTTTGGCGCCGTCTGTGGGAACGACTAATCTCTACGTGCTTTATTCGTAAATTCATCTTTTTCCCCACCGGAAAACCATGGCACCAAATCTCCGACCCCGACAGAATACTCAGAGTTCGCAAAACGCTCAGCGTCAGCCGCTTGCTCCACGCACAAGAGGACCAGCGGCCAACCCTATGCGACAAGAGATCGAAGCAATAAAACGACACAATGACCTGGTGCAGGAGCAGTTGCTAGCCATCACTAGAACGCTGGCCACGCTCACGCAGAACCAAGCAGCGGCTTCTCCTAGCCCGCCGGCCAACTTCGTTGCAGGAACGCAACCCCCGGTTGCCACGGGGAATGAAGAACTTCGTGGGCAGGCCCCTACTAACCAGCCTGAGCCCCCTTCAGGCGTTGCTCACGATGGCCGAGATCCACAGCCATCAACAGTTCCTGGCTGGGGAACATCCGCTTTTGTCCCCGACGTGCATTACTGGAGCACTACTCGAGCCCCAACTCCGAGGGTTTCGGGAGCACCCCCGGCACCACAGGAACCTTATCATCCAGCGCCAGTCCCACCAGTTCGGATTCCTCCTCCATCCGAAGGGCGCAGTCCACCCTATTACCCTGAAGCCGAGGCTGTCAGGCAGGGTTCACAAGATGTCAGACTCAGAGACCCGCGAAGGGTAGAGGAGATTGCCGAGTCTATGGACCGGACAATCGGCTTAAGGGGACCTCAGAACCCTCCAGAGCAAGACGAACTGGCCAGGCTGCTCGGAAGACTAGCCACACCGTTCACCTTCGCCATCATGTCCGAAGAGAGGCCTAGAAAGTTCGTGGTGCCCAAATTCACTCTCTATGATGGATCTGGAGATCCAGGGGATCACCTATCTCATTATCAGCATACGATGGCCCTTCACGGAGCTTCAGATGCTTTCATGTGCCGAACGTTCATCACCAGCTTGAAGGGAACAGCTCTGAAGTGGTTCCACAACCTCTCTCCGAACTCAGTTGCCAGCTTTTACGAGCTCGGTAGACAGTTCTTGGATAGATTTATGACCAGCAGAAGGCTCAGAAGGGGGCCAGAATTCCTGCTGAATGTTAAGCAGACCAGGGAAGAATCCCCCCGGGCCTACATTGCCCGTTTCAACACCGAGCTCACTGAGATCACGGATTGCAGCCCGAAGTTCCTTGTTGCGGCCCTTACTGCCGGGCTTGCCCAAGGTGGCTTCAGAGATTCCCTGACAAAGAGCCCCCCGGCCGATATGGCAGCTTTTGATGGCAGCCTCAGCACCCCCCTGGGGAGAGTTGACCTTCCTACCACTATTGGGGAAGGTGAAGGGCAGAAGACCACCATCTCAGAGTACATGGTGTTGAACATGAAGTCTCCATACAACGTCATCATTGGGAGACCCTGGTTACACCAGATAGGGGCGGTCACTTTGACCCTTCATCAGTGTCTGAAGTACGTCCACAATCAGAGCGTGCACTCGGTCCGGGGATGTCAGCCGACCTTACGAGAATGTCACGCTATTGCCCTCAAGGAGACAGCTCCAAAATAGCAATTACAGTACACTCGGGACTGTGCAGATCCGGTTTTCACTCACACTCCCGAGGTGGAAGATTGCCCATCCGGCGTTGAAGAGCCCCTGAGCCCAAGGGGACGAGATAGCCGAGCCAAGCCTGTTGGCGAGCCCATCAAGATACTGGTCAGTTCGGAAACAGAAGGGCGTTATTTGTACATCGGCCCAGACCTTACGCCCGCCGAGCAGGAAAAGATAGTCAAGTTTCTAAAGAACAACCTCTCTATCTTTGCTTGGGAAACTAGGGACATGGAGGGAATAGATCCTAATCCGATAACTCACAAACTGATGGTAGATCCAGATCACCCCCCGGTCAGACAGAAGAGAAAACCGATCGCTCCCGAACGGCATCGGGTTATAAACGAAGAAGTCCAGAGGTTGCTGGACGCCAGGATGATACGGGAAGTTTTCTATCCCGAGTGGTTAGCCAACACTGTGCTCGTCAAGAAGAAGAACGGCAAGTGGAGAGTCTGTGTTGACTATACAGACCTCAACAAAGCATGCCCCAAGGACAGCTTTCCACTACTGAGAATAGATCAACTGGTTGACGCCACTGCAGGGCATGAGCTTATGAGTTCCATGGACGCCTACTCTGGATACAACCAGATCCAGATGTACCCTCCAGATCAGGAAAAGACCGCCTTCATAACCGAAAGAGGACTCTACTGCTACAGAGTGATGCCTTTCGGTTTAAAGAATGCTGGAGCCACTTACCAACGGTTGGTGAACAAGATGTTCAGCCCACTGCTTGGCAGCACCATGGAGGTATACATCGACGACATGCTGGTAAAGAGCCTCCAAAAAGGCAGCCACCTCCAGCACTTAGCCCGGACCTTCGATATCCTCAGACAGCACAAGATGAAGCTCAACCCCTCGAAATGCACCTTCGGAGTTACGAAGGGAAAATTCTTGGGGTACATCGTCTCTCAAAGAGGTATCGAAGCAGATCCCACTCAGATCCAAGCCCTGATTGGACTGAAGTCGCCAAGGACCAGAAAGGAGATTCAGGCACTAAACGGCAGAGTCGCCGCATTGAGCAGATTCATATCCAAGTCCACCGATCGCTGCCTACCTTTCTTTAAAGCTCTGAAGGGCAGCAAGGCCTTGCAATGGACAGAAGAATGCGAGCTTTCCTTTCAAGAACTAAAAGAGTACCTAGCCTCTCCAGAGCTCCTGTCAAAGCCTGTACAAGGAGAAAAGTTGCTCCTGTACCTAGCAGTCTCTGAGAACGCGGTCAGTTCCGCACTAATCAGACAGGACAAAGGAGTACAGAGGCCTATATTCTACGTCAGTAGGGCACTACTTGACACGGAGAAAAGGTACCCAGAAGTAGAGAAGCTGGCCTATGCCTTGGTCGTATCAGCCCGAAAACTTCGACCTTACTTCCAGGCCCATCCAATTGAGATTCCAACTGCTTATCCTCTAAAGTCAATACTGAGGAAACCCGAGGTATCGGGAAGATTGGTCAAGTGGTCTGTGGAGCTAGGGGAGTTTGACATAGCATATGTACCCCGAAACTCCATCAAAGGGCAGGCCTTAGCCGACTTTGTAGCCGAGTTCACCCCGGCACTGCAGAACGAAGCACAAAACGCCGAAACTACAGGAACCTGGCTGCTGTATATTGATGGTTCGTCAACCGATCAAGGATCAGGGGTAGGACTGGTACTACAGTCCCCTGATGGACTTACATCGGAAAAAGCAGTCAGCCTGGGATTTAGGGCTTCTAATAATGAAGCTGAATACGAGGCCCTAATCTTAGGGATGAAGCTTGCCCTGGAATGCGAGGCTCAGAACCTCGATGTCTTCTCTGACTCCCAACTGGTAGTAAGCCAAGTTTTGGGAGAGTTTGCCATTAAGGATGAAAGGATGCTTCGGTACTCCGAACTGGTAAACCGTTTAAAGCATTCTTTCCAGACTTTCACTATCCAGAAGATTGAGAGAAGTCAGAACTGCAGAGCAGATGCTCTGGCTAACATGGCCTCCCGCCTCAAGTCTGAAGCAGATTCCACCATTAAAATCTCTTTTCAACCAGGATCCAGCATTGAGGAAGCATCGGTTGCTCAAATCGATGAACAAACCCAGAGCTGGATGACCCCAATCCTCCAATATCTAAGATCCGGGCTCCTCCCAGAGGATAAAAACAAAGCCAAGAGAATCCGAATCAGAGTGGCCCGGTACCTGATCCTGAACGACAAACTTTACAGGAGATCATACTCTCAACCTCTGTTAAAGTGTTTGGCTCCAGACGAGTCACAATATGTTTTGGCTGAAATTCACGAGGGAATTTGCGGGAATCACAATGGGGGCAGGACTATAGCCCACCGAGCTCTATCACAGGGCTACTACTGGCCCGGTATGCTGAAACAGGCTAAAGAATATGTTCGGAAGTGTGACAAATGTCAGAGATTTGCCTCGTACCAACACCAGCCTCAGCACGAGCTCATCCCGATTCCTAGTCCCTGGCCCTTTGCTCAATGGGGAATGGACATTGTGGGCCCGTTACCACGAGCACCTCCAAACAGGAAGTACCTCCTGGTGGCTATAGACTACTTCTCTAAATGGGCCGAAGCCGAACCTTTAACGCATATTACAGAGAAGGAAGTCGAAAACTTCACCTGGAAGAACATTGTCTGCAGATTTGGCATACCACGTGTAATTATCTCGGATAATGGGACACAATTTACTGGTAAAGGCTTCAAGGCACTCTGCGAAAATCTCAACATCAGGCAGCACTTTGCCTCTCCAGGCCATCCACAAGCAAATGGGCAGGCAGAGGTCACCAACCGAACAATCCTTGATGGGTTAAAGAAAAGGTTGGAACAAGCCAAAGGGAAGTGGGCAGAAGAGCTCCCAGGAGTCCTTTGGGCCTACCGTACAACCAGAAGAACTCCCACCTCTGAAACACCCTTCTCATTAGCCTATGGGACAGAAGCAGTAATTCCGGTTGAAATCGGTATGCCAACTCTGAGGACTGAGGCCTTTGAGCAAGAATCCAATGATCAGCAGCTGATGGAGAACTTGGATTTGCTCGAAGAGAGAAGGGATCAAGCCAGCATCAGGATGGAAGCCTACCAACAAAGAATGGTCAATAAATCCAGGATAGGGCTCAAGACAATCAGCTTTCAAGTTGGAGACTTCGTCTTAAGAAGAGTCTTTCAGAACACCAAGGATCCCACCATGGGAAAATTGTCACCAAATTGGGAGGGCCCCTACAAAGTGACGAAGGTCGTTCGACCTACCACTTACTGGCTTGAGGTCAAGGAACGATTAGTAGAGTAACAGATTTATTGTAGAGGAAATGATACATAAAAGCCGATGTGAACTCTATGAGTTCCACATAATATCATTTCAAATGATATATATATACCCTAGATATATTAGTAGACTGAATGGATAGAGTTTTGTCAAGCTACGTTTAGAAATTTTAAAATTTCCTTCATCAAGAGATATCTTAAATTACAAAAGCCGAAAAGAACCATAGCAAGGAATTGTGTTTCATGGGAAGGTTTTGAAGCATACGTGGAATTATAAAGAGGGTAGTACAGTTACAAATGTGACAGTAAGACTTGACCTGATGTGACTGTAAAACTTGATCTAACATGACAGTAAAACTTGATTTGATGTGACTGTAAAACTTTATCTAACGTGACAGTAAAATTTGATTCTCAGTAGAAAATCTTTATCTACTTAATGTAACAGCTTATTTAAGTTATATCGTGAGGTAAAAGGAACCACGAAAACCACCGAGTTAGAACCGTTAAGTTTGGGGACAAACTTATTTTTAAGGGGGTAAGAATGTAATATCCCGACCCGGGATATAGCATGTGCACCGGGCTGGACCGGGCTATAAATGTAATCCCGAATTATAAGCCGTGAAATGACATAAATAAAAGTGGATGCGTAATAGACTGTATTGTTTAATTACGATGCATAGGTACGAGAGGCAAACAATCACGGGTGTCCGGGTGCCGTTGCACCGGAAGCCGAGTTTATTGAAAAACGTGCAAGTGAATGTCGATGCATAAATTTTTATTGTAAATCTAAATGATTATGAATATCATATATATATATATATATATATATATATATATATACGGTTGGATGATATATATATATATATATATATATATTATAATACAATATTATTTATATATGTATATATGTGTATACGGTTGCATATACATATATATATAATAGGTATGTAAAGTGGGCCTTGCATGATGAGGAGGTGACAAAGCCACCGAGTGGGAAATCGGCAAGAGAGGGCTAGGGTGCAACGTGTGAGGAGGTGAGAGAGAGAGAAAGCTATGTGTGTGAGGTGTCTTGTGTGCATGTGTGTGCTGCCACCGTGGCTATAGGTGGCAAAAGCCACCGACTGAGGAAGTGGTTGAAAGAATTAAAGGGAAAGAGGATGAGAATAGAGAAATAAAACTGAATCGCAAGAAATAGAGAGAGAAAGAAAGAAAACGAATTTTTGGAAAAGGGTTGAGAAAATCTACAAACAGGTATATTCCTGATTTAAATTATGTTCATTTATATTGTTAATAGGTGTCGTTACTGTTAGAGTTTATGAGAATCCGAAATAGAAAAGAAAAACAAGAAAAACCAAAACTGGGTTACGGCTGGCAATGGTGATTTAAAATTGGTGGAACCAAATCAAGATTTGAACCATAATATGGATAGGAAAAGTCTCTAGGGACCCAACGCACTTCGAATTAGCTTAAATGGTCAAGAAATGGCCATTCTGTGGCCAGTTATTCCCTCACCGGTGCAACGCCGGAAACTGGGAATGGGTGTGTGAAACTGGTGATGTGGGAGGTTAAGATCAGTCCTAACATGTTCCTTATAATCCTAGAATTCATTGGGAAGAAAAACAGTAAAGTTTGGACGTAAAATCACGAAGATCCGTGAGGAAATTCGCTATTCCGGCGACCGTGGCCGGAAAACCCCACCGGAGAAGACAACCGGAGTATCGGGGGCTTCTTCGGGTCAGGATGAGATCGGGTCTGGGTCGGGTCGGGTTGAGATCCGACCGACCGCAATACAGGTCCAACACTGTGTCGTTTTGAATGTGAAATTAAAATCAATTGGGCTGTTTGGTAACTGGGATAAGAAATAGAATTGGGTTTTGGGGTTAACCGAACCATGGATAGGGATAGGGAATTGGGTTATTGTATTCCGGTTCTTGAATGGAACTGAACCGTTTGGTTCAGGAGAAAGGCTGACCGGTTTAGGGTTTTGGGGTCTGAACCAACTGGTTCAGACCGCAGCTTATGGAATTTATGAACCGGCCCCAAATGTTTTGAATAATTCCACTAAGGCCCAACAGAAAAATGTTAATTTTACAAAAATACCCTTGACTCAAAAGTGGGTCAAACGAGGTCCAAATAGGGCAAATGAATAGTCAATTTTTATTATCTCGCATGCTCTGAGTTCAATGGTGAGGTCCGTTTCACGAGACGGAGTCCCGAAAAGTTACGACTTGTAAAAATGACCAAAATACCCCTGCTTCATAGGTGAGTCAAATGGACTCCGATTGAATTAAATAATTAGTGAATTTTTATTATTCTGAACCTTTCGAATCCATTGGTAATGTCAAAATTATGAAAAGAGGTTCCGAGAACAACGGACACATAAAAGTCTAAATAAGTATTAGAAATACTGATCATAGCAAGGCATAAAATGGGTGAATAAAAAATTATTCTAAAACGCATTTACTGATATATAGGGAACGCGACAGGAAAGAGGCAAACCGCAGGAGACTGATTTAGGAGGAATGCATGATTAGAGGTAAGTAGATACCCTTTCTCTTCCATGTGGTGTTATCAAGCCAAGTTCATTCTTGTACTCCTGAGCGTATCTGATGTTATTGTCTCCACAATGTGATATTGTTCTATCTGGTGGACATTGATTTATTGTTGTACCACTGTTATCATGTTGAACCGTACTTTCAAATGCCTATTGTTATGTTTCCATTGACTGATGATATTCCATTTTATATACTCTTATGGAATCATTTATGATCATGAAATGTTTATGTATACTGGAGTTGTGCTCAGTCACAATATCCATCCGATGCTTTTAAATACACTGAAGACCTTCGGGTCGAGTCCGTGAACGGACATATGGCCATACACTGGAATGCACTGAAGGGGGTAAACCGGGCCCCCAAAGACCGAGGGCAAATCAAGCCCTGACACAGAACAAAAGCATCTCTTATACGATTGTTCAACTAAAATTGTTGAATTACATTGTTCTTATGATTATCTTGTATTGCGAGATATTCCTTTATTGATTTATTGTGATCAATTATAATGGCAGTACTTTCTTGTTATTGTATTATCGTTGAGAATTCCAGAACATTGTTATGCCATTCCTACTGATTCCACATTGTGATCCTACTGTTCATTTGCCACTGTTCACATGTTAAGAGTTTCATGTTGATGATATGTCCCTTACTCCTAATTGTACATTGTGTTCCATTGTTTGTTGGCCTTTATGACAACTGTTTCCATTGGATATTATAGCATCTGATTTTTATGATCGGCTATCATATTCTTATTCTTGGATTCATATTCTTTTATGATCCTCGATACCAGTGTCGGAGATCTGTATTTACTTGCTGGGCTCTTGTAGCTCATTCCACCCTCCTCACCCCCATTTCAGGTACTGATGCCGCGAGACCCCGGTAGGAGTCTAAAGACATAGAAGGACGTTTGAGGAAATGCATCAGTTTATGTTTTAGTTCTCCCATGTATTCACCACCCTCGGGTGCTGGTCATGTTTGGTTCTTATTTTATTTATGTAGAACCATATTATGTATTGTAAAGACTTTCACTAACATTGTGTATTGAAAAGACTTCCGCTGATGTACTATTACTGATAAGACTTCCGCTGTTATTGTTTTGAGGTTTTAGTACCTTACATATTAGTACTATGATACAGGAATGGAAAAAGTAGGGACGGCTTTCGGGTCGGCCCCGCGACACGAGATCCGCATAGGGTGGATTTTGGGTCGTGACACATTAGAAGATGCTTAAGTTTCAAAAGAGCACATTCACAGAAAGTATCAGATCAGAGAAGAAAAAATTCAACTTTATTAATAACTCAAAAAGATTTACATCAGTACCAAGAAGCTATTACAGAAGCTATTACAGAAGCTACTACAGAAGCTACTACAGAAGCTATTACAGAAGCTACGCTTGGCAACATAATGGCTCTTCTCCTGGGATGATAAAGGGGCACAAGATCCAAAACCTTCAAAACCGCCTTCATCGGCTCCATTTGAAAGGAAGGAACCCTGAACCCCAATCTGCATCACGTAGTGCCCAGGCCATTTCATCATCACTATCACTGGTCCCATGACCAACGGATGATGAGGGCTCTGAGCCTCAGGAGACTTTTCATTCTCCACCTTTGTAATCGGCATGACTCCTCAGAAGAATAAAGCAAGGGTCTTTGCCAAGACACATGGGGGGGAAGGTAGTCCACCTTCAATCTTCTTCTTCACACCGTCTGTTTCACCCCAGCCACTTAGAGCAAGGGTATCTGACAGAGCGTGAGGAAGGGGAGGCAACTCACCTTCGTCTTCATCACCAAAACTCCAGGCCTCGGTTGAATCAGGGAGGGGCCACCACCAATCGGAGAAATCTCGACCGGATGCCAGAGGAAACAAGAAGACTTGGGCCTCCTTCAATCCTTCCTTGGAGACTGAAAAAAGGGGGAGGTTAACTCTCGGCCACAGGCTCATTATTCCTAACTCAGGCAAGGAATCTTCCATCATCTCCGAACGAATGGGAGAAACTCCGGCAGCATATGAGGTTTCTCTCACGAACAAATCGGGGAGCAAAAGGGTTGAGCACAACCGTATGCCCCGTTTCCATATATATAGACCCTTGGAGTCCAAAAGCCACCCAACTGAACCGTCGCAACGGTGAAAAAGAGAGTGGCCTCGAAAACCCAAACGACGGTCGAATGACTAAGCGGTGCATTAAATAAGCCTCTTCAATATACCAAGAGACAGAGTACAGAATTCTCAAGACAGAGACCGCAGTCCAGTACTTAAGCTCCCAAATCAATAAAGAGGGGAACAAAGTCTAAAGTAAATAGACCCCCAATTCAAAGATTCAGACCTACTGGTCTTAACTATTTCATAACGGGTCAAGACACATAACAAAGACCAAGCAGATCGGATATATCCCAATCCCGAGTACTCAGCATACCGAGCATCATAATAACGAGCACAAGCTGCTCAGTTAACCTCACAGACTCTTAATTCAGGGCAGTCTATCTCAGAACTCTACAGGGATCCACTCCCGCTCTGTCAGGCTCTATCTATCTGGCTATATCTACTTTCTCGTCTTATTTTAATAAGGCAGATCTATATTCACTATTCAATGACAAGTATTGAAGATTAGAAAGCAACTGTTTGATCTAGCATGCAAAGGGTTCAGAGCAGCCACACTTGCAACAAAATTCACAAGAAGGAAAAATACAAGCAGAATCTGAAGAAAAGTCAATCTTATTGATCAGAAGGGAAAATATATTCACTACATCAAAAAAAAAAAAAAGTCAAAAGCCTATAAAAGCCTCAGGATTTCCCAGAGGGGCCTGCATCCTCTTCCAAATTAACGGCACGAGCCCCAGCAGTCTTATCCGGATCAGGACGAGATGAGGTAGGTTCAGGAGGAACGATTGATGACACATCAAAGTCCGGGAACTGAAGTTGGAATCTAGTTCGGAAATTCTCAAAGCCGAGCAGGATCAGGTCATCACCTATCTGATCAACTTCCTCTTTTAATTCCATCTCAGCCTCAGCTTTGGCTTGACCAACTGCCTCCTGAACCCTCTGGTCAATGGAACTACGGAGACCAACCAACTCCGCCTCAAGCCTCTCAACCGTCTGAGCAAATATATCCCTCTCGGACTCTGCTACCTTAAGGCTGGTGGTAGCTCTCTCCAGACCCTCTTCAGCAGACTGAATTTTGGAACGGGCTATTCCGAGCTCCACTCTCATCTCGTTCACCTCCGTCCTCAGCTTCTCGGCCTCCTCAAGGCCCATGGGGGTCACCATCAGAGCAGCTAAACTATGCATGCTCTGTATAAAGCAAGACAGATAAATTAGAGTGAAACAAATGAGCAAACAAAAGGCCAGGGAAAGGCTTCAAAAGTTACCTTCATCTGGAGAGTCATCATCTCAGTCATTAATTTGGAAGGATCATCCCCTCTGTACCGATGTGGGCCCTGAGCCCATATTTGATCAAATGCCTTCTTGGCAATTTGATAATCCGGCTCAACAAATGGCTCAGAAGGTGCGGCAGGAGCTTTCCCCTTCCTAGACCTCTTGCTCGGACCAGGAGGAACAGCCGATACAGGAATGGCAGGCTCGGCTTCCTCAGCCTCTGCAGGGGAGGGCTCAGGGGAACCAGAGATCAACCTCCTCCTCTTCACTTCTAAAGGAGCATCAGGTTCAGCTGGGGAGGAAGACTCCCCCACCACTTGAGGCTTCGGCACTTCCCACCTCGAGGCTAGCCTCCTCTTAAACTCTGCGCTACGGGTGGCCATCACTTGGTCCGGAGTGACGATAACAGTATGAGCCCGGTTAGAAGTTGAAAGCAAAGCCCGGTACTGATCCTGTAGAGCCTTAGTAAACTTGGGCCTCTTCCGAGCACTCTTGACTGCACAAAGGAAATGAAAAATACCAAGTTTGTCAGTTCTGAGGATATAAGCAAAGCTAAAGCAAACCCAAGAGAATAAGTCTCACCCCTACGGCCCGTAACACAAGGAAACGACGAGGTCTCTCCGGCCTGGAAGTCCTTATGCTCCCATCCTCCTCCAACGAAGAAGTACCACTTCTTCCACATCTTGTTGGAAGTAGGAACGGAAGACAGGGGTCGGAACCCCTTCTCGAAGGACATATAATAGAGGCTCTCTGCCTGATTGAACTTCAGATCCATATTGCTACGGATCAAGTCCAGAGACACGTCCACTTTGTTCAGGTGTCCCAGCACCATAAAACCTAGAAGATGCCGCCAGCTATTGAGATTCAGGTCGGCAGGGCAGAGCTTGAACCAGCAAAAGAATTGCCTGACTAAATCCGGCAATGGAAGCCTTAAGCCCATTTCAAACCAGGCAAGGAAAACGCAAATCTCCCCGGCTTTAACATCTTGGGGACGGTCCATGGGTCCTGGAACTCTGCAAGTCACATTTGGGGGAAATTCGAATTTCATCCTCCATTCATCCAAGAGGCTTTGAGTGACGGCACTCTCACCCTCTTCTCTATGAGAAGACCTACCAGAGGTCTCCCCGGCCCTGTCTCGGGGCTCTTCGAAAGCATCAACTATTCTAACCCCTGGACTAGGGGAAGGATCAACAGGCCTCTCCTCAATAATTTCAAGAGCAGGGTTACCTACATTTCCTACAACAGACGGACCAGCCATCTCAGAATGGTCTCCTACTCCCTCATTCACAATTCGAGATTCCGAAGGAACAGACATTATTCTCAAACTCAAGAAGAAAGAAGCAAGAGGGGGGGAAAAATCAGTCGAACCTGTTTTCACTTAGGGGATCTGTATTCTTCAAGGTCGCACGAACCAACAATGGCGAATGAAATCTTCTAGCACAGTAAAAATGTCGAGGGAAAGGTCATTTCAAAAATCTCATCCCGTATTTATAAACACGATATCAGAAGGGACCCACCAAGCCCAAACGCCATGACGGTTCAGAACAATGATGCTCTCGAGAAAACCAACTGTCCGCCCAGTGTAATTGTGACCTTGAAAAGACTTAATCGCCAACTACGCAATAAATGGCGCCCCAACAATTGTCTTGGAAGGCGAACAAGCGGGATACGTAACTCTCTTAGCCCTAGTTGCTTACATCAAACTAGGACTTGGGGGGGGGAGTAACTGATATACCATAAAAGGACAAGCCAATCAACACTTGACACGTATGACCACAGTCCGATTTATGTTCAACTAGCATGATTCTCGCTCAGCCAGTGACATCCAGATCATCATATAAGGTCGGAAATGACCAACAAATATATCCAGAACTGACCACAGGGTCCAGACCATAGCTTCAGATCTCATCACCGCCTTAGCGGATTCCGAGCAGAGAATAAGGAAGCGGTCTCCAATACGGAAACTACCATTTATGATTATCTCCATCTACGACTCAATGCCCACAAGGTATCTGCAATCTCCGTTGATCATATCCCTATATTCATGGCGTCGAATCCTAATCAACTTAGGAAAGCTTCGGCCTATATATTAAACCCTAGAGGTACGCTTTTAGATTCATGCTCATTCTTTGACTTTCAATACAGTCTTTCAATTCCCTTACTCACTTAAGCATCGGAGCGGCTACCGCCGGAGCCAATCCGGTGGTCCTCTGATCATCTTTCTGAGTGTTCTACAGGTCACGGAGCCCTCACGTGTTGCGAGTCAAAAAGTGCAGCATCACATAAAAACTCATCTTTGTCTCTCTTTTTCTCTTTATAGGTTCTCTTTCTTTCTTTTTTCTCGTGGCTCCACTTTCTTTTCTTTATTGTCAGCCACTATTTTTTTTTCACTCTCTCTTTTCCTTGAGGTTTCGGCCTCACCCATTCTTTTTTGCTCAATCTCACTTTTCCGCTTCAGTTGGTCCTCATATACTTGTTTTGGGGTTAAAGGATCAAACTTGATTGTTTTTCCATCCTTTACGAAGGTGTATCTGCTCCTAAACCCATCATGAATCACCTTCCTATCATATTGCCATGGCCTCCTCAATAGAATATGGCCAGCATGCATAGGAACTACATCACAAAACAGCTTGATATGAACCCATAGGATCGAAATCACTTGAACCTACAATCAAATTGAAACTTACCCAAGAAAGCCGAGAATCAAGTCAAGATGATCTACACCCATTGAAAACTTGTTTCAAGAACCTAGATTTGATGAGAATGCCACCAAGGGCATGCCTTTGATAAGTTCGTAGTTCACTCAAGAACGAGTAGAGAAAACTGAAAAATTCGCTATGCAAAAAGCTTCATTCACGTTCCTAGCCTCCAAATTGTGGCTACAAGTCCTTTTAAAACCCTCCATGACACCCTAGGGCCGAATAAGGCCTATATCAATTAAAAGACACGGGCTAAACATCTTCAGGCCCAAAAGGCCCTAAACTACCAACTAAACCTAATAAAAGAAATCCACTAAATGAGTTAAACAGGCCCAAACGCCTACAACCATAAAAACATAAAATAGGCCCACACGCCTATACTTAACAAAATAAAACGTCTACACGAAACCACTAGGCTATGCCTCCCCCCTCTGTAGCTTGTATCACATGGATTAAAGCTAGTTCTTCTTCTTTCAAGCCCATATTGAATGTTGGGGTCTTGCTCAATGAATGTGCAAACTCGGCCCAAGTGGATTGCACCAATCCTTGCATTGCTTCCTTGATTTCTTAGCTCTCGACCTTGTGATTGGCCCATCTGGAACTTGTAAAAGATCTTTAAGACTCGGTCCACCATCTTTAAGACTTGGTTTACCATGGTCCCCATCATTCCCCCTCTCCTCAAAAGGATTCGACCTTGAATCGTCACCTGTATCAAAGGAAGAAAGATCAAAAACATTGAAAGTAGCAAAGACATTATACTCACCTGGAAGATACATGTTATAAGCATTATCATTAATTTTCACAAGGATTTGGAAAGGTCCATCTCCTCATGGATGCAATTTAGTTCTTGTAGGGGCTGGGAGTCTTTCTTCACACAAGTGAACCCAAACCCAGTCCCTAGGTTCAAAGATGACACGCTTTCGCCCTTTATTGGCTTGAGAAGCAAACTTTTCATTCTTCTGTGCAATTTGAAGCCGTACCCTTTCATGAATTAACTTCACCAATTCGACCTTCCTGTGTCCATCCAAACTACTCTTGTCATCAATAGGTAAAGGCATCAAATCTAAAGGAGTAAGTGGATTAAAATCATAAACAATTTCAAAGGGAGAATAAGAAGTAATAGTATGCATAGTCCTATTATATGCAAACTCTATAAATGGCAAATAGTCCTCCCAAGTTTTTAAATTCTTTTGAATGACAGTACGTAAGAGTTGAGTTAGAGTTCTATTAACGACTTCAATCTGTCCGTCAATCTGTGGATGACAAGTAGTGAAAAATAAAAGTTTGGTACCTAATTTTTCCCACAAAACCTTCCAAAGGTAGCTAAGGAATTTAACATCCCTATCAGAAACAATACTCCTAGGTACACCATGGAGTTGCATTATTTCCTTGAAAAAAAAATAAGCTATGTTTGTGGGATCATCTGTTTTATGCCATGGAATGAAATGTTCCATTTTACTAAATCTATCCACCACCACAAAAATAGAATCTCTACCTTTTTTTGTCCTAGGCAGCCCCAAAACAAAGTCCATAGATATGTCTACCTATGGCTCACTAGGAACATGTAAGGGTGTATACAACCCATGTGGTAAAACCTTAGATTTGGCCTTTCTACATGTAATGCACCTACCACATATTCGAGTGACATCTCTTCTCATCCTAGGGCCAAAGAAATGTTCATATAAAATTTCTAAGGTTTTCATGACAACAAAGTTCCCCATTAATCCTCCACCGGGTGCCTCACGCACCAACAATTCATGCATTGAACAATTTGGCACACACAATTTACTTTCTTTAAACAAATAACCATCATGCATGTAAAACTTACCAAATGCCGCTTTTTCACACGCCATATACACATCAGAAAAATCAACGTCATTGGCATACACGTCTTTCACATATTCAAACCCAAGCATTTTAGCACTCATAGAAGTAAGAAGTACATACCTCCGTGATAAAGCATCAACAATAATGTTCTCCTTACCTTGCTTGTAACGGATGACATAAGGAAAGGTCTCTATGTATTCCATGCATCTAGCATGCCTCTTATTTAATTTACCTTGACCCTTCAGATGCTTCAATGATTCATGATTGGTGTGGATCACAAACTCCTTAGGCCAAAGGTAGTGCTGCCACGTCTCTAGAGCGCAAACAAGAGCATAAAGTTCTTTGTCCTAAGTAAGGTAATTCAGGGCCGCCCCACTGAGCTTCCTGCGGAAGAAGGCTATGGGCCACCTATCCTGCATCAAAATGGCTCCAATTCCTATTTGTAAGACATCACATTTAATCTCAAAAGTTTTGTTAAAATCCGATAATGCTAACACAGGTGCAAACATAATCTTTCCTTAATATAACCAAATGCATTCGCTTGATCAATCCCCCAATGAAACCCAACATTCTTTTTAATTATTTCAGTGAGTGGTGCAACAATGGTGCTAAAATCCTTAACAAAATGCCTATAAAAACTAGCTAACCCATAAAAGCTTCTTACCTCAGTGATGCCTTTAGGCATTGGCCACTCCTTGATGGCCTTGACTCTCTCTTCATCCACCTCAATACCTTTCATACTAATAACATAACCAAGAAAAATAATTTTTTCTATACAAAAGGTACATTTCTTAAAATTAGCATACAACTTTTCACATCTCAACATATCGAACACACATCTCAAATGCTCAATATGTTCATCTAAGTTCTTGTTGTACACTAGGATATCATCAAAGTGCACGACTGCAAATTTGCCTAGGAATGCACGTAATATGATGGGCAACATGGTGGACCGAGTCTTAAAGATCCTTTAAAAGTTCCAGATGGGCCAATCACAAGGTCGAGAGCTAAGAAGATCAAGGAAGCAATGCAAGGATTGGTGCAATCCACTTGGGCTGAGTTTGCAAATTCATCGAGCAAGACCCCAACATTCAAGATGGGCTTCAAAGAAGAAGAACCAGCTTTAATCCAAGTGATACAAGCTATAGTGTCTTGTGGCATAGCCTAGTGGTTTTGTGTAGACTTTTTATTTCATTAAGTGTAGGCGTGTGGGCCTATTTAACTCATTTAGTAGATTTCTTTTATTAGTTTTAGCCGGTAATTTAGGATGTTTTGGGCTTGAAGATGTTCAGCCCATGTCTTTTAATTGATGTAGGCCTTATTCGGTCTTAAGATTTCATAGAGGGTTTTAAAAGGACTTGTAGCCGCAATTTAGAGGCTAGGACGTGAATGAAGCTTTCTACAAAGAGAATTTTTCAGTTTTCTCTACTTGTTCTTGAGTGAACTACGAACTTATCAAAGTCATACCCTTTGTAGCATTCTCATCAAATCTAGGTTCTTGAAACAAGGTTTCAATGGGTCTAGAACATCTTGACTTGATTCTTGGCTTTCTTGGGAAACTTTCAATTTGATCGTGGGTTCAAGGGATTTTGATCTTACGAGTTCACATCATTTGGTATCAGAGCTCAGACTCCAAATCAAGACTGATTTATCCTTTTTAATTCTTGCATTTGGTTTTGTCTTAGGCATGTTCTAGGTTTTTCTATTCTAATCTGTGAATTGTTCATCATTTTGATCTGCGATTCCTTCATCATTCTTGTTAATTTCGTATGTTTTAATTTAGATCTGTGATTCTCACAACTAACTACTCGTATATTTGATTCAAGAATTCAGACCTGCGAATTCTTTAATTGATTACATGAAACTTTTCTTTAGATTTCAGATTTATAATTTTCATATCTATAATCTTTGTTTTGATTCCTACTATTTCAATTTCTTGTTAATGAAATCAGATCAATCTTTTTCAGAATTTGCAATTATTGTTGCTGGTTGTGACTGAATCTGTATTAAGAAAAAAAAGACAGCATATTCAAGGGTTGCTATAAAAAATAAAAAAAAAAAGATTACAAAAAAAAATAAAATTTCGCTTATGGCTGTTTGATATACTTTGCAATCTGAAAATTTGGTGTTGATTGATCCTTATCTTTAAAGAGGTTGAATATATCATCTTTAGTATCTTGTTTCCTAATTGCTCTTTTCCTCGTACAATTCTTTGAGATCCGTGTCATTTTATTCCTTCTTGTTTCTTGAAACTATTGCTCGTCGGAATAATACAAGGTTGTGTCTTGATTTAGTTCAACTAGTTCTTCACGAACTTGAAAGGAAAACATGTGAGGTAAAAGGCAAGAGTGGGTTATAATAGTTTTGGAAAAGCCCAAAAGAGTGAAACACGAGTGGTGCGACAATATTTGAGCATAAAACACGTAAGGGTGTGTGTGAGGTTTTTTTTTTTGTACCACTAACATCCTTTCCGTGCTTTGCAGGGCATTAACAATGTCTTATAAAAGTAACTCAACACCTAAGGAGGACGCGACTAACTCATTCTTTGTTTTGCAAGCCATGCAAAAACAGTTTGAACGGTTGAGTTTGGTGATGAGGGATAGGAAGGATCAGTCAGAGGTCTAGATTAAAAATCTGCAAGGTGGGCAAGATAAGAGGAGACGTGAGCCTATCATTGAAAATGAGTTTGAGAACGAAGAAGATGATGAGGCTGAGGAAGACATAGCATCTGAAGTTGGAATCGGTGAAATGGGCAGACCTAGAGAGGTAGGCGTGGAAGAGGGCATAGGAGAAATCCAAGGGGATTGGAACCCTGGGAGCATCAAAGTGAAAATACCATCTTTCCAAGGTAGGGATGACCCTGAAGCTTATTTACAGTGGGAGAAGAAAATAAATTTGATTTTTGATTGTCACAACCATCTTATCTCCTCTGGATCCAAAGTTGCTTGGAATTATGTTACTTGTCCCAGGAATAAAGGGGCTCTTGGTTTAAAGAAGATTATTGATTGGAATCTAGCAGCTGTGGGGAAGCTTATTTGGGCTTTGTTTGAAAATCCCTCTACCTCCCCTTGGGTTCTTTGGATTCGTAGCAATATTCTCAAAGGTAAAAGTTTCTGGGAGGTTAAATGTCCCAATCTTGCTAGTGGGCTTGGAGGAAAATGCTTAAGTCCCGGCCTCTGTTCAAGCCATACATCAAAATTTCTATTGCCAATGGCTGCTTTGCGTCCCTCTGGTTTGACTATTGGCTCCCTAGTGGGCCTATTTATGATAATATGGGAGATCGAGTTATTTATGATTCTGGGCTTGGGAGATATGCTAAAGTAGAAACCATCATTTTGGATAATCATTGGAATTGGCCAGTAGCAAATTCTCCTCATCTGTTTGAGCTGAAGTATGGTATGCCTCCAAGCCTTCTTTCTGCTCCCCATCGGGAAGATAAGGCAACCTGGGTTCCCTCCTCTAATGGGAAGTTTTCCATTAGATTAGCTTGGGACATTCTGAGGGACCATAAATCCCAGGTTCACTAGTGGAAGCTAGTTTGGCATTCTAAAGCCATTCCCCGTGCTGCTTTTATTCTTTGGATGGCAATTCGGAACAAGCTCAGGACAAAGGACTGCCTCTTCTCTACCTGTCTTGGCCATGATACCAAATGTCTTTTTTGCTTACAAGATCAAGAGAGGCATTCCCACTTCTTCTCCTATCCTTTCACTTCCTCCATTTGGTACCACATAATCTCTATTAGTGGTTACCAATATCCCAATGGAGATTGGCAACAGATCGTTCTTTGGGCTAGCAATACCTTTAAAAGCAAAAATTTCTCCTCTATCATAGGCAAGCTTTCTCTAGCTTGCACAATATATAATATTTGGAGAGAAAGGAATAGTAGATTGTTCAATAAGGAAAAGAAAAATCCTCAAGCCATTATTGCTCAAATCAAGGATATGATTCGCGGAAAGCTAACTACATCTACAGGGATCTTGAACTCTATGACCAATAGGCAACTTCAATGTGTTTGGTCTCTTCCAAGTACAATCTTTAACGTGCAATGGCTTATGCTTGTATTGTTTTGTAGCTTTGGGACGGGTTTTCTTCTGTTTGTAGAAGTCCTTCCTTCCCTCTAGCTTGTTCGAGGGTATGCCCTCTTGTTTTGTATCTTCTTTTCTCTCTCTCTCTCTCTCTCTCTCTCTCTCTCTCTCTCTCTCTCCTTCAATAAATTTACTTTTCAAAAAAATACTATTCAGAGAAGAAGAAGGTGAAGCTGGCTATGATTTTTAATTACCATAAGGAGATGGAGGTGGCTATGATTTGGGCTAGGGAGGCCACAATGGCTAGATTTTTAAGTGGTCTGAATAGAGACATAGCCAATATAGTTGAGTTGCAGCATTATGTAGAGGTAGCAGACATGGTGCACATATGAAGGTGGAGAGGCAATTAAAGAGAAAGGGGACAGCAAGGAATACTTCAGTTTTTGGCACTCCTTGGAGACCAAAATGGGATAGAAATGATCAAGTTGTAGCAAAGGGGAAGGCCGAACCACCTAAGGGACAAGATTAGGGAAGTAGCAAGAACAAACCCAAGGTAGATTTCCAACCTTCATGGCATAGAGATATTAAATGTTTTAAATGTTTGTGTTAGACGTGGTAAACCTGAAAAATGGACTCTAGAGAGAAGGCAGAGCTTCTCGCTCTAGGATTCTCCTAAGTTGCTTGTTGTTTATGGGTTTTCTGGCATTAATGGAGTCCTCTCAGTCATTATATGCCACGGTCAATCGCTTGCATGATGCCAATGAGTCCCCTCGTCCATGTTCTTCCTATAGTGCTCGGGTTTCCTAGCCCCTTCAACATCAAGAACCCAACCAACTCTCAACAGAGGTGGTCCTGTCACAAAATGATCAAACTAAAAGCGGTTATTGCTTGTGATTTTGAAGACGGAGAAATGTACACTAGTACCCTTGTAGTGGCAATGCGTGATTCTCCATCGAGATTATCCTGGGCTGATCAAGCTAACAGCAGGGAATTCATCCCAAAGGAAGCCCTCGACTTGGAAGAAGAATATGGTGGATTCTCGGTCAACCCAGATTTCTTGCTAGGTTCAGATGCCCATTCCTATAGTGAAGCGAACAATGGTCATAGCAAAGAGGAAGGTTCTAGTAGGGGTGAGTTGCACACACGCGGTAAGCGTGCAAGTATTTAGCCACCCTCTCTCTCACGTCAAGCACAGTTCGGCTGCTTTTCTTTTCAGCAGAACAGGCAAGCCTCTAGCACTGTTGCCTGTCAGAATCACGTGCTAGCTATAGTGCCATCTCCAACGGCCACTGCCAATGATGCGTGCCCGCTAGTTGCAATTGCATTTCAACAAAACACATCAGCTAAGTCTAACTCCATTGGTACTGTAGCTAGTCAGCCCAACAAGCTAGTTACCCAGCCGGCCCTCCCTACGCTAGCTATCCCGCATAGGCTCTTGACTGGCAACACCCCTAGCCCACAGCTAGTGCACACACCTGCTTCGGCCACTGTTTGGCCGAACCCCCATTCAGCAACCCAACAAATTCAGCACTCCACCTGTCCGTCTCAGCTTAATTTCTATCTTACCAAAGCCACGGGTCCTCATCTCCATAAACAACATCAAATTGCTTCAGTGCATGCAGGCTCTGTTCCTCCTTCGGTGCATGCAGGCTCTATTCTTGCTTCGGTGTATGTAGGCTCTGTTCTTGTTTCGGTGCATGCAGCCACCTCAACAGAAAGTGGGGGTGAACCAAGCCACCCAACATCCCATACTTCTTACGTATTTGATGGTAATGCAAATGGATCTAATCCTATGGCTGGAAAAAATGGAGGTGAAAAAGCAGCTCATCCTAAAGCTATGTCAGTTATAGCTCTAGGCCCATTCGGCGATGCAGCAGTTAGTGCTTTTGGCCCAATAAGCGCTCACATTGTCGCTACCCAAAGTAGTGATGGGCCCAAATACCCTTACCTCAGTGTGTCACATGGCTACGGTCTTCAACAAATTTCCCTAAAAGGCGCTGACCTCTCTGTCCCGCCATCTGCTGAAGCCCATCCCCTGCCATACCTGGAAGCAGGACCTAATGCGGCAGAGCTACAACTGCTATCACAATCAGCAAGTCCGTCCAATCTTTAGCATAGTGGTAAGGCTCCTATTTTTTCAAACCTTCTCCCTCATGGTCAAGTGCCAACTCCTTGCTGGTCTTCGCTTTTCCAAAAGTCCCCCTCATCAAAAAAATTCAAGTAGGAATACAAGCAGCCCCTTCGTGAGGGCGATCGGATCACGGTCCTGATGCAAATCATAGCACAACTTCAAGGGATCTAGTTGAAGTCCCAATTGGGGTGGGGCGGTTACGAGAACACGAGCAAGGAAGTTTAAAGATGTACTCAATGGATTGATTCAAAAGGCATGGACTCGGCAAATTCGTTGAGGCCCATTGAGCATGATCCACATGAGCAACAAAGATTCAACAACATGATTCAAGTTCTAGAAGAATCTGGCTAAGGCTAAGCTTAAATTGGCATGTTTAGAAAAACTCCAATTACTTTCCTTTTGTTTGTTTTTTTTGACTTTTAGGATTCTTTCCTTCTCTATTTTTGGCGTGTGATCTGATTGTCTTTTCTTTTTTATGCAAGTCAGAGTTGTTTCTTTACCAGATTTTAGCCTTAATTAGGATACCTATTTTAGGAATTTTCCTTGTAATGGCCAGCCTTGTAAATAGGCGTCTAATCAATGAAAAGAGGCAGATCATTATTTAGTAAATTGTGAGAGTATTTTCTCTGCGGTTCTTTGAAGAACAATCTGAACTTATCGGGATTTCCCATGGTGTTCACCAACTACTTATCAAACGGGTTTTCCACCACTGTTTGTGGCGTCTTCCTTATATCGAGGTTCTTGTTTCACAATAAACAACGGGTTGAGGTCATATTTATCGAGGTTCTTGTCTGACGTAAACAACAGGTCGAGGTCTATCGTTCAAATCTGATTGTGGAACGCTGTTGGGTTCTTATTTCATTGTCGGAACTCGTTAATTTGGCGAGGTTCGCATCAGGTCCAACCCCCACCAAAAGTCCTTCAAGATGGCATATCAGACTGGGAACACACCTTGTTTGGCTATTTTTAGACAAGAAAATGCCATTTTTCTGGGTCAAAAAATTTGCGGAAAAATTTTAGACCAATGAAGGTTTAATTTCTGTCCTTACCAATGGCAACGGATTCTTTTTCTTCAAATTTGATTCTATGACTGCTATCAAAAATATTCTTGAATGAGGTCTTTGGCACTTCTCTGGGCAACATATTATACTCCAAAAATGGCATCCTGGTATGGCTCTCTGTAAGCAAGAAGTGGCAAAAATCCCTATCTGGATTAAATTCTACAATGTCCCTTATGAACTCTAGACAGCCCAAGGGCTTAGCTATGTCGCCAGTGCTATTGGGAACCCTCTTTATGCAGATTCTCATACAGAAGAACAATCCAGGATCAGCTACGCTAGAATTTGTGTGGAGGTGGATGCTACCAAAGAGCTTTCTAACTGTTTTGATATCAGGCTTTCTGACCACTCCAAAGTGGAAATTCTGATTGAATACCAATGGCTCCCTTCCATGTGCACCCATTGTCAAACCTTTGGCCACAGAATAGCAAGCTACCCTTCCATGAAATGGGATGAAAGGCAAGCCACTCAACCCTCTGCTAATGCTGCCACATCCAATAATAAGAGTGTATGGAGAGTGGTTTCCAGTATAGGTAAAGCCATCCAAGTTGACAACAACACAAGTGCAGGCTCTGCCCAAGCAGTTACCACTCTCACTGAAAGCGCCATAAAGGACGTAGGGCAGAACCTGATCACCCTGAAGTTCTGGTACTCAATTCAAGTGGGACAGTCTTCCCCAGCTCCCTTGATGATCCTAACCTGATGCCTCAAGAAGCCCTCCCATCTTCCTCAGATCAAGCAGTGGCCACAAAAACTGCTCAAGACTTAAGCCCCCCTCCTTCCCCTCACACTGAGGGTGTTGCATTTCAGTCCCTAAAATATCGTAATGCTAATGGACCTTTTTTAGCTGGAACCTCCCATGCGCAGTCAGCAACTCTTCTTCCACTACCTTGTAGTATTTTTAATATATAATAGTTCTCAACATGGGCCTTGTGCTCTAGGTTTTCTTGTATTTCCTTTGCTTGTTTGAGGGTATTCCCTCTTGTTTTGTATTTTGTTTTGTATTGGTTTTTTCCTGCTTGGGGTTGTGAGTTCTTCTGCCTGTAGTAGTTCTCCTTCCCTTTAGCTTGTTCGAGGGTATGCCCTCTTGATCTTGTATCTTTTTTCTTCTTCTTTATATATCTTTTCCTTATAAAAAAAAAAAAGAATGAGCACAAAAAATAACACCGTACCTTAGGGTTTTATTTGTAGGCTAGAGATTTTCTTAGTTGATTAGGATTTGGAGCCATGAACATAGGGATCTGATCACCAGGGAATGGCGGTTACCATGTTGGATACTGCGCTTGAGAGAGATCCGTAAGTGGCAGTTTCCTTTTTGAAGACTGTTTCCTTATCCTTAGCTCGGTAGGATATTCAAGGCGGTGATGAGTTCTAAACCTTGAGGAATGCTCTGAAGGCCTTATGCTCGGTCCTGTGAGCTCTGGAGGATACGTGTCGGAGTATGCTCTGGATGGCTGGGCTTTAACTGGTCTGTAGTGATACGTGTCACATGGAGACTAGTCTGTCACTTTATGGTATATCAGTTACTCCTCCTGTAATACCCCAAAAATCTAACATGACCCAGATTATATTCTGACCTAATAAAAATAGGTTCTGTGACATTAATAATTCGAGATAACCCAAAATACAATAATCCATGATTGGATTAATTATTAGAAAATATAAAATTAATCCATAACACTAATAATAATATAGGCTCAGGAAATAGATGACCCGGTCAACTGAGTACTGGAATGAAGGTGGGATTGATACGAAAAATTAATTATAGAAATAATATGAATAAAATAAAAGACACGAACGGGCACTCAAAATTGAGAAAATAAAAAATAGTGAACCGAGCCCGACTTTATGGCAATTTTATCAGCTTATGATAATTTAATATTTTGAAATAAAAATATTAAAAATATATATTCTCATGGAGTTTTCTAAAGGAAATTATTAGAAGGAAAAAGTGGGGCCACAACATGAGATATTTTGATACACTATTATATATATATAAATGACATGATAAAAATATAGATATATATATATATATATATACATACATACATACATCAGATTGTGTATATATATATATATATATATATTATAGAATATTATAATTTAGAAGCTTCCCATGGAAGCTGTTGGAATTAAAAAAAATATAAAATAGATATAGATGGATTTGTTTATATGGCAGCTTGTAGAGGATGCTATAAGCATGTAATAAAAAGGGACCTATATTATATAGATATATAAAGACATATAAAAGAAAAAGTAGGAGAAGCTTCTTGAAGAAGCTGGAAGTAGTGGAAACATGTGAGATGTATATGTGTATCTATGTAATCTCTTGTGGAAACATATGGAGAAACCAAGAAGCTTCTACACAGTTACAAAAAAATGGAGAAGAGGTGAGATAAAGAGGGAAAGAGAAGCTCTTGAAACGGCGTACAGAGATAAAGTCACTGTGCGTGTCTTCCTCTTCCTGTTTTCTATTATGGCTGCTTTGTTCGTAATAGAGGTCGCTATTTCTGCAGTAAAGCATCTCAATCAAAAGAGATTGAGATCTATATATATATATATATTGTGTAAGTGTAGTGGTGCAGAGGGGACGGAAGTGCACAGGGAGAGAGTAGTAGTTGCAGTACTCCAACAGCTGTAGCACACATCAGCAGGGAGTGAAGACAAGTTCTGTCGCTATCTCACCCGTTTTGGTTGTTGAGAAAATTGAAGGAAGGGCAGCGAGCTTCAATTCGAGCCATGGAAGCGTCGTAGCTGAAGGCGCAGTAGCAGAAGCACGAAGCAGCTTGTTGGTGAAGGAGAGTCCGTGGGACACCAGACTGGTGAACCTGTCTTCTGTAACCTATTGACAGTAATCAGACCAATGGAAACAGATTTTTGGGCGATATGTAAATACATTGTGTTGTTGGTAGTGTTGCTGAAATTGGAGGAGCAATAGCAGTGTTGGTTTGATTGGATTGGGAAGAAGGAAATGGCAGCGACGGTATCAGCTGGATTGAAAGTTGTACAGTGGTCCAATTGAGGTTGGGTGATGGAAATTGGGGGCAATTTCCTACCATTTGGATCAAGTGCGATGAAGAGAAAACCGCTTCTGAGTATGGAAATTCTCTCTTGCTATTCTGCACCTAGTTCTCATGTTGTAAATTGGAAGGGGGCCTCTATTCCTGGGTGTGTTGTTGCGGCTAATCGAGAGCAGGCCATGGAGGTATGGTTGAGGTTCATTTGGTTACTGATTCATCTGTGGAGCCCAAGGTGGTATATGTGTAGGATGTTTGTAGAGATGGATGAGGGCACTATACAATAGAGGAACTTGACAAAATGGAGCAGGCACCGTAATGCAAATACAGAGGATGATTTGCAGCAGCTCACCGGTAGCGTCGCGGGTGTCTTGAGTTGCAACAGAGGGGGTATTGCTGCTACTGGAGTTGTGATAGGGGCTGCTGCAACTAATGTTTTTAATACAGCAACTATTACTGTATGGGCAACATGGAATGATTGAGGGCTCTGCTAGTTTGTGCTAATACATTGTCGGGGACCACTTTGTGATGAGCTACTTGGATATTTTGCTGGGAAGTTCAATTTGTCACAAATTTTTCGTGACATATGGGTTCTTGAAAGTACTTGCAGCACTTCAGCAGCGGTAACTGGGTAAAGAGGAGCAATTGTAGGACATGTTGAGTAAAAGCTTGGCTTGACGGCTAAGCAAGCAAAATCTAAAGGTTACAAAATGGTGATGGAAGATGACATGGCTACAGGATTCCTACGGTTGCCTGCAGAATTAGGATCCACTTCTAAACATATCGAAGGTGGTAACAGTTTCTGCAATTTAGAGAAAGCAGCTTCTGGATGGTGTAGATTTGTCCCATGTTTTATGTACTCCAATTGTAAAGAGCTATAGTCCCGGCTTAATTGTGCACCCTGTTTTGGAAGAATCTTTTGTGTTAAGGATGAAATTGCTGAGGGTGCCATAGCCTTATCACTTGGACTAGGACTGGAAGGGTTGCAACCTAAGAGGCCAAGTAGGCAATCAAGGTTGCAAGGTCAGAGTAGTAATGGTCGGAGCCAATGCCGGAACAAGAAATATGATTGGGGGACTTATGACACTTGACTGCAAATTCTCCAAAGGTTGGCGGTTAGAGTGAAAGTGTACAGTCTCAATGGGATCAACAGAAACATGTTGGTTGTCACATCCCGAACCCCACCCTACGCGGATGTCGAGGATGTGATGCCAGTTAGCCGCCTTGCCGATTTGCCGACCGACAATGCGACGAACCAAAGGCAAATTTCTGAACTTACCAATGAATTGCATTCCAAATGTAGGGTCAGAGCAGCGAAATTTAAAACTTTTTATCTTGGGAATGCAACTCAGCTATGTACCGCAAGGGTACGTACCACAGAGCAAGTCTAAAACCAATCAACTAATAACTCTAACCACAAAGCACATCTATAATCAGAGATATAACACAGAGCACATCTAACATCTCTAGAGTACCATTACCATGAGCCATGTCCCAATACATCTAATGCATATCAATGATGTTAATCGTACCATGTCACTCACCTGAATAACCAGATTCAATCCACAAGAGTCCGAGTCTCCACAAATCAGTGCCATCAAATCCTTTACTTGGAATGCCACTCAGCCAATCTATGTCACATCATAGTGCCTTCTAATCCAATGGAGATAAATCCTGAAAAATGTTAGGATAATAGGGTGAGCTTAAATAAGCCCAGTGAGTAACACAGGTTCCTTGTCAAGGGTTTCAAAACCCGTTCTTGTTTACAAATCACATGGATAGTTTAGTGATTTCAAAAATAGCAGTTTTATAAATTCACTTAATGCAATTAAGTAGAATAAAATAAAACCAATCTAAATGGAACAATCGATCAGAATAGACAGAACAACACAGGATGCTAGCACATCAATCAGGAGTATAGGCCAATAAATCAAAGAAGACCAACATTATTCCATGTGTAAGGTAATATGAAAGGGTATGCATTTAAGTATTTGCATTTAAACAGTATAGCATACAAAATGGTACAGTGTATCAAAATACAGTATCTAGACAGTAAAACTTATACACCAAGTCAGAAGTTCCAAGATACTCACAAATTGTTCGCTTATCTCCTTGTACAAATAATCTGATAACCTCCAGATACGTCAGGTACCTCCTTGCATATCCTGAATAATCATCATCAATCACAGACAAATCAGAATTCATCCATTCATGTCTTATCCATCATCTTAGGGGTCTATCGGATTACCTAAGATAGCCTAGTAGCCTATTGCCCTTTCATCGGGTGTCATTCGAGGCTATTTCATTCTTTAATTAGGCTTAGTAGTTGTCAGGATTATAATCTAAGTCATTTAGACTTCAATTGTTATCAATTAAGTACTTATTTAACCTTAGAGGCAAAATGGTAATTTTACCATTCCTGTACCGGACCCTGTCGTGATCCTCAGAATAGTCCACATATCTTAAATATAAAGTTCTAAGTCTATTGGACTCAAATCGTTATCAGTTAAGTACTTATTTAACTTTATGGGCAAAATGGTAATTTTTTCATTCTTGCCCCGGACCTTGTCGTGGTCCTCAGAATGTTCCATATATCTCATATATAAATTCTTAAGTCCTTTGGACTTCATTTGGTATCTATTTTTTATCATTGGGACACATCGGTCATTTCTTATTTTACACTCAGACTGTTTCGGAGTCTTAGTTAGCCCTTCGATTTTCATAATTATGCTTATGGCAATTTATCAGATCAAACTAGCCTTTATTCGGCCTCGACTTTGCACTTACCACGCTTAGGGGCATTTTGGTCATTTTACATTTCATGAGATTCTGACCTCGATTCGTTATTTAATCATGTGTACAGCTTCACGAGTGTTTGGGCTTCCATCGGTATCAATTTCATCCAATTTGGACTTCATCTAGACTCGGATAGTATCAGGGGCAATTTGGTAATTTTACATTTCATGAAATTCTGACCCTGATTCGTCATTTAGTCATGTGTACAGTTTCACGAGTATCCGGGCTTCTATCGGTATTAATTTTGTCCCAATCGGACTTCATTTAGGCTTCATATAGCATTAGGGGCATTTTGGTAATTTCACATGTTGTATGGCTAAACTTTCGGGACTCAGTTCATAAAATGGACCTCGCCATTATGTCCAGAGTGTCCGACATAGTTAAATTGGACTATCTTTTATGTTTAATCGACCATGGGTATCATTAGGGGCAATTCAATCATTTACCATTTGCGTGTCTGTATTTTTCGGGACTTCGGTTCATTAAACGGACTCCACCGTTGAGTCCAGAATGCCCAACATGATCAAAATGGGCTAACTTTTATTTTTATTTGACCCAAGGTATCATTAGGGGCAATACAGTCATTTATCATTTACGTGTCTTTATTTTTCGGGACTTAATTTCTCAAATCGGACTCCACCATTGAGTCTAGAATGCCTGAAATAGTAGGAATACACTATTCATTTATTTAATTTGGACTTCATTTGAGTCATTTAGTGTCCAAGGGTAAAATAGTAATTTTACCTAATTAATAAAATAATTAAAATAATTATTTTATTATTTATTTATTTCCCAGGGGCTCATTTGCATTAATTTTTTAAAAGCTAGGCCAGAACACAATTATTCAGAACTTGTTGGGGTCAAATCATAATTTACCAAACTTCTGGTTTTTCTGTAATTTTTAAATCAGTGAACCATTGGATTTACAAGTTGTAACCCTAAACCGGATTGGAAGCATCGTGAACCAGCCGGTTCACTAAACCATGTAGAACCGGAATACGAAATCCTGTTATATCCCAATTTGGCTCCTTATCCACGATTTGATCAAACTTGAACCCCAATTTTCAATTTCCTATCGCCCTAACCAAACAAGTCTATTTCAGGTTTTAAATTAAAACATTTTACTCAAAACGGTGCCGTCCTACTTAACCGTTTATGAGACGGTTCGGGTTCCGACCCGAACCCAGATCCGACCCAAAGTCCAGCCCTGTACTGTTCCTCTTCTTCCTTTTTTCTTCCCCCATATGCCCTAGTTGCAGCCATCAAAGTTTTTCAATTTCGTGGCTTCTCAACCACTGATTTTCTCTGCTTTCTATCCCGAATCATTTATGGGGGTTAGGCCAACATCTTGGCATTAGTTTTGTGCCTCGAATTATTTTTTTTGGTAAGATTGTGCCTCGAATTAAGCTCAAACGTTTGGTCCAATGGTGGATAATCAAACCTATAACTGGTTAGTAAATCCTCAATTCATCACCAAAACTTGCGTGGTTTGGCTCAAACTAATCCTCATGACATGGAGATTCAATCCCCATTCCAAAAATGTGGTTTAGGAGTCTAAAACAGGGGCTGGGTTTCATGGCCGAAACCTGTAACTCAGGTTTTTGGGCTCTCCTTAGTGTTTCTAGGTCGCGGATTGGGGCTTTGCGAACCCTCATGAGGTCTAGATCAAGTCTTGACCAACCAAACTTGGTTTGGTCTCGGTTGTTTCAGACCTGCTCTAATAGAGGTCATCAATGGCGGCTGTACACGGTTTGGTGTGATACGAGCCCTATTGGCCTTCCAAATCAATTCTTGATATTTACCAGTGTTAAAGTAATCCCATGCATGCAGTTGCTAGGGTTCAAAACATCAAAACCAATAGCAAAATTTAAACAGAAAAATTAACCAGTTTGGGGCTTATACCTTGCACAATGAACTCCCCTTTCCTTGGCTCACCACTGAGCTTCTTTTTCGACCCAGCCATACAGGTAGTCCAGCCCCTCCCTTCTTCACTCTCCTAGTTGGGAGTTTGCATGCACACACCATGGACATACACACTTTATTTCTCTCTCACACATGCAAGGCCTCACACACTTCACATGGCCTTGGCTCTCACTCAGAACTATTTGGTCTCTCCCTCTCTCGGTGGAGGATGTAGCATACATATTTGGAGAGTCCCAAGGTGTATAGTTCATATATAATATTGCATACCTATATATATACATCTATATATATATATATATATGCACATCAGAGATTCAGGTGTAATCACATGGCTGATGCAGAGGCTGAGGTGTGCTGACATAGGCTAGGGCAGAGGGTGATGTGAGCCAATGATGAAGGATTTGCATGTATGGCCATTGGCCAATTTGGGAGGCAGACTTGGGTAATTTAGTGTTATATACAATTTTGTTGTATATATAAGCACAAAGATGTTGCCAGCCAACTTGGTAATTTTTTGGGTGCCATGTGCTTGCTCATTTAGGTCAAGGGTTCAAGTCCCCTTGGCCTCACTTTTACCCCTTTTTCCACATTTTGGGCTTAGGCCTTGTTTGGCTGCGCAAAATTCTGTTTTAGCTATTTCCTCTGTAATTTCTTTTTTGTTGCTCCTTTTTCGACGCAGTTTCTTTCGAAGGTTTCGTATTTCAGTTAGCTTCGACGCCAAAGGCTCTGTGTCGGTTATTATTTATTTGGGATTTTCGTAATTAGCTAATTCGAGTTCCGTCAGTGTTCAAACGACATAATTTCACCTAATTAATTGATAATTAGGTTCGGTTATTACACACTCCTTTCTGACATGTTTAATTATTGTATTGGTCTATCGTGACCGTCGAGAGATCATGATTAATTTCCTTAATCATTCTTTAAGTCGATGCTAATTAATAATTAGCAACTAATTCTTAATTAAGCAAGTTCGGGGTGTTACATTGGTGATTGTAACGAAAGTAATGTACAGTCGTCCTAGGGTTACCAAAAATGTTTCATTGGAATGAGTGATTCCACTAAGTCCACATGGTTAGGGTTCAGAATGGAGAAACAAGAGGAACTGCCCTACCAAGTCAGCTGGAGGGTTAAATGATGATTGCAGTGTCAATGGAATGTTGACTACAACCAGACAAAGGTTGGATATGTTCATATCTGAGGAACAAGATGACTTTTGGATGTTGAATCAATTATAATGGCCATCAGAAGGATAATGCCCAGGATGTGCATGGACATGGCTAACGTCGTATCTAGAGGATGTTTGTGAATGGAGACAAGTGTATATTCAGGTGAGTAACTCGGACTCCTAACTTGGTGTATATTTTCTATACTATCTAGATTGGTATATTGTACTATTTCACTTACTGAACTGTTTTATATACGGTACTGTTTTAATGCATACTCTTTACACTGCACTACATGTGGCATGATTCTATCTTGCTTCTTGATATCTCCTGTACTGATTTCTTTTGGGTTTGTTGTTCTAACTCGTTTTACTCCATTGGAGTCTAGTTCGATTATATTAAGTCTTACTCTAGGCCCACCTCAGGATTGAGCAATTTTTATTTATAAGCATGACCCAGAGGGGTAGAGGCCCCCACGAGTGGCCCACTTTGGGGCAGCTGGGAAAAGGGCTCATCTGCTTGAGTGGCAGTCTGTTGTCCCGCTCAATTCTGTCTGTTCCGTGCTGATCTAATCCCAGAGGGGTAAAGGCCCCCACGAGTGGCTCACTATAAGCAGCTGGGAGAGGTTCAGGCACCTTTGATCATATGTTTTGTTTGATTGGTAGTCCATTCACTACTGTTCTGTTCTGGTTTGGTCTGTTCTGTTCTGTCTCTGTTCTGATCTATTCTATCTGTTCTGTTTTGATATGATTTGTTTGTTCTACTTGACCTGCAAATGAGCATGCATTTTATATGATATCATGTATATATAAGCTAGTTTTGAAACCCATGGCAGCAACCTATGTTACTCATTGAGCTTGTTTAAGCTCATTCCATTTATCTAACATTTTTTAGGATATATCTCCATTGGATTAGAAGGTACCAAGAAAGGATACAAGTAAGCTGAGAGGTATCCCAAATACGGATCTGATGGCATGGAATTGTAGAGACTTGGGTTCTAATGGATTGACTCTGGCTATTCAGGTGAGTGACATGTTATGATTGACTTCATTGATATGTATTAGATGTATTGGGACATGGCTTATGGTAATGGTACTCTAGAGAAATTAAATGTGCTCTGTGGTTAGACTTATTAGCTGTCAGGTTTTAGTATAGACTTACTTGTGGTACATAACTCTGTGGTGTATAGTTGAGTTGCATTCCCAAGATGAAAAGGTTTTAAATTCCATTGCTCTGACCCTACATTTGGAGTGCAATTCATCGCATAGTTTAGAAGGTTGCCTTTGGTTGGTCGCATTGTCGATAGAAAGATCGGCAAGACGGCTAACTGGCATCACACCTTTAGCATCTGCGTAGGGTGGGGTGCGGGATGTGACACCTCCCCCGAGCCTTAGCTTGAGCTCAACGCATAACTAGGGCTACGGGATCCCGAAAAGTCACGCATCATGTCTTTCCGTTTCCCAAAATGGCTGTTGGAGGGTCATTTATTGCGCAATCGGCGCTAGGGCTTTCGAGGCCATCATTGCCTACAACCGTCATGACGGTTCGGCTTGGTGGGCCCCAATTTTTGAAAACGTATATAAAGAGGAAGAGGGGGTTCGTACGCCCTTTCCCTCACCATTTTCACTGTATTCGAAAGAGAAGAAGAAATTTCGACATTGTTGAACTAGAGCATCCAGTGAATCGTGAGGAGTGCCTATTGCTTAAAGAGTATTCGTCAATCGAAGCTTTATTTTCATTTGTTTTCAGGTTCATTCTCCTTTATTTCTGCTTGTTTTCAATTTTCTCCCTTACTATTCTTCCCCATCTCTGCTTCTTCTTTTCGTTTTACAATTTTTTGCCAATGTCGACATCTCCTGCATCTTTTAGTGTCAAAGATGGCGTAGGAAGTTCCTCGGAAACTTCTGTGTCTATCCTTTCGGTAATGCCAAAAATAGGTTGAGAGAGTCCCCTTCTAGCTCAGAAGTTAGGATTGTGGATGCCTTGATAGAACCCAGGAATAGGGTTGGGGAGGCCTCTGGCAGGCCCTCTCAAAGAGAAGAAGAAGGAAGTGCCATCACCCAAAGTATGTTAGACGAACTGAGGGTGACCTATGAATTCCCCTCCAATGTTACTTGTAGGGTACCTAGCCCCCTAGACCGTCCGCACAATATTCGTGAGGGCGAGATTTGTGTCTATCTTACTTGGTTCGAGACAGGGCCGAGGCTCCCTCTTCCTGATCGAGTTAGGCAGTTCTTCGGTTGGTTCAACCTCTGCCCTACTGACCTCAACCTTCACAGTTGGAGGCACTTGTTAAGGTTCATAGCTCTAAGTCATCTTAACGATGTCGAAGTAACAGTAGAGCTGATCCGTAGTAAAATGGATCTCAAGTATATGAGGTCGGAAGGCCTCTTCTATATGTTCTTCGATAGGGGGTTTAGACCACTTTCCTTTGTGCCAACTTCCAACAAAACTTGGAAGAAATGGTACTTCTTCATAGGAGGAGGATGGGAGATGAAGGACTTCCAAGGCCAGACTTCAACATTCCCCCAAAGTACGGGGTTTAAAAGTGAGACCCCCTTTCTCTGTGACAATTTTACTTTTGTTTATGCTTTTACTTCTGAACTCGCTTAACTAACCCTTGTTTTTATGTCTTCTGTGCAGACAAGAGTGCTTGGAAGAGGTTAATTTTCACAGTTGATCTTCAGGACAAGTACCGCAGACTCCTTCAGACTAAGAACAGGGGCTTCAAAGTCATCCTTACGTCAAAAAATTTGATGGCTCCAGATCAGAAGAAGGACTGGAAAGATAGTTTGAGGAAGTCCTTGCTCGGCAAATGGGCTCCCGTAAAGAAGAAGGTGGGGGAGCCTTCTTCCCTTGTTGGTCCTCCTCAAACTAAGAAGAGGAGGATCCCATCCAACCCTTCTAGCTCGACAGCGCCCAGGAAGGGCATTGTCATAAGAGAACCTTCTTCTACGCCTACTCCTGCTCCTGTTCCTGCTCCAGCCCTAGAAGTCCAGAAGGAGGGGAAGGTGAGGATGGCAGTCGACCTTGCTGCGCTGCCTGACGATTATAAGGCCGCAATGTAGGCCATTGATAGATTCTGGATGGAGGCTCCCTAGAGGCACAAGGGGCAGAGTACTCAACAGACCATTAATGAAGTGATGACCATCCAAATGAAGGTAACCACTATACTGTCTTTCTTTGTGCTTTATTTTGTTTTTTGTTTTGATCTGCCTGTCTGTTGTTATGTAGACCATGCACGGCCTTGCCGCCTTGATGGAATCGGCCTTGGATCCACAAGCCGTAGAAAAACTTCAAGACGAGTTGGACGAGGCCAGGCTTCAGCTCGGCACAGCTCGGTCAAATGCCTCAGCTGTAGAGGAGAGGCTTGGGGAGGTAAACAACTCTCTTTCAATTATGGAGTCCAAGAGGGATTCACTTCTTCGGCAATTGGAGGAGCCGAAGAAGGAGAATAATGAGCTCCAAGCCTCTACTTGTCACGACCCGAGACCCACCCTATGCGGATCTCGTATCGCGACCTCCACCCTTCGGCCAGGAGGCCTTAGGGCAAGGCTCACATAAGCAACAGTATCGAACAGCGGTGCGGCCTGTGCTTTGCGGAAGCGTAAAAAATTTTTCTTTTCTTTTCTTATTTAAATCTTTCGCACATCCGCACGATACTATCGCTCTTCCAAGCGGTACACTGGAATATACATTCAGAGCATAATAAAATTCTAAAGTTTTATACACGATATATATTCATTTGTCCTTCGAAACTTAATTACATAACCTTTCCATACCGTCTATAACCAAAAACAGCTAACTATTAGTCTTGGTGCTTCTCAAAATCAGCTAATCTTGCAATGAACTTCCTACGCCCTTCCACAAAATGAGCATAGATCAAACACGTTCTTCATCAAAAACCCAAACTTGCTTTCTATTACCTGAAAGGGGGACGGATAAAAATCCGGGTAAGCTAATCTAAGCTTGTGAGTAATTCCTGTATTTGTCATGGGGTTTTCAATTGGCAGTGGTTTAGCACATGAGAGTTTATAAAATACTCACTACCAATTGCTCGTACTTTTAGAACATAGAATATATGCATTCTTAAAACAGATAGCTTTGAAACATTTAAAGTATTCAAGCTACACATACATTTCTTCAAGTAGAGTATATGCACTTTAAAAACATATAAACATGCATAATAAAAATGGGGGTAAAAACCTGCTTCCATTTTCAAAAGCATTTGTCATCTTTTCTCTTCAATTAGGTGGAATCTGTTTCGAACCAGACTCCCGTTTTACTGCAATGCTACAATGGAGATATCTCATTGCCTGGGGAATTAGATCCAGCTACCAGGCATTTCTTCGTGTCATAGTTGAAATTCGAAGAATATCAATGTCGAATGTGGTGCTTATGCACCATTTATCTTGTAAAACATTTATCACATGGCTTCTTCAATAGATACTTTTCATGAGTATTTAAAACATGTAATATATAACTTTTGCAATAGGACTTCAAATTCTTGGAATAATCAAATTCAGAATATTCAAGGAAATTGGCATTTTACTCAGGCATGCTAAATATTTCGAAGAAAGGAACTATATATAAAAACATTTAATGAGCATGTCATAATAGACTATTTTAAAACAGAAATCGTATAAAGACTGAATTTGATATTTAAAACATCATTCAAATCCGTGGAATTAAATCTCCACTTCAAATGCAAGGTTAATCACCTTATACGTCTGGGTTGGCGCTATTGATGTGCCTTTCCCTTTCCTTTGTAGTTCCTAAGAACAATTCATAATAGTCCATTAACTTCACATTCATTTCAAACATCTCCTAGTAATGCTTCTTAACTTATGCGTAGATCATATTGAATCCTAACTTTAATCTTAGGCGTTATACTCTTAAGGTGTACTCTTTTGGTAGCTCTATTAACTTCAAGTTAATTTATTTACTTCATATGTTCACGTGTCATGTCTCCTCGTATTTCATTTCAAATATGTACCGTACTATTTAATTTGGTACTTCGGCAGTGTACTAATGTATAGTCACCTAACTTATGCTTTTAATCAAATTTTATGTCTCTTTATTTTAAGTACCTATTTTGGTCAAATAGACTCTACCATTGAGTCTGGAACGTCGAAGAAAGTCAATTTAGACCTCATCGGGTTTTGATTTGGCTTTCGGGGTACTAGGGGCAAAGTGGAAATTTTACCCTTTACGTGTCCAAATTTTTTTTTTGGGGTCCCATCTCATGAAACAGACCCCACTATTGGGTCCAAAACGTCCAAAATAGTTAAAATACACTATTCTTTACTTTATTTGGACTTCGTTTGACTTGTTTGAGGACTTGGGGCAATTTTGTAATTTTCGTATTTAAATATTATTAATTGAATATTAATTTAATTTTTTGTTGGGCCATAGTAAAATTTTTCAGAAGTTCTGGGGTCGAAATCTAATTTCGCAAACTTCCGGTCTGAACTAGTGGGTTTAGTTCGTTCTTAAGTGAACCGGTCCGGTTTTCATTGAACCAACCAGTTTGGTCGGTTTAACATGTGATGCTGACGTCATGATGACGTCAGCCCTAACATTTTAAATTTAAAAAAAAAAACACATCTCCACACGATGTCGTCTCACTTAACCTTTTATGCGACAGGTCGGGCCCCGACCCAAACCCAGATCCGGCCAAACCCATTCCGACCCAACACTGTATATTGTCTTCCCCAACTCCATCACTGTAACCCTAATTTTCTGGGTTCCTTTTTTTTTATAGGAAAAAAGATAGATAAAAGAAGAAAATAAATACAAGATCAAGAGGGCATACCCTCGGACAAGCTAGAGGGAAGGAAAACTTCTACAAACAGAAGAGCTCTCGACCCCAAGCAGCAAACAGAACACCAAATCTAAACAGAAATAAATACAAAATGAAAAGGGCATACCTTCGGACAAGCTAGAAGGGAGGAAAACAACAACATACAAAGCTCTCGACCCAAGCTGTGAAACATTACACATTAAAAATACTACAAGGGAGAGACCAAGTACACTGGAGATGTCTATTGGAGTTAGAGTCCGGTATCCTTTTGAGGTAGTGAGTCTGTCATGAATCATGTCCTGAGTTTGAGCTATAATGGCATTTGAATTTCTCTCGATCTTGGTGAATAATCTGCTATTCCTTTCACGCCAAATGTTGTAAATTGTACAAGCTAGAGTAAGCTTGCCTAAAATAGAGGAAAATGACTTGCCCAAAGAACAGTCTGTTGCCAATCCCCATTTGGGCATTGAAATCCACTTTTAGAGAGCAAATGGGACCATATGTTGGAAGTGAAGGAACATGAGAAGAAGAGGTGATTATGACTCTTGTTTTCTCTTAAACAGAAAAGGCATTTGGGGTCATGACCAAGATTAGAAAAGAAAAGATGGTCCTTGGTCCTTAGACTGTGACGAATGGCCATTCAAAGGATGAACCCAGCTCGGGGAGTAGCTTTAGATTGCCACACAAGCCTCCACCAATTTACCTGGGGGTTACGGCCACATAGAGTATCCCATGCAGAGTTGATGGAGAAGTCCCCATTTGAGGAGGGTAACCAAAAAGCTTTATCATCACGGAGAAGGGGAGGGATGAAGACTAGAAGGCTTGCCGTTCTTAAGGTCCAGAAGGTGAGGAGTTTTCGTGAGTTTTCAAGTGTGGATTCTCTCTGTTTTTGGTTCCAAATCACTTTTGGGAGTCACGCCATCATCTTGATGTTCGTTTTGTGGCTCGAAACTACGGATGAAGTTTAGTTCAACCCCATTATCGTGGGACCTGCAACTTGGTCGCAGACTCCCATTTCTTCACCAAATCCTGTGGGATTTCCTTAGTTGTGATCCATGTATCGCGGGGTTCAAGTCCCCATTACCAAAATCAGGTTTAGAGCAAGATTTGTGGGGTTGGGTTTCATGGCCGAAACCTGCAACTCAGGTTTTAAGGCTCATTTTTAAGCCATTTGGTCTGGTTCTTGTTGTAGTGAAAACCCTATGGCATCTAGTTGAAGTCCCTATCCTTCAATAGAGGTTTAATCCTAGTCGAATCAGACCCAGTTTGAAGGTGGTCGTCCATGGTGGTCTGCGTGCGGTCAGTGGTTTTGGGGCTGTTTTGAGGTCCATTCTCACGCCTTAAACAAAGTTTATTATTCTAAACATCATGCATGCAACTTAGGAGGCTTAACAATATCAAAACTGTACTAAACTTTAAATAGAAAATTTTCCAGTTTTGGTGTATATACCTTTGCACAGCAGTCTCTCTCTAGTCGTGGCTCAAGGTGAGGACTCAATGGGTTGGCCTTGTCCTGCTCGTGCACTCCCCTAATCCCTTTCTTCCTTTGCACCTCCTATGGTCACCCATTTTCATACACAAGTATGCACACAAGACTTCACACACTCTCTCTCTAACTCCCTTTCTTTCTCTCTCTCTCTCTCTCTCTCTCTATATATATATATATATATATATATATATATATTTCAGACTTGCGCACTCTTTCTGATTCTTTACTTCAGCCGTCCATACACCATTCTAATATAGGATCATGTGTATTTTATTTATTTGGTTTATAAATAATTATTGGGTTGCATGTAAAATGGTTGGTGGAGGTGACTGATATGAGTTGAAAGGAGATGATGTGGGCTAATGATGTGGGGATTGCATGCATGGCCATTGCCCAATTTGGGAGGTGGCCTTTGCTAAATTGGGTTTAAGTACAAATTGGTTGCATATATAGGCACAAAGATGCTAATAGCCCACTTGGTAATTTTTTGGGCAATACAAATCTTGCCCCACTTGGTCAAGGGTTACAATCCCCTTGGCCTCACTTTTGGGCATTTTTCCACATTTTGGGTTTAGGCCCTGTTTGGTTCATGCAGAATTCCGTTTTGGCTATTTTCTAAATAGTTTCTTTTCCGTTGCGCATTTTTCGACTCGGTTTCTTCTGAGGGTTTCGTATTTCGATTAGCTTCAATGCTAGAGGCCTCGTGTCAATTATTACTTCTTTGGGTTTTCCGTAGTTTGCTAACTCGAGTTTCCATAGTGTTATAATGACGTCATTTCACCTAATTAATTGGTAATTAGGTTCGGGTATTACACCCTTCTCTCTTGACGTGTTCAATTATTTTATTGGTCTATTGTGCCCATTAAGAGATTCTCGATTAACTTCTTAATTATTCTTTATGTCGGTTCTAATTAATAATTAGCAAACTAATTATTAAATAAATCAGGGTCTGGGTGTTACACTACTGCTCGGAAGGTCATGGAAGCCAAAGCTGAGTCTGAAGCTAAAATGAAAGCTGTGGTCGAGGGGATGGGCGAGGAGCTCCTGTAGCACAGTTATGATTCTTTGAAGTTCAAGCTCCTCGCCAAATTTTTGGATTTCGACCTGTCAACCATTGAAGAAGATGATGATCCGGCCGGCCCTTCAGCTTAGGTGATGAATTTTTGTACTCCTTTTTCTTTTCTTTTTTGTTGAACTGATGTACTGAACACACTTATCAATGGAATTGAATTTCTTCAATGTTGGCCGGCGTATTTTATTTTCCAAATAGTAATATTTGCAAATGCTGTAAATTGTTATGGATGCCAAGTAAATCAGTATTGTTCCAAGTCTTTGCTGTTCTGTAATATGAGCTTGGCCTTAAGCCCTTTAAACTTATAATTAGTGTAAGCAAAGATGTTCACGAGCTAATTGCATTTTAGACCAGCCCTTGAACTGGTTATGATCAGAAGTTGTGTTCCGAGCAGAGCATCTTGTAATAATTTAATTGAATTTGCTTTAAGAAGATCTGATAATAATTGAACCTGAGTCTGATAATGGAGGTAATGAATCAGAACTTGTACTGAGTACTTGAGCAGCCCTTTAATCTTAAGAAAGCATTTGATTCAGTGCGATGGGAATTTATTACTGACACTTTAAGCATTATGGGTTTTCCTCAGCTTTTTTATTGACTGGATTTTTTGCTGCATCTCTACTCCTCGTTTCTCAGTTGTCATTAATGGAGAGTTGGAAGGTTATTTTCCCGGGGCTGAGGGTTTAAGGCAAGGAGACCCTCTTTCCCCCTATCTCTTTGTGATTGCTATAGATGTTCTCTCTTTGATTCTCCATCAAATGTCGACTGGCTCTCAATTTAAACACCATTGGAGATGCCATAAGTCCAAGTTGACCCATCTTTGCTTTGCTAATGACATCATGCTTTTTTGTCATGGGGATCTTGCCTCAGCTTCTATTCTAAAGGAAGGGCTCAACACTTTTGCCTCCATCTCTGGCCTTCTGCACAATGCTTCCAAAAGTAACATTTTCCTTTCAGGTGTGGATTCCAACCTCAAGCAGCACATTATTGATCAAGTCGGCTTCCCTAAAGGCTCCCTCCCTATCCGTTACCTTGGAGTGCCTTTGATTTCTACCAAGCTGAAAGCCCAGGATTGCAAATCCTTAGTAGATCGCATTATTGGTAAGATCACTCATTGGGCTACAAAATCTCTATCGTATGCAGGTCATGTTCAGTTGATCAGGTCTGTCCTTTTTAGCATTCAAGTTTTCTGGTCCTCTCACTTCATCCTTCCAAAAAAGGTGGTGAATCAGATTGAACAAGCTATGAGATCTTTTCTTTGGAGTGGCAACCATCTCATATTTTCTGGCTCCAAAGTAGCGTGGGAGGATGTTACTTGCCCTAAAAATGAAGGGGGTCTTGGTATTAAGAAGCTTGTTGATTGGAACCAAGCTGCTTTGGGGAAACTCATATGGGCTCTCTCACAAAACCCCTCTAACCCCCTTTGGGTTCAATGGATTCGCAGCAATCTGCTTAAAGGCAAAAGCTTCTGGGAAGTAAAATGTCCCCAATCTTGCTCGTGGGCTTGGAGGAAAATGATCAAATTTCGTCCGTTATTCAAAAAACACATCAAAATTGTCATTGGGAATGGGTGTTTTGCTTCTCTTTGCTTTGACTATTGGCTCCCTAATGGCTCCATCTATGACAACATGGGAGAAAGGGTTATTTATGATTCGGGTCTTGGAAGAAAAGCTATAGTGAATTACATCATTCTTGAAAATCGTTGGAACTGGCCTATTGCAAATTCTCCTCACCTTCTGGACTGTAAGAACGGCATGCCTCCTAGTCTTCTTCCCTCCCCCCTCCGTGATGATAAAGCTTTTTGGTTACCCTCCTCAAATGGGGTCTTCTCCATTAACTTTGCCTGGGATACCCTGCGTGGCCGTAACCCCCAGGTAAATTGGTGGAAGCTTGTTTGGCATCCAAAAGCTATTCCCCGTGCTGGGTTCATCCTTTGGATGGCCATTCGTCACAGTCTAAGGACCAAGGACCGTCCTTTCTTTTCTAATCTTGGTCATGACCCCAAATGCCTTTTTTGTTTGAGAGAAAATGAGAGTTATAACCACCACTTCTTTTCTTGTTCCTTCACTTCCAACATATGGTCCCATTTGCTCTCTAAAAGTGGATTTCAATGCCCAAATGGGGACTGGCAACAGACTGTTCTTTGGGCCACCAACTCTTTCAAAGGTAAGTTATTTTCCTCTATTTTAGGCAGGCTTACTCTAGCTTGTATAATTTACAACATTTGGCGTGAAAGGAATAGCAGATTATTCACCGAGATCGAGAGAAACTCAAATGCCATCATAGCTCAAACTCAGGACATGATCCGTGGCAGGCTCACTACCTCAAAAGGGATACCGGACTCTAACTCCAATAGACATCTCCAGTGTACTTGGTCTTTACCTTGTAGTAATTTTAATGTGTAATGTTTCACAGCTTGGGTCGAGAGCTCTTGTATGTTGTTGTTTTCCTCCCTTTTAGCTTGTCCGAGGGTATGCCCTCTTGATTTTGTTTTTATTTCTGTTTAGTTTTGGTGTTCTGTTTAGTGCTTGGGGTCGTGAGCTCTTTTGTCTGTAGAAGTTCTCCTTCCCTCTAGCTTGTCCAAGGGTATGCCCGCTTGATCTTGTATTTATTTTCTTCTTTTATCTATCTTTTTACCTATCAAAAAAAAAAAAATGATTATGATCGGTTGGATGACTTGAGATAACAAACAGTCCATAGTGAGGACTTGTGTCCACCAGGACTTAACTGTCTTGTTTTATCATGGCTGATAAGTACTAAATAACTGATGTAGAATTGGTATCGTTGGGGCAAAAACATTTGTAGCTGTGTAGCTCAAGCTATTGGATCAAATTTTCTGTAAGATGGACTAGACCTGGGGGTCTATGCATTGAGGGGACCAGGCCTAAAGGACTTGTAATGGATACAAGGCTTTTGTGGTCAATAAGATGGACTAGACTTGGGGGTGTATGCATTGAGAGGACCCTGCCTAAAGGACTTGTAATGGATACAAGGCTTTAGGGGTCAATAAGATGGACCAGACCTCAGGGTTTGTGCATTGAGAGGACCAAGCATAAAGGACTTGTAATGGATACAAGACTTTTAGGGGTTAATAAGATGGACCAGACCTGGGGATCTGTTCATTCAGAGAACCAGACCTAAAGGTCTTGTAATGAATACAAGGCTTTAGGGGTCAAAAAGATGGACCAGACCTAGGGGTCTGTGCATTCAAAGGACCAGACCTAAAGGACTTGTAATGGATACAAAGCTTTAGGGGTTAATAAGATGGACTAGACCTGGGGGTCTGTGCATTCAGACCAGGTCTAAAGGACTTGTAATGGATACAAGGCTTTAGGGGTCAATAAGATGGACCAGACCTGGGGGTCTGTGCATTCAGAGGACCAGACCCAAAAGACTTGTAATGGATACAAGGAATTAGGGGTCAATAAGATGGATCAAACTTGGTGGTCTGTGCATTTGAGATGAGACTTCCTTTTGGAAGAACAACAAAAAACTTTTATTGATAATATTTCCGTATGTGTTCTACATTCTATGGTCTGGGTACAGGATTCCTAGTTATGACTTCTAACCAGTATGTGGTAGGTCGAACAATCTTTGTTACCCTGTAGGGCCCTTCCCAGTTGGGTGACAGTTTTCCTATAATGGAATCTTTGGTATTTCGGAACACCCTTCTTAGAACAAGATCCCCAATCTAGAAGCTTAGGGGTTTTAACCCTGATTTGGAATTGTTGGCCATCCTATGTTGATATGCTTCCATCCTGATTCTGGTTTGATCACGTTTTTCCTCGAGCAAGTCCAAGTTCTCTGCAAGTTGATGATCATTGGCCCCTTTGTTGAAAGCTTTCGTCCTTAGGGTAGGCATACCGATCTCCACACGAATTACTACTTCCGAGCCATAGGCTAGTGAGAATGGGTGTCAGAGGTAGGTATTCTTCTGGTGGTTCTGTAGGCCCAGAGAGCACCAGGGAGTTCTTCCACCCATCTTCCTTTGTCTTCTTCCAGCCTTTTCTTGAGGGCATCAAGGATGGTCCGGTTAGTGACTTTTGTTTGCCCATTGGCTTGGGGATGACCAGGTGAGGAAAAATGCTGACTGATGTGCAGGATTTGGCAAAATTTCTAGAAAACTCTTCCTACAAATTTTGTTTCATTGTCTGTGATGATGACTCGTGGTATACCGAACCTACAGAAAATATTCTTCCAAGTGAAGTTTTTGACTTCTGTCTTTGTGATATGTGTGAGGGGTTCGGCCTCTGCCCATTTGGAGAAATAGTCAATGGCAGCTATAAGATATTTCCTGTTTGGTGCGGCTTTCGGTAGTGGCCTAACGATGTCCATTCCCCATTGAGCAAAGGGCCATGGGTTAGCAATCGGAATGAGGTCATGGTGGGGCTGGTACTGATATGAAATGAATCGTTGGTATTTGTCACACTTCCGAACATACACTTTTGCTTGCTTTAACATGCTAGGCCAGTAATAGCCATGTGTTAGAGCTTGGTGGGCTAGAGTTCTACCGCCATTATGGTTCCCACAAATTCCTTCGTGAATCTCAGCCAGGACATATTTGGACTCTTCTGGAGCCAAACACCACAACAGGGGTTGAGAATAGGATATTCGGGAGACTTCCTATTTAAGATCAAGTAACGAGCTGCCCTGATCCGGATTCTTCTGGCTTTGTTCTTGTCTTCTGGGAGAAGTCCTCTTTCCAGGTACTGGGGGATGGGAGTCATCCAATTCTGGGTTCGCTTAGTAACTTGGGCGACCTGAACCTCTTCTATGCTTGGCCTCAGCTAGTGAGAAGTCTTTAGAGTAGAATCTGTCACGACTTGAAACCCACCCTGTGCGGATCTCGAATTGTGACCGCCACCCTTCGGCCCGGGGGCCATTGGGTAAGGCTCGCATAAGCAACAGTATCGGACGGCGGTGCAGCCTGTGTTTGCGGAAGCGTGAAAAACTTTTTCTTTTCTTTTCTTATTTTAATTTCCCGCACATCTGCCAAGTACTACCACTCTTCAGAACGGTACACATGATTATACATTCAGAGCATAATAAAAACTTAAAGACTTTATAATTAATAGATGTTCAGCTGTCCCGTGGGGCTTAATGCATAACAGTTTTACTAACTTCTAATACAAAATGTGACTACTAATGTAAATAGCTACTTACGCCCTTCCTTAAAATGGGCAAAGCTCTAATCATCATCATCAAACACGATCATCAATAGACATGTTCAATGTATTTGGTCTCTTCTAAGTAGCATCTTCAATGTGTAATGTTTGTAATGTAATGTCTTGTAATGCTTTGTTTTTGTAGCTTTGGGACGGGGCCCCTTCTGCATGTAGAAGTTTTTCCTTCCCTCTAGCTTGTTCGAGGGTATGCCCTCTTGTTCTTGTATTTTCTTCTCCCTTTTGGTTTTATAAATTTTATTTACCAAAAAAAAAAAAAATTCCAGCATTTGTCATTGGTTTTCAATTGGCAGTGGTTTAGCACAAGAGAGTTTATAAAACAACACTACCAATTGCTCGTATACTTCCATACAAAATATATGCATTCTTTAAAACAAATAGCTTTGAAACATTTAAAGTATTCTAGCTAAACATGTACTTCTTCAAATAGAGTATAGGAACTTCAAAACATGTAGATATGCATATTAAAATGAGGGTAGGACCTACTTTTATTCTCAAACATATCATCTTATCACTTTCATTAGTAGAATCCATTTCGAACCAGATTCCAGTTTTACATCTACAATGGAGAATCTCTTGCCTGAGGGATTAGATCCTGCTACCTGGCATACATCATGTCAATTGAGTTCCGAAAAACCCAAAATCATTTTCATTATGTCAATTAAGTTCTAAAAATCCCAAAATCATTCTTAGTGCTTATGCACACTTCATCTTGCTTTACTAGTGGCAACAGGAGGTATAAAACATTTATAAGTAGATGCTGTTTAAAAGCATTAAAACATGGCCTCCGTGTAGTTGCATTTTAAAACATGTAACACATAACTTCTTCAATAGAGTCTTCAAATACTTGGAATATGCAATTTCATAATATTACAAGGTTTGGCATTTTAAACTTCGACATGCAAAAATATATTTTTAAGGAAAATTGTAGCTGAAACCATCCACTGAGCATGTCATAATTTTATAAGAATATAGTATTTTAAAACAAGAATCAAGTAAATACTGAATCTGATATTCAAAATACTTCAAATATTTTGAACTTAAAACTTCTTCAAATTCATGGGGTTAAATCTCCACTTCAAATACAAGGTTACTCACCTCTGTCCTTAGTGTTAATGCTAATACTACACTTTCCCACTTCCTTTGTAGTTCCTACGAACAATTCATAAATAGTCTCATTAACCTCATATTCACTGCAATATCACCTATTATTACTTCTTAACTTATGCTTAGATCGTATTAAACCCTAATTTTAATCTTAGGCGTTATACTCTTAATGTATACTTTTCTAGTAGCTTCATAAATTCTTTGGGTTGCTTCTATTACTTCACCTGTTTACGTGTCCTATTTTTCTGTACTTTAATTCATAATATGGACCACACCATTGAGTCCAGAATGTCGAAGAAAGTCAATTTGGACCTTCTCGGACTTCCATTTGGCTTTAGGGGCACTAGAGGTAATTTGGTCATTTTACATAACGTGTCTTTATTTTTTTGGGGTCTCGTCTCGCAAAACGGATCTCACCATTGGTTTCAGAATGTCCAAAATAGTTAAAATATACTATTCACATGTTAAATCTGAACATCGGATCATTTTACCATTATGTAATTAATTAAATTATTATTACATTTATATAATATATATATATATATATTATATGCCCAAAAACCTCACGGGCTAGCCTGTCCAAGTGGTAGGTAGGAGGGGTTTAGTTTGAGGGATCGCGTGTTCGAGTTACAGGGGCTGCGCCCCTTTTCATTTTTTTCTGAATTTTACTTTTATATATATATATATATATATATATTGGCACATTTATACCCACGGGCTTGCCTATCCAAGTGGGTTGGGAGTTGGTTTAGGGTTGCGAGGTGGGGCGTTCGAATCCCAAGGGCTGCGGCCCCTTTTTATTTTTCTAATTTTCATCAGGCCAAACAGTTGATAGAAGGCTTATCCGTGGATAAGCTATCCTCTTCGCGTACAGGTTTATTAAATTGGCCCAAAACCATGTAACCAAACAGCCCAATTTCTGATATTTAAAACTTAAAAACCCTTAAGCCAAACAGTGTCGTCCCACTTATGCAATGGTTTACCTGCAAGCTTCCACGTGTCCGAGTCGATTCGTTGGGTTAAAACGAGCTAAGCGAGTCAACCCATCGTCTTCCTCCTGAGTCTAGCTATTGTTGCCCCAATTTCAAACTTCCTTTCCATTCAATTTCGTGTGTTTTGGGTCATTCAATCCCTCTGTTTTCAACCCTAAATTGTTTCTAGGACATCAAGGATCATTTTGACATTCATATTAGAGTTCAAACTAAGCTCAAATGCTCGGTTAAGGTTTTCAAACTAAGACATGTAACTCGATTGTTCATACTTGTTTTTGGCCCAAAGTTCATGGGGTTTCTTCTATTTTGGTCCTCTCATCATGGGGTTTAAGTCTTCATTCTTAAAATCAGGTTTTATAGTGAGTTTGTGAGGTTGGGTTTCAAAACCCGAACCTACAACTCCAAATTCCATGGTCATCCTTGGTCTTTGTGGTCGCAGCTTAGTATTTTTAAAAACACTGGTGGGGTCTTGTTGAGGTTTTAATAGTCCAAATGGGGTTTGGTTTCAATGATTTCAGACCTGCTCTGATAATGTTCATCAATGGGGGTTTGGTCTACGGCTTGGGTTCTTGATGTGTTTAGGGTCCAAATTTCATGTCTTGTTCAAGCTTTTATACCTTAAATGTCATGCATGCTTAAGAAAACCTAAAACAACTTGTACATATGCATATATTCTATAGAGAGAAAATAAGGGTTCTTATATTTTTACCTCTTTTTCTTCCTATTTCTCCCTCTTTCTTCTTCTATTTTCTTCCTCTATTCTTCTGAATCACACTCAGCCTTCTTTCTCTTTTTCTTACTTCTTCTGATTTTCTCTCAAGCACAAACTAACCATATATATATATATATATATATATATATATATATTGTAAGGCAAAACCACTTACTTGCTTACCACTTGGAGCCCATTGTTTCCCCTCTTTTCTCCCCTTTTCCTGACTTCCTTTCCGATCCATTTAAGTTCTTCATTTTCATTTCAACTTTGCATTAAATTCTTGGGATATTTGTGTTATATGTATATTGTATTATACACCCACTAGCACACATGTAAACACACACACACATACTCAACCGACACTCGTCACACACCATAAACACACACTATTTTCACACACAGCACTTACAGTATGCATGGCTGTGTCTCCCCCCTTGCATGTTTGTATATTATATACTTTATATATATATATATATATAACTGCATATGTATACACATATACATATATATATACCTGTATATACGTCTAATTTAAATTTTTAAGTGCGTATACATACCCTTATATTTTACAGGCTATGCTTGTGTGTGTACCTATGCATGCATGGGAATGCGTGCGTGCATGTATTTCGAGGCATGGTTCTGGGTTGCTCGAGGGTCGCCCGGCACTAACTGTATAACTGACATTATTCACATTCCAAAATTGTACAGTGCATATAATATCATGATATAGAGCTAAAATGGCTCGGTTTACAACTAATGGCACACTACCCGATCCGATCTACCTCAGTCTACATGCTAACCCGGGTCAGGGTATTACAGAATCTCCTTCTGTCTTGAGACGAGATGCCATATTCACTAAAGCATCAACTTGGGAGTTCTGGGCTCTTTCAATCTTTTGTATTGTGAATGTTTGGAAGGAGCACTTCAATGAATTGACCAGTTCTGAATATCGAAGCATCCTTTTGTCTTTGACAAAAAATTCTCCCAGAACTTGGCTTACAACCAGTTGGGAATCAGAAAAGACTTCGAGGTCCTGAGCCTCGCATTCCAGAGCTAGCTTCTTCCCAAGGATAAGGGCTTCGTATTCACCTTCATTGTTGGAAGCTCTAAACGCCAGACAGACTATTTTTTCTGCTATAAGCCCGTCAGAGGATTGTAGTACAAGGCTGACGCTAGAACCATGGTTTGTGGATGAACCGTCGATGTAAAGCTACCATGTACCCGAGCTTTCACAAAGTTGTGCCATGTCTTGTAGTGTCGGGGTGAATTCAGCAACGAAATTGGCAAATTCCGTGGGACATAGGATGTCACATCCCGAACCCCACCCTACACGGATGTCGAGGACGTGATGCCAGTCAGTCGCCATGCGACCAACCGAAGGCAATTTCTGAACTTTCCAGTGAATTGCACTCCGACTGTAGGGTCAGATGCAGCGGAATTTAAAACTTTTTTTTTTTTTTTTTTGTCAAGGGAATGCAACTCATGTATCCACCGTAGGATATGTATCACACAGAGCAAGTCTAAAATCCAACAGCTAACAGTTCTAACCTCAGAGCATATCTATAATCCGACATATAACAACAGAGCAGAACTATAATCTCTAGAGTACCGTTTAAATCCATGAGCCATGTCTATATCTAGTACATATCAATCAAGTCAGTCGTATTACATCACTTACCTGATTAAACAGATTCAATCCTCAGAATCCAGTCTCCACAGATCAGTGCCATCAGATCCAATGAATATCATTCCTGAAAAATGTTAGGGAATGGGGTGAGCTTCGAAAAGCCCAATGAGTAACACAGGTTCCCTGTCAAGGGTTTCAAAACCATTTCTTGTTTACAAAGCACAAGGGTAGTTCAGTTGTTTCTGAAATAGCAGTTTTATAAATCCACTTTAAATGCAGTTTCAGTAGAATAAAACAGGGCTGAACTAAACGGAACAACAAATCAGAACATACGGAACAGTGCATGATACCAATATCAATGAGAGTATAGGTAATTAATTCAAATATCAGAACAGATCAGTACTGGGCGGAACATAACAAGGCATAACAATAATATATCAGTTAGGCGCGTAATCAAGCCTACTTATGCCAGACCGCTCATAATCAGAATGGTACCCAGAGTCAGACACATTGTAATATCCCGATCCGGGATATAGCATGTGCACCGGGCTGGACCGGGCTATAAATGTAATTCCGAATTATAAGCCGTGAAATGACATAAATAAAAGTGGATGCGTAATAGACTGTATTGTTTAATTACGATGCATAGGTACGAAAGGCAAACAGTCACGGGTGTCCGGGTGCCGTTGCACCGGAAGCCGAGTTTATTGAAAAACGTGCAAGTGAATGTCAACGCATAAATTTTTATTGTAAATCTAAATGATTATAAATATCATATATATATATATATGGTTGGATGATATATATATATATATATTATAATACAATATAATTAAATGAAAAGAAATAAAAATGGAAAGAAAGGAATTGCATGTGGGTCATGTGTGTGAGGTGTCTTGTGTGCATGAGTGTGCTGCCACCGTAGCTACAAGTGGCAAGGGCCACCGACTGGGGGATCGGTTTAAAGGGACTGAAGAAAGAGATGGGAAGAGAGAAAGATAAGGTAGAGAGAGAAGGGGCGGTAAGTGTTTTGTATACATATATATGTATACGGGTTTGAGAGAGGAGAGGCTAGAAAAGAAAAGGGAGAGTTAGGAACTGAAGGAGAGATGAAGAAAGAAATATTGAAGCAGAAACAGAGAGGATTGGGAAGGTCACAGTGGGTTAAAAACCGAAACCCAGGTAAGTGGTTTAGGTTCTGTTTTTATTGTTTTTGAGCATGAAGCTTATATATGATTATAGGGTCTTAATAAGCATGGTATTAGCTTTTAAATGCAAAAGGAATCATGTTAAATGGTGTAGAAACCATAGAGAAAATTAGAGTTGCAGGTACGGGAGGATAATCGGGTTCCATGAATTCTATGGTTAAAACTTGTTTAAAAGTTTATGAAAACTATCCTTATGCATGCAGAAAACTAAATGGAGAAGGAAGAATGAAAAATGATGAAGAAATCATAGGGAAAATAAGAAAAATCATATGGCCGGAGATTCGGCCGGAGATGATTAAGCTCTATTTCGTGAAGAATCGAAAGGCTAAATGGAAAACTAAAGTTATAAATATATTCTACATGAAAAGGGGAATAAAACTGCATTGAAAATAGGTTTAAAAACCATCGGATTTAGGTTGCCGTCACCGGAGATGGTGACGGAACCCTAATACAGTTCACCGGAGATGTGAGGGAGATGATCGGAAAATCGGGGGGGGTCTACCGGGTTAAAAGAAACGGGTCTGGGCTGGATCGGGTCGGTACCCGACCGGACATAAACGGTTAACTGAAGCTGTGTCGTTTTGGGTTTGAAATTAAATGGGATTGGGCTTGTTTGGTCACGGGTATAAGGGATTGAAATTGGATTGGAGTTGTTCAAACCGTGGATAAGGTGAGAGAATTGGATATGTTAATCCGGTTCTCTAAATTTAACTGAACCGTTTGGTTCAGTGAAGAACCGAATCGGTTAGGGTTTCTAGTCAGTGAACCCAATGGTTCAGACCGCAACTCTGGCTATTTACATTATGACCCCAAATGTTTTGAATAATTCCACTAAGGCCCAACAGAAAAATGTAAATTTTACAAAAATATCCCTGACTCAAAAGTGGGTCAAACGAGGTCCAAATAGGGCAAATGAATAGTCAATTTTTATTATCTCGGATGCTTTGAGTTCAATGGTGAGGTCCGTTTCACGAGACGGAGTCCCGAAAAGTTACAACTTGTAAAAATGACCAAAATACCCCTGCTTCATAGGTGAGTCAAATGGACTCTGATTGAATTAAATAATTAGTGAATTTTTATTATTCTGAACCTTTCGAATCTATTGGTAATGTCAAAATTACGAAAGGAGGTTCCGAGAACAACGGACATATAAAAGTCTAAATAAGTATTAGAAATACTGATCATAGCAAGGCATAGAATCTGGTGAATAGAAATTATTCTGAAACGTATTTACTGATATATAGGGAACTCAACGGGAAAAGGCAAACCTACAGGAGACTGAATTAGCAACGTATTAGAGGTAAGTAGATACCCTTTCTCTTCCATGTGGTGTTATCAAGCCAAGTTCATTCTTTTACTGCCGAACTTGTACTCCTGAGCGTATCTGATGTTATTGTCCCCACAATGTGATATTGTTCTATCTGGTGGACATTGATTTATTGCTGTACCATTGTTATCATGTTGAACCGTACTTTCAAATGCCTATTGTTATGTTTTCATTGAATTGATGATATTCCATTTTATATACTCCTATGGAATCATTTATGATCATGAAATGTTTATGTATACTGGATTTGTGCTCAGTCACAATATCCATCCGATGCTTTTAAATACACTGAAGACCTTCGGGTCGAGTCCGTGAACGGACATATGGCCATACACTGGAATGCACTGAAGGGGGTAAACCGGGCCCCCAAAGACCGAGGGCAAATCAAGCCCTGACACAGAACAAAAGCATCTCTTATATGATTGCTCAACTAAAATTGTTGAGTTACATTGTTCTTGTGATTATCTTGTATTGCGAGATATTCCTTATTGATTTATTGTGATCAATTATAATGGCAGTACTTTCTTGTTATTGTATTATCGTTGAGAATTCCAGAACATTGTTATGCCATTCCTACTGATTACACATTGTGAACCTACTGTTCATTTGCCACTGTTCACATGTTAAGTGTTTCATGTTGATGTTATGTCCTTTACTCCTAATTGTACATTGTGTACTATTGTTTATTGGCCTTTATGGCAACTGTTCCCATTGGCTATTATAGCATCTTATTGATGATGATTGGCTATCATATTCTTATTCTTGGATTCATATTCTTTTATGATCCTCGATACCAGTGTCGGAGATCTGTATTTACTTGCTGGGCTCTTGTAGCTCATTCCACCCTCCTCACCCCCATTTCAGGTACTGATGCCGCGAGACCCCGGTAGGAGTCTAAAGACGTAGAAGGACATTTAAGGAAATGGATCAGTTTATGTTTTAGTTCTCCCATGTATTCACCACCCTCGGGTGCTGGTCATGTTTGGTTCTTATTTTGTTTATGTAGAACCATATTATGTATTGTAAAGATTTTCGCTAACATTGTGTATTGAAAGACTTCTGCTGATGTATTATTACTGATAAGACTTCCGCTGTTATTGTTTTGAGGTTTTAGTACTTTGCATATTAGTACTATGATACAGGAATGGAAAAAGTAGGGACGGCTTTCGGGTCGGCCCCGCGACACGAGATCCGCATAGGGTGGGTTTCGGGTCGTGACAGCTTGGTATCAGAGCTATAGGTTCGATTGTGAGTCATGGGAGATAGGACTAGAAATAGAATGAATAGTTATAACTGACCTTCCTTACATAGAGTTCATACGATCCTTGATTATTCTCTTATTGATTGATTTGATAATTTACGAGTTATCTTACTGATTATCTTTATAGACATGGTTATCACAAGGAATACATCGATAGTTATGAAATACATAGATCACTTAGAGTTAGAATCAATGGATAGAGCTGAAGTGATGTGATGCGAACATTGATTGTTATTGTGTGCAGTGACGGGTTATCTTATAGACAAGGTTAACAAAAAGGAATATCTTAATAGATTATATTGACTGGGTTAGACCATAGACGAGTAGACTTTTATGGACATACTTATCTAACACTTATGGTTTAGAGCAATGGTGTATGCTAGGAATATTGGGATAGGGAAGGATCAATTAGACTGAATTGAGCGCCTTATAGAAGAGATTCTCAAATCTCTGCCTCAAGCTCACCCCAACAGACAACTATGTACATCGGAATAGTGGCACCGTTAAGGATCACCCCACAGGGTGAACAAGGAACTGTCCTCGGAAAGCTAAGGTTACGACCAGTGCCACACCTACGTCACCAGTCTTGTTGGTGTCAAGGAAAGATTAAACTACTACCCAGATAGCCACAGGTACCCTTCTAGTTATTTATAACCTGTTTAGATCTAAAGAGATCTTTACACACTTGATTGTGTTTCCATGTAATTGCCGAACTGAATTTAGTAATTGAACATCTGGATGATTGATTTACTGATTCTATTACATCTGGCAGGTTATTATTGGAGAATGTTAGACAGAGAAACACGAGAACTTTAACGGTTACCTTGAGGATTATTGTTTAGAATTATTGAGCATAGAACACGAGATACGGAGCAAAATCACGAATATTATCAACAAGTGACCTATACTTGGAAGTTAGGTCTAGTGATGTAGAAGAGATCGAGACTGAAGATTAGGAGTGAATATAAATTATGAAAATGGATAACGACGATTGTAAATGGTTAAAAGAGAAAATGTGGAAAATTGACAGTCACTGATGTGCTATCAGGACCTTTGTTACAGGTGAGGAACGGCCGCCTTATCATGTAACTAGGGTAACTGAGAAACACACAGTGCTACCCTACTTAATCTGGATACTACGAATCTTTATGATACTGTTAGAACGACGTATACCCTAGAGGACTTGAGGATCAGAATGCTACAATATCACGACATCTATCCTACCAAACCTAGTGATGCTAGGAAATGATTGGAGCATTAAGTCAAATTCTTAGGCTCAGCTGGTATTAAAAGATTTAGTGTTAAAACAGCTTTGTAATAGTGGTTCATGGGAGATGAGATTGATGCACTGGTATTACTAATGTCAAATAAAATAAATCCTGACATGATAAATAGACTTGTACGTGAATTCTGACCATTGATCTTTTACAGCAAATTGAGAGATGATTAGGCTACTGTACCAGTAGTCGCAGGTATTATTTATAGTTGTTTACAAATGCTCAATATTGTTAAATATTACTCTACATACTGATTATAATTTCAACATTTACTGCTAGCCGAACATAGAGACAGAACTCTGAGGTTATATGTTAACTGTTCAGGGATGATGATTGATGATAGCTGTTATGCATAAAACAAGTAGAGTACATAACATGGATACGTGAGTGTTGGATTGACATATTACTCACTTGTAAAATTAAAAGACATTGATGAGTCAAGTGATTTTATAATTAATAATTTCAGGGAATAATGATAGAATAAATGTAAGATTTATAATCTTTAAAATGAATTACATACTGTTATAGATAAGAATGATTACTGGATAGACGAGATTGAATAAATGTCAACTCTTGAAAGAGTCATTATCACTGAATACTATACACGGGGGAATCATTAGAAATGAACAATATACATAGAATTTGGGAGGTACAGATCATAAGTGTATAGTTTAATTGATCCAAGAAAGAACATGGTGTATTGAAACACATTAAATGAATTGGGGCTGTCCAAAGACAAGAGCAAGTTAAGATATTAAAAGTCAACTAGTCTTGGAAAACGACTACATATTAAAATGAAAATTTATGATTATTGACTAATGATCCTTAAGGATAGTAGTGTACTTAAGGATAAGTGATGAGAATTTTTGAGACTTAACATTGACAATACTGAAGGAGGTTACGATAACTGATATAGACAGATAAGTGAAACTTGAGTAGGAAATAGTAGTCATACTTAAAAGAAATTGGAAGGAATCATAGCAATAATGAAATAAATAATCTGTAATGATTATTTTGTCTTATGAAGGCACATAATGAATATTCATTGAATTACAATTTGATGATTATTATGTATGTAAGGGAACTTAAAGGGGGTAAGTACAGGGGAATTGATATTCTAAATAAATTGATGATGTATCGGGAAATATGAAGAATCTTGAGTAAAATATAGATAGATCTAGAAATCCTTAAGATTGTTTTATCTTATGGAAACCTGTACTTGATATTTATTGAGTTATGGTTAATGATTGTTCTATACTGAGGGAGCCTTAAGAATTAAATTACTATATCTAGTCTACAGACTTGATGTTTATGATCGAACGATCAATCTATATTACGAGAGTTATTGAGAATTGAAATTCTACGTACGGATTAGGAACTTGTTGGTTTTATACAGTGAGAATCTGTGAGCATTAAATTATGTTCATAATAAACGCGAGGGAAACGATGAGTGCTCATTGAGAGATAGAATGTAATATAGAATTGGAAACATGATGCTTTGAAAAGTAGTGAAATTGACAGTAATATCTAAATGAAATGAAAATACCTTGAAAAGGTAATAAATTAACTGTGATATCTAGACAGAGGAATGACACCTTGAAAGGTGATACAGGTGATGAGTAACAGTTAATCAAAATATATATATTGGAAAATCATACTTTTAGGTTACTTATGATTGGTCTATCTTCTATGTTATGTTACACATTTAATGTGTTCCCATATGTTACTAACTGAATGTAGAAACTGAATGCCTGGACCATTGACTCATTGCTTATGTGACTGTCAAGAGAACTATCATTGAAACGTGTTAGATACAAGACATGTGAAATATGGACTAGGGATACAAATACTCTTACATAGCTGACTTGAGGTCAAGGAACGATTAGTAGAATAACAGATTGATTGCAGAGGAAATGATACATAGAAATCGATGTGAACCCTATGAGTTCCACATAATATCATTTCAAATGATACATATACCCTAGATATATTCGTAGATCGAATGGATAGAGTTTTGTCAAGCTACGTTTAGAAATTTTAAAATTTCCTTCATCAGAAGATATCTTAAATTACAAAAGCCGAAAAGAATCATAGGAAGGAAATTGTGTTTCATGGGAAGGTTTCGAAGTATACGTAGAATTATAAAGAAGATAGTACAGTTACAAATGTGACAGTGAGACTTGATCTGATGTGACTGTAAAACTTGATCTAACGTGACAGTAAAACTTGATTCTCAGCAGAAAATCTTTATTTAGTTAATGTAACAGCTTATTTAAGTTATATCGTGATGTAAAAGGAACCACGAAAACCACCGAGTTGGAACCGTTAAGTTTGGGGACAAACTTATTTTTAAGGGGGTAAGAATGTAATATCCCGATCCGGGATATAGCATGTGCACCGGGCTGGACCGGGCTATAAATGTAATTCCGAATTATAAGCCGTGAAATGACATAAATAAAAGTGGATGCGTAATAGACTGTATTGTTTAATTACGATGCATAGGTACGAAAGGCAAACAGTCACGGGTGTCCGGGTGCCGTTGCACCGGAAGCCGAGTTTATTGAAAAACGTGCAAGTGAATGTCAACGCATAAATTTTTATTGTAAATCTAAATGATTATAAATATCATATATATATATATATATATGGTTGGATGATATATATATATATATATTATAATACAATATAATTAAATGAAAAGAAATAAAAATGGAAAGAAAGGAATTGCATGTGGGTCATGTGTGTGAGGTGTCTTGTGTGCATGAGTGTGCTGCCACCGTAGCTACAAGTGGCAAGGGCCACCGACTGGGGGATCGGTTAAAGGGACTGAAGAAAGAGATGGGAAGAGAGAAAGATAAGGTAGAGAGAGAAGGGGCGGTAAGTGTTTTGTATACATATATATATGTATACGGGTTTGAGAGAGGAGAGGCTAGAAAAGAAAAGGGAGAGTTAGGAACTGAAGGAGAGATGAAGAAAGAAATATTGAAGCAGAAACAGAGAGGATTGGGAAGGTCACAGTGGGTTAAAAACCGAAACCCAGGTAAGTGGTTTAGGTTCTGTTTTTATTGTTTTTGAGCATGAAGCTTATATATGATTATAGGGTCTTAATAAGCATGGTATTAGCTTTTAAATGCAAAAGGAATCATGTTAAATGGTGTAGAAACCATAGAGAAAATTAGAGTTGCAGGTACGGGAGGATAATCGGGTTCCATGAATTCTATGGTTAAAACTTGTTTAAAAGTTTATGAAAACTATCCTTATGCATGCAGAAAACTAAATGGAGAAGGAAGAATGAAAAATGATGAAGAAATCATAGGGAAAATAAGAAAAATCATATGGCCGGAGATTCGGCCGGAGATGATTAAGCTCTATTTCGTGAAGAATCGAAAGGCTAAATGGAAAACTAAAGTTATAAATATATTCTACATGAAAAGGGGAATAAAACTGCATTGAAAATAGGTTTAAAAACCATCGGATTTAGGTTGCCGTCACCGGAGATGGTGACGGAACCCTAATACAGTTCACCGGAGATGTGAGGGAGATGATCGGAAAATCGGGGGGGGTCTACCGGGTTAAAAGAAACGGGTCTGGGCTGGATCGGGTCGGTACCCGACCGGACATAAACGGTTAACTGAAGCTGTGTCGTTTTGGGTTTGAAATTAAATGGGATTGGGCTTGTTTGGTCACGGGTATAAGGGATTGAAATTGGATTGGAGTTGTTCAAACCGTGGATAAGGTGAGAGAATTGGATATGTTAATCCGGTTCTCTAAATTTAACTGAACCGTTTGGTTCAGTGAAGAACCGAATCGGTTAGGGTTTCTAGTCAGTGAACCCAATGGTTCAGACCGCAACTCTGGCTATTTACATTATGACCCCAAATGTTTTGAATAATTCCACTAAGGCCCAACAGAAAAATGTAAATTTTACAAAAATATCCCTGACTCAAAAGTGGGTCAAACGAGGTCCAAATAGGGCAAATGAATAGTCAATTTTTATTATCTCGGATGCTTTGAGTTCAATGGTGAGGTCCGTTTCACGAGACGGAGTCCCGAAAAGTTACAACTTGTAAAAATGACCAAAATACCCCTGCTTCATAGGTGAGTCAAATGGACTCTGATTGAATTAAATAATTAGTGAATTTTTATTATTCTGAACCTTTCGAATCTATTGGTAATGTCAAAATTACGAAAGGAGGTTCCGAGAACAACGGACATATAAAAGTCTAAATAAGTATTAGAAATACTGATCATAGCAAGGCATAGAATCTGGTGAATAGAAATTATTCTGAAACGTATTTACTGATATATAGGGAACTCAACGGGAAAAGGCAAACCTACAGGAGACTGAATTAGCAACGTATTAGAGGTAAGTAGATACCCTTTCTCTTCCATGTGGTGTTATCAAGCCAAGTTCATTCTTTTACTGCCGAACTTGTACTCCTGAGCGTATCTGATGTTATTGTCCCCACAATGTGATATTGTTCTATCTGGTGGACATTGATTTATTGCTGTACCATTGTTATCATGTTGAACCGTACTTTCAAATGCCTATTGTTATGTTTTCATTGAATTGATGATATTCCATTTTATATACTCCTATGGAATCATTTATGATCATGAAATGTTTATGTATACTGGATTTGTGCTCAGTCACAATATCCATCCGATGCTTTTAAATACACTGAAGACCTTCGGGTCGAGTCCGTGAACGGACATATGGCCATACACTGGAATGCACTGAAGGGGGTAAACCGGGCCCCCAAAGACCGAGGGCAAATCAAGCCCTGACACAGAACAAAAGCATCTCTTATATGATTGCTCAACTAAAATTGTTGAGTTACATTGTTCTTGTGATTATCTTGTATTGCGAGATATTCCTTATTGATTTATTGTGATCAATTATAATGGCAGTACTTTCTTGTTATTGTATTATCGTTGAGAATTCCAGAACATTGTTATGCCATTCCTACTGATTACACATTGTGAACCTACTGTTCATTTGCCACTGTTCACATGTTAAGTGTTTCATGTTGATGTTATGTCCTTTACTCCTAATTGTACATTGTGTACTATTGTTTATTGGCCTTTATGGCAACTGTTCCCATTGGCTATTATAGCATCTTATTGATGATGATTGGCTATCATATTCTTATTCTTGGATTCATATTCTTTTATGATCCTCGATACCAGTGTCGGAGATCTGTATTTACTTGCTGGGCTCTTGTAGCTCATTCCACCCTCCTCACCCCCATTTCAGGTACTGATGCCGCGAGACCCCGGTAGGAGTCTAAAGACGTAGAAGGACATTTAAGGAAATGGATCAGTTTATGTTTTAGTTCTCCCATGTATTCACCACCCTCGGGTGCTGGTCATGTTTGGTTCTTATTTTGTTTATGTAGAACCATATTATGTATTGTAAAGATTTTCGCTAACATTGTGTATTGAAAGACTTCTGCTGATGTATTATTACTGATAAGACTTCCGCTGTTATTGTTTTGAGGTTTTAGTACTTTGCATATTAGTACTATGATACAGGAATGGAAAAAGTAGGGACGGCTTTCGGGTCGGCCCCGCGACACGAGATCCGCATAGGGTGGGTTTCGGGTCGTGACAGCTTGGTATCAGAGCTATAGGTTCGATTGTGAGTCATGGGAGATAGGACTAGAAATAGAATGAATAGTTATAACTGACCTTCCTTACATAGAGTTCATACGATCCTTGATTATTCTCTTATTGATTGATTTGATAATTTACGAGTTATCTTACTGATTATCTTTATAGACATGGTTATCACAAGGAATACATCGATAGTTATGAAATACATAGATCACTTAGAGTTAGAATCAATGGATAGAGCTGAAGTGATGTGATGCGAACATTGATTGTTATTGTGTGCAGTGACGGGTTATCTTATAGACAAGGTTAACAAAAAGGAATATCTTAATAGATTATATTGACTGGGTTAGACCATAGACGAGTAGACTTTTATGGACATACTTATCTAACACTTATGGTTTAGAGCAATGGTGTATGCTAGGAATATTGGGATAGGGAAGGATCAATTAGACTGAATTGAGCGCCTTATAGAAGAGATTCTCAAATCTCTGCCTCAAGCTCACCCCAACAGACAACTATGTACATCGGAATAGTGGCACCGTTAAGGATCACCCCACAGGGTGAACAAGGAACTGTCCTCGGAAAGCTAAGGTTACGACCAGTGCCACACCTACGTCACCAGTCTTGTTGGTGTCAAGGAAAGATTAAACTACTACCCAGATAGCCACAGGTACCATTCAGACAGTACAGTATACAAAACAGTACAGTAAATCAAAATACAGTAACTAGACGGTGTACTTATACACCAAGTCAGAAGTTCCAGGTTACTCACAAACTGTTACGGTTATCTCCTTGCGTAAACAATCCGATAACCTCCAGATACGTCAGGCATCTCCATGTATATCCTGAACAATAATCATCAATCATATACAGATCAGAACTCATCCATTCAGGTCTCATTTGTCATCTTAGGTATCTATCGGTTTACCTAAGATAGCCTAGTAGCCTATCGCCCTCTCATCGGGTTTTATCCGGGGCCATTTTATTCTTAAATTAGGCTTAGCAGACATCAGGATTATAACCTAAGTCATTTAGACTTCAATCGTTATCAGTCAGTTACTTCTTCAGCCTTAGGGGCAAAATGGTCATTTTATCATTCTTGTCCCGGACCCTGTCGGGGTCTTCGGAATAGTCTCTATATCTTAAGTACAAAGTTCTACGTCCTTTGGACTCCAATCGGTATCAGTTAGGTTCTCATTTTAACCATAGGGCAAAATGGTAATTTTGTCATTCTTGCCCCGGACCCAGTCGTGGTTCTTAGAATATCCCATATATCGTATACATGAAGTTCTAAGTCTTTTAGACTCTAATCGGTATCAGTTGGGTACTTATTTAGTCTTAGGGGCAAAATGGTAATTTTGTCATTTTTGCCCCGGACCCTTATCATGGTCCTCAGAACGTCCCATATATCTCATGTATAAATTTGTAAGTCCCTTGGACTTCATTTGGTATCTGTTTTAGATCGTCGGGACACATCGGTCATTTCTCGTTTTACGTGTTAACTGTTCCGGAGTCTTACTTAGCCCTTCAGTGTTCATAATTATCCCTATGATAATTTATCAGATCAGTTTGACCTTTATTTGACCTCTACTTGCACTTACTGTGCTCAGGGGTATTTTGGTCATTTTACGTTTTGTAAGATTCTGATTCCGATTCGTCATTTATTCAGGTATACAGTCTCACCAGTATTCGGGTTTCTATAGGTATCAGTTTCGTCCCAATCGGACTTCATTTGGGCTTCGTACAGTATCAGGGGTAATTTGGTAATTTTACGTGTCATATTTTTCGGCACGTCAGTTCATAAAATGGACCTCACCATTGGGTCCAGAGTGTTCAACATAATTAAGTTGGACTATCTGTTATGTTTAATTGACCCTAGGAATTATTAGGGGCGGTACGGTCATTTACACTTTATGTGTCTGTATTTTTCGGGACTTCGGTTCGTTAAACGGACCTCACCGTTGAGTTTAGAACGCCCGACATAGTCAGAATAGACTGTCTTTTATTTTTATTTGGGTCTGGTGCCATCAGGGGCAGTACAGTAATTTATCACTTACAGGTCTGTATTTTTCGGTACTGTATTTCCCAATTTGGACTGTACCATTGAGTCCAGAATGCTTGAAATAGTGAAAATACACTATTTATTTAATTTATTTGGACTCCGTTTGACATATTTAATGTCCAGGGGTAAAATCGTAATTTTACCTATTTAATAAATAATTAAATAATTATTTTATTATTTAATTAATTCTTTAGGGGCTTGATTGCACAAAATTTCAGAAATCAGGGCCACTGTGCAATATTCAGAACTATCAGGGGTAAATCCGTAATTTCAGAAATCATATAGGGGTCAAAACATAATTTTATAAATTAGGGGTTCAAACCCTTTGGTTTTTGGGTTCAAAAATTGAACCAGTCCAAAACCTCCAAAAACCGACCGGTTCAGTTAGGCCAGAGAACCGGAATTACATGTCCCCTCTATCCCCAATCGTTCCTTATCCGTATACAGGTTTAGCCCAAAATCAGATTTTAATTTCTTAGCCCCGTATCCAAACAGGTGAAATCAGTTTTAATTTAAAACAATTAGCCTCAAAACGGTGCCGTCCAACTAAAGCCCGTTTGAGCGATGGATCGGGTCCCGACCCGAACCCGAAATTGACCCGAACCGTGTCCGGTACTGTTCATCGTCTTCCTCACGACGATGAACAGTAACCCTAGTTTCCAGTTTTCTTTTCCTTCATTTTCGTAGAGTTCCCAACACCGATTCTCTCTGCCATCCATCCCAAAACATTTCTGGGAATCAAGCCAACAATTTGGCATTCGTTTTGAGCTTTGAATTTAGCTCAAATGCTTGGTTCAGGTGGGAATAACCGAACCTGTAACTGGCTAGTAAACCCTCAATTCACCATCAAATCTTGCGTGGTTTAGCCCAAACTGATCCTCGTGACATGTAGATTTAATACTCATTCTAAAAATCCAGTTTAATCGAGTTTTAGGTGAGGTTGGGTTTTAAACCCGAACCTGCAACTTCGGTTTTGAGGGTCTTAACTCGAGCGTTGGGGTCGTGGTCTAGGGTTTTTAGAACCCTCTTGAGGTCTAGATTATGTCTTGACCAACCAAATTCGGTTTAGCTTGGGTCAAATCAGACCCAGTTATCCGAGGTACATTCATGGCCGTTTTGCTACAGGTTTTGGGGTTTCAGTCCTATTCGCCCCTTTCAGTTAGTTCACGACAGTTCCAGGCCTCATAGTAGTGCATATATACAATTTATATGGCTTAAAAATATCAAGAACAGATCCAAAAATTTAAACAGGAAATTTTTTAGAGCAGTTTTAATGTCTTACCTCTTGGGCGATCATCGATCCTCCATAGCCCAGTCCAAGCCCCTCGGTTGCGCCTTTGGCACCTCAGAGCCTCACAATCAGTCGTGGGTCTCCCTCAGTTCCTTCCTCCTTCCTCTTGTTGCATCTCTTTCCATGGATATACACACATGCACACCCATGCTTGATCTCACACATGCAAGTCCTTACAAGGATTTTCTCCCTCTCTCACCCCCAACAGATCTGTTCCCTTCTTTTCATAGCAGACATTTTGATTTTAGAGAATCCCCCCTTTCTCCTAGTATACCACTACATATACATACATGTATACACATTTTGTAGGGTTCAGTTTGAGCAGAGAGTGATGATGGGGCTAACTCAGGCAATCATGAGGGGTTTGCATGAATTGCCATTGGTCAGTTTGGGAGGTGGCCCCACCAGAATTCTGATTTATATACCTTTCATTGTATATTTGTACACAAAGGCAGTAGTAGCCTAGTTGGTTATTTTTTTGGATGAGGTTTCTTTTCACTCAAAGGTCAAGGGTTCAATTCCCTCGGCCTCCCATTTGGCCATTTTTCCCTATATTTTCGGTTAAGGCCACGTTTGGTTGCACAGTAATTCAATTTTCAATGTTTGCTACATAACTTTCATTCCGTAGCTCCTTTTTCGATGCGGTTTCTTCCGAGAGCTTCATAATTTAGTTCGCTTCAGTGTCAGAGGTTCCATGTCATTTAGTAATCATTCGGGATTTTTGGGGTTAACTAACTCGGGTTCCGTTAGTGTTAAAACGGCATTATTTTACCGATTTAACCAGTAATTGGGTTTGGGTATCATACCCTTTTCCCCCAGACATATATGATTATTTAATCGGTCCATAGCGACCGTCGGGATCATAATTTATTCCCTAATCATTCTATAAACCGGTTATTACTTAATAATTAACACTCATTATTAATTACGCAAAGTCGGGGTGTTACATAGGATTTGTCAAATTCCCCTAACTCCACGGACCATTTGATTAAACGTCTTAAGACCTTAGGCTTTCTTAGGACTGACTTTAGCGGATAGGCTGTTGGAATCTCAAATGGATGCGTGTGGAAGTAAGGTCGGAGCTTCTGTGCAGAGACTATGAGAGCAAAGGCCAGCTTTTCAATTTCAGGATATCTTTTCTCTGTGTCTAGTAGAGCTCTGCTGACATAAAATATGGGCTTCAGAACACCCCTGTCCTGTCTAACCAGTGCAGAACTGATGGCGTTCTCGATGACAGTAAAGTAGAAAAGTAGTTTTCCCCCTAGAATGGCTCTGAAAAAGAGTTCAGGGGAAGCAAGGTACTCCTTCATTTCTTGGAAAGCTTTTTCACATTCCTCTGACCACTGTAAGGTTTTGAAGAACGGTAGGCATCGATCAGTGGACTTGGAGATAAATATGCTCAGAGCTGCTATTCTGCCGTTCAGAGCTTGAATGTCTTTCTTGGTCTTTGGCGAATCCAGCCCAATCAACGCCCTGATCTGAGTGGGGTCTACTTCATTGCCTCTCTGAGAGATAATGTACCCTAAGAATTTTCCCTTGGTTACACCGAAGGTGCGCTCCGAGGGATTCAGTTTCATCTTGTGTTGCTTTAGGATGTCAAAAGTTTGAGCCAAGTGCTAGAGATGGCTGCTCTTCTGTAAGCTTTTGACCAGCATATCGTCTATGTAAACTTCCATGGTGTTGCCGATTAGAGGACTGAACATCTTATTGACCAGATGCTGATATGTTGCCCCAACATTTTTCAGTCTGAATGGCATCACTCTATAGCAAGAGAGACCTCGTTCGGTAATGAAGGCTGTCTTTTCCTGGTCTGACGGGTACATCTGGATCTGGTTGTATCCAGAGTAGGCATCCATGAAGCTCATGAGTTCATGCCCTGCAGTGGCGTCGACTAGCTGATCAATCCGCGAGAAAGGAAAGCTATCTGTGGGACAAGCCTTGTTGAGGTCTGTATAGTCAACGCAGACTCTCCACTTGCCATTTTTCTTCTTGACCAAAATGGAGTTGGCTAGCCATTCTGGGTAAAACACTTCTCGTATCATCTTGGCCTCAAGTAGTCTCTGGACTTCCTCATTAATAATACGATGTCGCTCTAGAGCGAGTGTCCTTCTTTTTTGTCTCACTGGTTGGTGGTCAGGATCTACCATCAAGTTGTGAGTAATGAGGTTCGGATCTATGCCCTCCATATCCTTCGTTTCCCAAGCGAACACAGAAAGGTTATCTTTCAGGAATTCAATCATCTCATCCTACTCGGCAGGCATCAGGTCTGGACCGATCTATAAGTAACGCCCCTGTTCTTTCGAGCTGATTAGTACTTTGATGGGGTCCCCTACGGGTTTGGTCCTACTATCCCTTCCTCTAAGGCTTAGAGGCTCATCAATTCTGGAGGGGTAATCCTCCGCCTCGTAATGGTGGGTGAGGTCTGAATCCACGCATTCACGAACATGCAGTAATTGCTATTTGGAGGCCCTCTCCTTGAGAGCAAGCACGTGACACTCTCGAGAAGCCGGTTAACATCCTCTGAAGGAGTAGACGGCATGATTGTGGACGTACTTCAAGCATTGGTGGATGGTCGAGGTGACCGCTCCCATTTGGTGTAGTTAAAGTCTTCCAATTATGACATTGTAAGGAGGCTTGGCGTTCAAAAACCATGTATTTTGACATTGTGGTCTTTTGTCCATCTCCCTCTCCTATTGTGGTGGGAAGATCAATCTTCCCTAGTGGGTATTGAGGTTCCTGTCAAATCCTGCCATGATTGCAACGGTGGGTCTGATGTCGTTGGGATTGAGCTTGATCTGCTTGAGGGGTTCATAGAATAGCACATTCGCAGAACTCCCTATGTCCATCAGGACTCTTCGGATCTCGAAGTTGGCAATCTTGAGAGAGATGACAAGGGCATCACTGTAAGGACAGTGCACCCCTGCAAGATCTTGATCTGAGAACTAGATCTCAGGTACTGGCCTCAACTACTTCTCAACATTAGTGATCTGTAGGATACTGGGAGCAATTCTAGCCTTCCGATCATACCATTTTTCTTGGTCTGTTAGACGTTCCTGATGCCGGGGTGTTTGCATGGAGGATGAAAATAACCTGATTATTATGCTACTGAGGCTCGTTCCATCCATTCTTTGTTCCAGCCTCTACTCTGGCCTCCTTTGCTGGGGTTTGTCATCACGGGGGTTTTGCCTCCCGTCTTGCCTGACAAACTCCCGCAGTCGTCCTCTTCGTATGAGCTGCTCAATTTTCAGTTTAAGGGACTTGCATGAATCAGTGGTATGTCCGTAGACCTTGTGGAAATCACAATACATACTCCGGTCCCTGTGGCTGGGATCGCCTCTTAACGGCTCTGGCTATTTTAGGTTTTCACGTGCTCGGACTTGCCGAATTATGTGAGTTAGGGAGGCATTCAGAGGAGTAAAAGTGGTGAACCCCCTTGGAGTAGTGCTATTTAGAGCTCTGGAGGCCATTCTTTTATCCGAGCTTCTGACCCTCTTTCTGATTGTACTGGAGTGCTTCTTTTGGTCATCCTACTGGGCTTGCTCTTTAAACTTTTGAGAGGTGTGCTTCGCTTCTTCTAGGTTTATGTACTTTCTAGCCCGATCCATAAGGGCCGCCATGTTGGCAGGAGGGCTCTTTGTCAGGGAATCTCTGAAGCCTCCTTGAGCAAGGTCAGAGGTTATAGCAACCACAAGAAAGCTTGGGCTACAATCTGTAATTTCTGTAAGCTCAAAGTTGAAACGTGCAATATTATCCCGGAGAGGCTCTCCTTTGAATTGTTTTACGTTAAGCAAGAATTCTGGGCCCTTCCTTAACCTTCTACTGGTCATGAACCTGTCAAGGAAGCGCCTACCGAGCTCGTAGAAGCTGGGAGGTGGTGAAACCACATCAGAGCAGTGCCTTTGAGGCTTGTTACGAATGTACGGCACATAAAGGCATCGAAAGCCCCATGTAGTGCCATAGTATGCTGGTAATGAGATAGATGGTCCCCTGGGTCCCCAGTCCCATCATAAAGGGTGAACTTTGGGACGACAAATTTCCTTAGCCTTTCCTCAGCCATGATAGCAGGAGTGAACGGTGTGGCAAATCTTCCGAGCAACCTGGCTAGCTCATCCTATTCTAGAAGGATTTGGATACCTCTCCCAACAGCATTTCGGTCCATGGAATCCGCAACCTCTTCAGTTCTCCGTAGGTCCCTAGGCGGGATTTGTTGCGATTCTTGTCTTGCAATTTCGGCTCCCGCATGAACGGGATTGTCATGTCCCACGACTGGAGGTGGATTTTGGTGTTCCTGAACTGGGGGAATTGGTGTTGCTTGTGGCTGGAACTCAGAGGGTGCTGTGTTAGCCCCAGAAGTAATTAGAGTTGGGATCCTTGTGGTGTTGCGATAGTGAACGTCTAGAATAAAGGTTGGTATCCCCCTGCCTACGGTTGCTGATGGCTGGGGGTATCTGCCAATGTGGGTGGTACATTGGGGGTACAACGGTTGAGTATTGGGAATCTCTTTATGGAATCCTTCGTCCGTGGTGGCGGCAAGAGGTTGTGTCTTTTGATCAGCCGTGTTGACGAGTGGATTCAAATGGTTGGTTCCATGACTTTGGGTAAGCATCGCCAGGGTTTTGGACATGGCAAGAAGTTGTTCTTGCATTAACTCGTTCTGTCGCTTAACTAGGTCAAGTTGTTGCTACATGGGATCAGTAGTTCGTCCCCTTCCTTGTCCAGCAGGCAGCCGGGGTTGAGGGTTTTAAGCATTCTTCCTCGGTCGGAGATTGGGAGCCATGGTCCTTCAGCGTGAAGGAGGATGAGTTTGTTTGTAAGTAGAGCACTTTTGTTAGAAGAATGATTATCGTTCCCACAAATGGCGCCAGCTGATGCTGCACTTTTTGGTTGGTAAGGACTCTGAACTCCGTTGCCTGAGAAACACTCAAAGAGAAGGATCAAAGGGCCACCGGGTTGGCTCCGGCAGTAACTGCTCCGATGCTTAAGTCAATAAAACTGAATTGAAAGATAGTAATTATAAACCAGAGAATGAGCATAAAAAATAACAGCGTACCTTAGGGTTTTATTTATAGGCTAGAGATTTCCTTAGTTGATTAGGATTTGAAGCCATGAACATAGGGATTTGATCCCCAGGGAATGACGGTTACCATATTGGATACTGCGTTTGAGAGATATCCATGAGTGGCAGTTTCCTTATTGAAGACTGTTTCCTCATCCTTAGCTCAGTAGGATATTTAAGGCAGTGGTGAGCTCTGAACCTTGAGGGATGCTCTGAAGGCCTTGTGCTCGGTCCTGTGAGCTCTAGAGGATACGTGTCTAAGTATGCTCTGGATGGCTGAGCTTTAACTGGTCTATAGTCATACGTGTCACATGGAGATTGGTCTGTCACTTTATGGTATATCAAGCGAAATCCGGGAAATAGCAGGCTCATCCATGAGGAAAAAGAAGCTCTCCGTTTTTATTTTTCCATCCTTTCCAGTGAGGAGAGCCTTGCCAAGCAAAAATCCCGAGTTCAATGGCTTTCCAAAGGTGATCAAAATACTTCCATCTTTTTCAAATCAGTGAATAATAGAAGAAACCGAAACAAGATTGTCAGCTTTCTTGATGCTACTGGTAAAAGAATTGATGACATCAAAGAGATCAAGCACTCCATTGTTAACTTCTATCATGATCTCCTTTGAACCGAAAGTTCCATTTCATATCCAGGAAAGCAAGCTCTAGTAGGCTTTATCACAAAGTGTCTGCCTAATGACTCCTTCACGGCCCTCCAATGCCCAGTTTCAAAAGAGGAAATCCAAGAAACTCTCTTTAGCCTCCATCCTAATAAAGCCCCGGGGCCTGATGGCTTCAATGGTTATTTTTTCCAAAAGGCTTGGAGCATTGTCAAACCTGAGGTCATTGCTGCTATCTCTGAATTTTTTTTCTTCAAGAGCTATTCTTAAAGAGATCAATGCCACTGCCATTGCCCTTACTCCCAAGGTCCCTAATCCCTCATCTGTTTATGACTATCGCCCTATTTCCTGCTGCAACACAATCTACAAAGCCATCTCCAAAATCCTTGCCAATCGCCTTAAGAAAGTCCTTCCTATCTCATTGATTTGTCTCAATCCGCCTTTATTCAAGGAAGGAAAATCAGTGATAACATCCTTCTTGCTCAAGAACTCATGCATAACTACCACAAGAACTCAGGCTCTCCTCGTTGTACAACGAAAGTTGAGCTTAAGAAGGCCTTTGACTCGGTGCGATGGGAGGTTATTATTGATTCTTTGTGCATTGTGGGGTTTCCTTAGCTTTTTATTGACTAGATATATTGTTGCATCTCTATTACCCATTTCTTAGTTGTTATTAATGGCGAGCTGGAAGGTTTCTTTCCTAGTGATGTGAACCCGTAAGATAAAAATCCCTTGAACCCACGATCAAATTGAAACTTACCCAAGAAAGCCAAGAATCAAGTCAAGATGATATGGACCCGTTGAAAACTTGTTTCAAGAACCTAGAGTCGATGAGAATGCCACAAAGGGAATGCCTTTGATAAGCTCGTAGTTCATTCAAGAACAACAAGAGATAACTCAAAATTCTCTAAGCAGAAAGCTTCATTCACGTTCGTTCCTTTCAAATTGCGGCTACAAGTTCTTTTAAAACCCTAGGGCCTAATAAGGCCTACAGCAATTAAAAGACATGGGTTGAACATTTTTAGGCCCGAAACATCCTAAACTATTGAATAAAAAAAATAATAAAAGAAATCCACTAAATGAGCTAGCCCGCGAATTAGAATTTCGCGCAGCCACAAACGTCAGCAATGCAGGTGCGGCAACTTCATGCCCGATTTCAACCTTGATACAGCCTCGAATCTCGAAAAACTCAAAACATGAAAGTTGTAGAACTATTTCTTATCTTTCCATATCATCTTGAATCATCTCAATCGGAGCTCGGATGAGAGAGTTATGCCCATATTACAAAGTGATGTTGAAACTATCCAAAACTCACCCAATTAGCATTTTTGGTCTATACGAAACCACTAGGCTATGTTGTCACCCTCCGTAGCTTGTTCACATGGAATAAATCCGGTTCTTCTTCTTTCAATCCCATCATGAATTCTGGGGACTTTCTCGATAACTTGACCCAAGTGGATTGCACCATCTGGAACTTGTAAAGGATCTTGAAGCCTCGGTCCGCCTCGATGCCCATCATTCCCCCTCTCCGCAAGAGGATTCGACCGCAAATCGTCACCTGCATCAAAGGGAGAGAGATCATAAACATTGAAAGTAGCAGAAACATTATACTCACCTGGTAGGTCCATTTTATACGCATTATCATTAATTTTCTCAGGGATTTGGAATGGGCCATCTCCTCGAGGATGTAATTTAGTTCGTCTATGGGATGGGAATCTTTCTTCGCTCATGTGAACCCAAACCCAATCTCCAGGTTCGAAGATGACATGCCTTTGCCCTTTATTGGCTTGGGAAGCAAACTTGTCATTCTTCTGTGCAATTTGAAACCATACCCTTTCATGAATTAACTGTTCCAATTCAGCCTGGTTGTGTCCATCCAAGCTACTCCTTAATATTGTTGACCGCTCTGCAATTAACACACATCCTCCAAGTCCCATCCTTCTTTGGCACTAGTAACACAAGTACTGCACATGGGCTCATGCTCTCTCTCACGGACCCTTTGCTCATCAAATCTTCAACTTGCCTTTGAAGCTCCTTTGTCTCTTCTGGATTACTCCTATAAGCTGGTCAGTTTGGAATGATGGCTCCAGGCACGAAATCAACTTGATGTTCAAAGCCTCTAATGGGCGGTAACCCACTTGGCATCTCCTCTAGAAATACATCATTGAACTCCTGCAACAAAGAAATAGCCACACTAGGAAGAGATTGGTTAGTTTCATCAAGATTAAGATAAGATTCTTTGCAAACAAGAAAAATCATAGGTTGATTTGCTAAGAAAGCTCTCTTAACCTCACTCTCCTTTGCATAAAAACTCATCTTTGTCTCTCTTTTTATCTCTGCGGGTTCTCTTTTTTTTTTCTTTTTTTTTTTTCTCTCGTGGCTCTACTCTCTTTTCTTTATTCTCAGCCTCACCTTTCCTCTTTTGTTCAATCTCACTTTTCAGCTTCAATTGGTCTTCGTATACCTGTTTTGGGGTTAAAGGAGCAAGCTTGATGGTTTTTCCATCCTTTATAAACTTGTATCTGTTCCTAAACCCATCATGAATCACCTTCCTATCATACTGCCATGACCTCCCCAACAAAATATGGCCAGCATGCATAGGAACTACATCACAAAGCATCTCATCACTATACCTCCCAATTGTAAACGCCACCAAAACCTGTTGATTGACCTTGACCTCCCCACATTCATTCAACCACTGCAACTTATAAGGTCTAGGATGCTTGAGTAAAGGTAAGCTCAACTTTTCAACTATGGTGGTACTAGCTACATTGGTGCAACTTCCCCTATCTATAATCATACTACACACCTTGTTGTTTACATGACATCTAGTGTGAAATATGTTCTTTCTCTGCTGCTCCATATCATCTACCTTAATTTGTGTATTGGGAGCACGCCTGGTAACAAGAGACTCACCTTCTACAGGGTATTCCACTCCATCATCATCACTAGCATTGACCAACTCAGGCATCTCATCACCCTCATTCTCACTCTCAGTCATCACCTCCCCATTGTCACGCGTAACCATCACCCGTTTGTTTGGACATTGAGAAGCGATGTGCCCAAAACCAAAACATTTAAAACATTTAATATCTTTATTCCTTGAAGGTTGGAAGTCTACCTTGGGTTTGTTCTTGTTAGTTCCCGCATCGTCTCTTAGGTGGTTCGGCCTTCCCTTTTGTTACAGCTCGATCATTTCTATCCCATTTTGGTCTCCAAGGAGTGCTAGAAACTGAAGTATACCTTGTTGCCCCCTTTCTCTTTATCTGCCTCTCCACCTTCATAGCCATGTGCACCATGTCTTCTACCTCCACATAATCCTGCAACTCAACGACATTAGTTATATCTCTATTGAGACCACTTAAAAATCTGGCCATTGTGGCCTCCTGATCCTATTCTACATTAGCCCGAATCATAGCTACCTCCATCTTCTTATGGTAATCCTCTACACTCCTGGTCCCTTGTGTAAGGTTTTGTAATTTTTGGTAGAGGTCTTTATAGTAGTGGCTAGGCACAAATCTCCACCTCATGAGAGTTTTCAACTCACCCCATGTTTCTACAGGTCTCTCATAATTCCTCCTCCTATTGGTCACCAATTGATCCCACCAAATAATTGCATAATCAGTGAACTCAATTACTGCCAACTTCACCTTCTTCTCCTCTGAATAGTTGTGACAATCAAAAATCAATTTTATTTTCTTCTCCCACTCTAAATAAGCTTCAGGGTCATTCCTACCTTGGAAAGATGATATTTTCACTTTGATGCTCCCAAGGTTTCTATCCACTTCATCTCGACCCCTTGGATTTCTCCTGTGTCCTCCTCTTCCACTGATAACTGGTTAAAAAGTGCATATTTATTGTGTTAACTCTAGATATTCTTGCATTTTTATTATTTTAATTTCTCCAATCTATATGCATTTGCTAGTTAATTCTTGTTTTATCTTTTTGCAGAGAAAACTCGTCAAAGTTGATGATTTGGAGCAAAAAGGAGAATATTGGGCTTTGAAGTGCTAAAAGAAGTGGAAAACAAGTGAATTTGGGTTAGAAGAGAAGCTTGATCCATATATAGGTGGACTAGGGCCCATTTTAGCATTATAGGCTCTATTTTGGAACACTTTAGACTCCCTTTTTGGGCCCCTAATGTCTAATTACGGGATTTTATGTTATTTTCCTAAATTCTTATTTTGTAAGGGTATTTTTGGAAAAAGAGGAAGAATATTGTAACCTAGGGTTTTGGAAGAAGGAAGGAGGCCGTCTTGGAGATCTAGAGGGACGAAGAGAAGAAGGAGAGAGACAACTCTGAAGAAGAAGATGAAGAATTCCATGGCTATGGTCTCCTCTTCCACGATCATGGGCTAAGTCCTCTTATTCCTAGGGTTTAGATGAAACCCTAGTCAAGTAATATTACTTCTTTGTATTTTATTTTTGGGTTAATTAGTCTTCGATGTCGATTCTATAACATTGGGATTTTATTAAAGCATTGATCGTATTATTCAATTGCACATAATCAATTTCTGTGATTTTGTTTATGTGGTTATACAATAGTAATATGTGTATATACATCAAAACCGTAGGACGAGTCATAACTCAGGGAAAACAAATTGTGACTATGACCTTAGAATTAGCGTAGACAATTTGTATTGACCAAAGATGATTCGTGCTTAGGGTTTTGGTGCGTGATCTTCTTGATGATTGTATTGAGGCTTGTAGCCAAAATACGTCTTTTACATCCAAATTGAATGACCCAAGAATTAATACAATTGAAGCTAATTACAAGATTAGTGGTAGATTCAACACCCTAGGAATTCTCTTTTAATTTGATTCCTCATTAATTCAGTTAAATATTTGCTTTAATTAGAGTTCTCATTTAATTTTAGAAAAGAAATTCAACAACAATCAATCTTTGTTAATTTGAATTAAAATTAATCTCAACTTAGGTTTTTAAACAATCAACAGTCTCTGTGGGTTCGACCCTTACTTCTCTACTATACTAGTAGTTTAGTTTGGTAATTTTATTGATTTCCACGACAGATCATCCACGCCTACCTCCTTTAGGTCTGCCCATTTCACCCATTCCAACTTCAGATACTATGTCTTCCTCAGCCTCATCATCTTCTTCATTCTTATACTCATTTTCAATGATAAGCTCACGTCTCCTCCTATCTTGCCGACCTTGCAGATTTCTAAGCACGACATCTTGTTGATCCATCCTATCCCTCATCGCTCCCATCACCAAATTCAACCGTTCAAACTGTTGTTGTATGGCCTGCAAAACCAAGAATGAGTTAGCCGCGTCCTCCTTAGGTGTTGAGTCACTCTTATGAGACATTGTTAATGCCCTGCAAAACAATGAAAGGATGTCAGTGGTAAAAAGGAAACCTCACACACTCCCTTACGTGTTTACGCTCAAATATTGTCACACCACTTGTGTTTCACTCTTTTGGGCTTTTCCAATACTAGTCTCACCCACTCTTGCCTTTTACCTCTCCTGTTTTCCCTTTCACGTTCGTGAAGAACTAGATGAACTAAATCAAGACACAACCTTGTATTATTCCAACCAGCAAGGTTTTCAAAGAATTGTAAGAGGAAACAAGAAGGAATAAAATGACACGGGTCTCAAAGAATTGTAAGAGGAAACAAAAGAAATTATGAAACAATTAGGAAACAAGAGCAATTAGAAAACAATTAGGAATCAAGATGCAATTAGGAAACAATTAGGAATCAAGATGATATTTTTTTGACCCCTTTGAAGCTAAGGATCAATCAACACCAAATTTTCAGATTACAAAGTATATCAAATAGCTAGAATAAAATTTTTTTCTTTTTGCTTGAGAAGTGGCTGGGAAAAAAATAAAAATAAAAACAGTGAAGCGGCGCAGCAACAAGGGCTAAAAAGCAGCAACAAGAGAGAACATGCGGCGCGCGCTAAAGCAAAAGAAAGAAGAAAATAAAAGAAGCGAGGGAGAAAAGAAAAAAAGAAAAAGAAAAAGAAAAAGGGCTGTGTGGCGCAAGCAATAGAAAAAAGAAAGAAAGAAAAGAATAGGAAAAGTGAAGAAAAGAAGAGGCAGAACAGGGCTGAATAGAAGAAAGAAAAGTCAAAAACGACGGTTGGAGAAAAAAACAGAAAGAATAAGAAGAAAAGGGGGTGTGCGGCTGCATCCTGGAGAAGAAGAAAACAGAGCAGCGGTGCAGAGTAATTTTTTTTTCAGTGTTCAATTCTAAGACAACAAAAATAATCTAACGCAAGAATTAAAAATGATAAATCAGACCAGATTTGGAGTTTGAGTTCTGATACGAAATGATGTGAACCCGTAAGATAAAAATCCCTTGAATCCACGATCAAATTGAAACTTACCCAAGAAAGCCAATAATCAAGTCAAGATGATCTAGACCCGTTGAAAACTTGTTTCAAGAACCTGGAGTTGATGAGAATGCCACAAAGGGAATGTCTTTGATAAGTTCGTAGTTCATTGAAGAACAACAAGAGATAACTAAAAATTCTCTAAGCAGAAAGCTTCATTCACGTTCGTTCCTTTCAAATTACAGCTACAAGTTCTTTTAAAAACCTACATGAAACCCTAGGGCCTAATAAGGCCTACATCAATTAAAAGACATTGGCTGAACATTTTTAGGCCCAAAACATCCTAAACCATAGACTAAAAAAAATAATAAAAGAAATCCACTAAATGAGTTAGCCCGCGAATTAGAATTTCGCGCAGCCAAAAACGTCAGCAGTGCAGGTGCAGCAAATTCACGCTCGATTTCGTCCTTGATACAGCCCGCATCTCGGAAAACTCAAAACATGAAAGTTGTAGAACTATTTCTTGTCTTTCCATAGCATCTTGAATCATCTCAATCAGAGCTCGAATGAGAAAGTGATTCCCAGATTACGAAGCGCTATCGGAATTGTCCAAAAATCACCCAATTAGCGTTTTTGGCTATATATGAAACCACTAGGCTATAACGAATGAGTAGAGGTGAAGTGCTTCCTTGATCTTCTTAGGTCTCGACCTTGTGATTGGCCCATCTGGAACTTGTAAAGGATCTTGATGTGAACCTCGCTAAGAAATAACGAGACCCGATGACGAAAAAGAGAATCCAAGATCGTTCTACAATCAAATCTGAATGGAAGACCTCGACCCATTGTTTACGACAAACAAGAACCTCGGTATATTTAACCTCAACCCGTTGTTTAGTGCGAAAGAAGAACCTCGGTATATTTAACCTCAACCCGTTGTTTAGTGCGAAACAAGAACCTCGGTATAAGGAAGACGCCACAAACGGTGGTGGAAATCCGTTTGATAAGTCGTTGGTGACCGCCATGGGAAATCCCGATAAGTTCAGATAGTTCTTCAAAGAACCGCAGAGAAAATACTCCTCAAAAATTTACTGAATAATCATCTGCCTGCCAAATGCAGCTACAAGTTATTTTTAAAACATTCTACGAAACCCTAGGGCCGAATAAGGCCTACATTAAATAAAAGATATAGGCTAAACATTTTTAGGCCCAAAACATCCTAAACTACCAACTAAAATAATAAAAGAAACCCACTAATTAAGTTAGAATTTCACGCAGTCAAAAACGTCATCAGTGCAGGTACAGCAACTGCAAACCCAATTTCAACCTTGATGCATCCCGAATCTCAGAAAACTCAAAACATGAATGTTGTAGAAATATTCCTTGGCTTTCCATATCATCTTGAATCATCTCAATCGGAGCTCGGATGAGAGAGTTATGGTCAGATTATGAAGCAACATCGAAACTATACGAAAATCACCCAATTAGCATTTTTGTGCACTTAACTTCTTAGCTCTCGATCTTGTGATTGGCCCATTCGGAACTTATAAAGGATCTTTAAGACTCGGTCCACCATGGTGCCCATCAGATCTTGAAAACTCGGTCCGCCCTGGTGCCCATCACTTGGAGCTAAAGGGTTAAGGCAAGGGGATCCCCTCTCTTCCTATCTATTTGTCCTTGTTATGTGATCCTTATAGCTCTTCTTTGTGGATTGCTTGGATTCACGCTAACATTTTGAAACAAAAGCATCTTTGGGAGGCTACTTGTCCAGGGGTCTACTCTTGGGTGCGGAGGAAGTTGATGAAGCTCAGAGCAGGGTTTAAATCTTTAATTCAGCACAAGATGGGAAATGGTCAACATACTTCCCTTTGGTTCGACTATTGGCTCTTGTCGGGCTCTATTTGGGAGGCTATGGGAGATCAAGTTATCTATGATTCTAGGCTTTCTAGATCCACTCGGGTAAGCCTCATCATTGTAGGGAATGAGTAGAGGTGGCCTAGTGCTAACTCTCACCACTTAATGGAGCTTAAGCGCTCTATTCCCCCGGGGTTTACTCCAAATCAATATATGATGGACCAACTCCAATGGTTGGGCCACCCTTCTCGAGTGTTCTCTATGAATTCAGCTTGGCTTGCGACTCGGGACTCTAGGCCTCAAGTTTCATGGTAGAAGCTGGTGTGGTTCTCTCATGCTATCCCAAATGTAGCTTCATCCTTTGGTTAGCCATTCGAGTGAGATTTACTACTCAAGACCGTGTTGTGCAGTTTCGAAGCGACCTTGAAGCGAAATGTGTTTTCTGTGGGCAGCCTTTGGAAGACCATGCTCACCTCTATTTTGGTTGTCCTTTAACTCATGAAGTATGGCTTCACTTTACAGCCAAATGTAATCTGAGTTGGTCCCCTAGCCCCTAGCAAGACACAATTCAATGGGCCACTCAAACTTTTAAAGGGAAGTCGGCTCAAGGCTATATCAGTAAGTTGGTGTTTTCTGCTCTGGTTCATTCTATTTGGCTTGAGCGGAATCGGCAGTGTTTCAACGATGAATCAAGAACTAAAGATTAGCTTATTAAAGGTATTAATCTGATGGTGCAGAGCAAGTTGATTAGGGACCGTAGCCTTAGACGTTTTTTGCAGGATGAAGATTTGTTATTACGATGGGATTTGAATTTGGACAATTAGTCGTTGGTTTGGTCTTTTGTTTGGTGGTTTGGTCTAAAAGTGGGCATCAATGGCCTCTTTTAGACTGGTAGCACACTGTTGAGTGGGCTAGAATCATTTTCAAAGGAAGCATCCTCTCCTCTTTGCTTGGCAAGCTCATCTTCCCATGCACTGTCTACACCATTTGAAGGGAAATAAATACTAGACTTTCTGTCAACTAGAGGAGTTCCCTTCAAGCCCTTATTGTTCAAATTCAAAAGATGATCCGTGGGCAGCTTTCCACTATTAGGGACCTTAAGCCTACTGATTCTAATAGGCATTTCCATTGTATTTGGTCACTCCCTAGTAGTATTTTTTGCTAGTAGGTTTTATGACTTTGTTTTTTTTTTTTTTTTGCTTTGGGATAGGTGTCTTTCTTTGTAGAAGTTTTTCCCTCCCTTAGTCTTGTTTCGGGGATATGCCCTCTTGCTTTTGTACATTTTTCTTCCTTTAATGCATTTATTTACCCATCGAAAAAAAAAAAAAAACTAAAATGGACAAAATGGATGTCTATCTGAGGCCAAAATAACATGAACTTAACTACTATCAAAATGTGTATAACCATGCATCAACAAAATAAAACATCATCAATTTTATATACCAAGCATTTTAAAAAAAAAACAAAGAAAAGTTAAAAATAGATTACATTAACCTTAACATAGTCAAGATGTCACGACCCGAAACCCACCTTGTGCGGATTCCATATTGCGACCGTCACCCTTCAGTCGAGGCTTTAGGGCAAGGCTTACATAAGCAACAATATCAGATGACTGTGAGACCTGTGATTGCGGAAGCGTGAAAAACTTTTTTTTTTCTTTTTAAAGTCTGTCACACATCCACCTGATATTGCCACTCTTCATAGCGGTACATATAATAATAAACAGAGCATGCTAAAACTTAAGGTTTTATATACATACATAACATATCCGGTTGCCCCTCGGGCTTAAGTACAAAATCTCCAAAATATTTTACATCCAAAAGTTCGACATGCTAAATGCTTTTCAAGAAGACAGTAATGGAAATCATTCATTGAGCATGTCGTGATAAGATTCATAAAAGATCAGAATATTTAAAGCATGAATCGTGAAATATGGAATGTAACATAAAATGCTTCAAACATTTTGAAGTTTAAAACAGCATTCAAATCGTGGAGTTAAAATCTCCACTTCAAATGTAGGGTTACTCACCTTGATTCCCTGGGTTTGTACTACTTGTGGGCCTTTCCCCTCCCTTTGTAGCTCCTAAGAAAATCATAAGGAACTCGTCAACTTCACATTTACCTTAAATTATTACTTATTCATTAAATTTTAGGCCGACATATCCTAACTTCCAAGGATTGGTCTTACCGGTCAACTCGTGGTGACTTAATGAGTTCTATTTTTCACGTGACTTTTTTTTTTTTTTTTTCAGTACCTAATTTGGTGTTATGGACCTCACCGTTGGATTCGGAACGTCAAAGAAAGTCAATGTAGACCCTCTTGGCTTTTTATTTGGCTTTGGGTACCTTAGGGGTATTTTGGTCATTTCACGTGTCATATTTTTTGGAGTCCCGTCTCGTGAATCAGACCCCACTGTTGATCTCAGAAGCCCAAGATAATAAGAATACACTAATAACTTGTCTTATTTGGACATCGGCCACATTAGGGATAATTTGGTAATTTACACTTTATCGTGTCCTAATTTTTTGGGGTCCCGTCTCATGAAACGGACCCCACCGTTGGGTCCAGAATGTCCAAAATAGTTAAAATACACTATTCATTTACTTTATTCGGACCCCGTTTGACTTGTTTGAGGACTAGGGGCAATTTCGTAATTTTTATTATTTAAATATTATTAAATTAATAATAATTTAATTTAGCTTGGGCCACAGTAGAATTTCATAGAAGTTTTGGGGTCAAATTACAATTTCCCTAACTTCCGGACTGAACCAGTGGGTTCAGTTGCATTGGAACTAAACCGGTCCGGTTTTAGCTGAACCAGCCGGTTTGGTTCGGTTAAACACATAAAGCTGACGTCATGATGACGTCAGCCCTAATTTTTTAAATTTAAAACCAACCAAAACGTCGCCGTTCTAATAATTCGGTGGACTTGGTCTCGTCCTGACACGTGTCCGAGTTAGCTCGAGTGACTCGATTCAACAACGAGTCAACTCGGTCGTCTCCTTCACCAAATTAAACACTGTTGCCCTAATTCTGGGTTTCGTTTTTCTTTAATTTCGTGGATTTTGGTTCGATCATTTGCTACTATTTTCAACCTAAAGTGTTTCTGTCATCATAGAGATCATCTTGGCATTCATTTGAGGTCATATAGGTAACCTAAATGCTCGGTTTGAGCCATGTTAGCCGAACTGAATAATTCAGCCATAAATCCCCATTTCGAAACCATTTTTAATGTGGTTTGGTGCTGCGTGCTCCCTACAGTGTATGGTTTCAGTCCCTACTTTTCAAATCGAGCTTAAGCATTTAAAACTAAAGTTGGATTTTGAGGCCGAAACCTGCAATTAACTATTTGGGGTCTGTTCCTTTAGGTTTGAGGTTGCAGGCTAGTGTTTTAGGACTCTTACTAAGGTCTAGTTTAAGCCGTAATACACCACTTTAGGTTCGGTTCAACTAATTTCAGACCTGCTATGATATTTTTTTTTTTTTTTTTAAGTTTTTCTTCAAACTGAAATTCTAAAATTCTCACTTGATTCTTCACAATTTTCCTTCGTTTCTTTCGTAAAGCAAAGCTTACAGTATATACAATAAGGCTCTAGTATTGTATGCTTTTAAATCAAAACAAATTAAATGGAATTTGACCTACAATTTACCTGTTTGGACTGATTTTCCCCAGATTCTTGCTGCTCCAGTTCCTCTCAGTTTCTCTCCTTCTCAGCTTCTAATTCTCTTCTAACTCTCATATTCAGAGACCCGTAAACTTATATATTTTGCTGCATTAAGCAACACGTATGTTGCATGCAGTGTCCTTGAAGCTTGGATTTGCCACCTGCTGGTTTAAAACCGTGCATGGAGGCCACCTCACAGCCTCCATTCTCTCCTTCACATGGCAGCCATACCCTCCTTTATTATCTGCCATCATTATGCCACCACTAACGAGCCTCCAAAAGCTCCTAATGCAATTAGTTATCAGCTACTAGCTGCCCATAGTTCTTCATCATTCAGCTTAATAAAGACCACCAAGGCAGCACTAATTCTCTCTCCCAAATTCCTAAATTCCATCTTGCATAGCTACATATATACATATAAATATACATACAGCCGTACATATATACCTATACTTATATACTTGTAAGTTTAGATGTATGTGTATTATATTTTAATCTTATTAGTAATATTATATTTTATTTTATGTCTTTTACATATAGTATTATTATATATTTTTTTTTTATTTTCTTTATTTTTCATATAGTAATATTATTATTATTATTATTATTCTTAATCTGCCTAATTATTGAAAGTTGGCATATCGATATTCACATTCGTATTCGTTATGACACGTCATTGGGTCGGGGTGTTACACAAGACCCTAACTAAAGAAGAAGATGATAATGTCGAACAAGGCAAAATATGGTTTCTACTTGTTAGGATGATGAACGATGAATACTACTGGCTTCTCATAGGCTTTTAGGAAGAAGTAATAAATCCTCACAAAATTCAATTGTTAAACAACATGTAACTTTGAGAGGATACCTCAACATGATTAAAAATTTATCAAAGTCAATTCATGTTTTTATAATAGGACAATGATTGATTTCGAAAAATTTTCACTGCAACAAAAACTACGGCTTACTTATCCTTCATCAAAATATCAAAAGGCACCGTCAACTTAAAATGCTATATCATATCATACTGATCATATTAAAACAATATAATCTATAAGGAATGTGTACAATTAATTTCTTCTGTGTTTTCCTTTTATTTTTGGGTGAGTAACTATTCATTTAAGAAGAAACAAAACGTCAAAAACTCCAAGGAAAATATTGGTCTTAAAGCTCAATATGCGGGATAGAAAGGAATGGATTCTAGAGAGAAGGGAGAGCTTCTCACTCTAGATTTTTTCTAACCCCTTTTGTTTTCTTGTTCGGTATGCACTAATGGCTTTCAATCTGCCATTAAATGCAAATATTATTGATTGTCCACCTACAAATGATGATCCTCATTCATTGCAAGCTCATGTTTCATCGTCTAAAGTTCATGGTGAAGATGAGACGATTATGGAAGCTCAAGGGTTGTTGAATCTGTTTTCTCTCCTAGTATCTTGAATGCTAACATTGCAAATGTCCATGGTCGTCAAGATTTGAGTGCTTTGTTGCTAGAGTCACGATTGGACAATATTAGTAAAGGTGTTGATGGTGCTGCAAGGGAGGATGCTTCAACCTATGATACGTATTCAGCCCATTCATGGGCAGACCGTGCGGAAGAAGGGGAGTTTATTCCTCAAGCAATGTTGGATTTTGAGGCTGAGTTTGGGGGTTTCTCGGAATAGCCGTCTTTCTTAATGGAATCTTTCCATGGTGATTTGTTTTCTCCAAGTATTAGAGAAAGGAAAAGCCTCAACAATGGCAGCCATGGAGGACGTGGAGGTGATGGGAGACTCATCGGGGTGATGGGAGACCTACCCTAGAAAAGCAAAAAGGTGAATAGTGGAACTATCCCCCTTGTCTGCCCAGCTCTATGCAGCAAAAAGGGGCTGACCAAAAAAGTTACAAATGACCAATACCCAATGGGCACTTCGGGGACCTAGGAAAGGGTTGGAGGGCCTTCGAAAGATGAGCAAAAAGCTGATGGTACAGCTACCTCTAGCTTAGATTTGGGCGGCAATAGAGGTGTAGCAAATGGGGACCAACTAGTAGGTAATGCGATTAACCAAAGGAATGAAGTGCAAGCTGTCCAAAGTCGCATGAAACCCCAAAAAGGGGCTTTTTCAGATTTGATTTGCAGCAATAAAAAGCTGTCCAATTCAGATGTGAGGGGCAGCAATACCTCTGGGGTCAAAAGAGTTCAACCTATGGGTAATCCTATAACCCAAAGGGCCAAAGTGAGGGCTGTCCAAGGGAGTTTGACTACTCAAAAAATGGCTTTACAAAACCTGATGTACGGCAACAAGGGGCTGTCCCACACAGCTGTGAGGGGCGACCATTCCATTGGGGAAGGGGAGTTTCCGTTGGGTACTACAATTAACCAAGAGGAGGCGTGATTTTGACAGCAACTAATAGTGCTTTTTCAGACCTTAAAGGTGGCAACAAGAAGCTATCCCCCATAGCCGTTGGAGGAAGCATGGGGCAGGTTAACCCAATGGATATTGGGGTTGAAAATGGGGAAAATCCATTGGCTAAATCATGGAGCCAAGTGGTCAACTCTAATGTTCAGCAAAAAGGCTTAACAATGTGGCTCCATGTGTGAAAGAAGACAAGGGGGGGTCCAACCCCCTCTTGAGGTGCTAGATGAAGGGACTAAACTTTGGGCTACAACTTTAGTGGGCTTTTTTTGGGACCAAAATTGAATTACCAATGGGTTAACAATGTGGCCTTTTGAATGTAGGGCAAAGAAGGATTAGAAGAGGTGTTGACTAATGGGAGAGGCTTTTTTCTCTTTAAATTTTCAAATCCTATCTCAATGGTAGCCATTTTGGAAGGAGGACCATGGCACTTTTTTGGGTGCCCCATAATTTTACAGAAATAAAGGCCTAAAATGAAACATTCAAAGGACGCCTCTTAGACAATTCCTGTATGGGCTTGGTTCAATAACATCCCCTTAGAATCATGGATAGCAAAAAGGTTAAGTTATGTTACGAGTGCTATCAGCAAACCCCTCTATATAAGATGCCACTACTGAGCAGCTTAGCCGAATCAATTTTTTGCGTATTTGTATTGAAATTGAACTTGGTTCGGACCCCCAGAACAATTTGAGCTTTAATTGGATGAGGACACTAGTGTTACTATCGATGTTGAATACCAGTGGATTCCTAAGTTCTGCTTGAAGTGCAAGAAATTTGGGCATAGCCAAAGTCAATGCAAACTTCTTTCCCGCAGGTGTGGAAAAGTAAGGATCTGCCAGCTAAGGAAGCAGAGGGGACCTCTAATCCCAATTTTACTAGGGTACCTAATTTCCAGTCAAAGGAAACCAAAGTTAGTGACCATTCTCTCCCAAGGGCCAATATCTCTCCTAGAAAGCCAAATGTGAATCTGCAAAATCAGTTTCAAGTGTTGTATGAAAATGGAGAAGCCTCCTCTAGTTCTCCTCCCTAAGAAGAAATAAGGAAGAAGGAGGTGTTCAGTGAAACCCGGATGAAGAGTCCTTGTGATGTGTTTGCTAGAGTGGAAAGTATCCATAAGGGGAAGAAAGGGGATTTGCAGCATGACGAGGATTTGGCAAAGGAAGGAACCGTTCCAGCTACTTCAGTTGATAGAGGTAGGGATCGAAAGAGTGAAGGAACTCAAATTTTTGGGCTGGATACCACTTGATGAGTGCGTAAAAGTGCACTCTAAATACCCTATTATTGGATTAAAATGCTAGAATGTGACCCTATTATTAGAGCATAATGTTTAATATTTTTAGTTCCTTTATATTTAGTTTTATGACATATTTTTCTGTTTAAGTGAGCTAATTAATATATTTATTGAATTAGGGAAGTATTGAAGGTCAAAGAAGAGCTATGGAGTATATTGTGTAATTTTTGGCTTTTTGGCAAATTCGATCCATTGAGCTTGAACTGAGATTTGGATGGCATTAGAATTTCAGAATGAGAAAGTGGTCTTCATGAAGTTTTTAGAGGTCATCTTGGGCTTTTCAGAAAGGTCTAGTTTGAAAAAATCGGAATTCGTTTGGGCCTCCAAACGTTATTTCAAAGACAGGCCTGAAAAGTTGTTCCGAACTTGTCCGACTAGCCAACTTCAAGGGGTCATAACTTAAGCTTCCAAAGTCCAAATCAAGTCATTTTTAAGCCTAAAATTATCTACTCATTCAAAGCTACAACTTCCGTGAAGAGCCTGAGTCAAGATTCAGTCGTTATTTGATAGAAAACAGAGCCTAAAGGTGGCGGCTGTGGACATGTGCACGGAAAGAAGAAAAGAAAAAGCAAAGAAAAGCAAGTGGGGCCCATGGAGCTGGCCCATGCGCAGGAGCAAGCCAACCAGGGAAAGAAATACAAAAGAAAAAAAATAAAAAAAATAAAGACAAACGAAATTGAAGGTTGAAAAGTCAAAAAGCTGAAGTTGGGCTTGGCTTGGAGTGGGCTGCGCTGAATCAGCAGGATTAAAGCAAGGAAAAAAATAAAAGGAGAATAGAGGAATTCAAGTGTGGGGTCCACAGCTGTTTTAAAGAAATGAAACAATAGAAGAGAAAGACGCTGGGCTTTCAGGCGCTGATCAAGGGGGTTGAGGCGCGGCTTGGGTTTCATGTGTGAGGGCTGGGTTTACAAGTCCGTGCGGCGCGCTGAGGTGAGCAGAACAGAAAAAAAATACAGAAAGGGCCAAGCGCTGAAGGAAATTTGGGCGCAAAGTAAAATAAAAAGGCAGGAAAAATTAGAAGAAAAGAAGGAGGCCAGCGGCAGTGAGACAGAACAGCAGCGTGCGGCGCAGAAGAGAAATTCTGGCGCAGAGAAAAAGCCGCTGCTACTCCATGGCTCAGTTCTTCTCCGTAAAATTTATGTTATCTGTCTTGTCCATGGATAACTAAATTTTTAAGTGGGGTTAGGGATGAACTTGCATACTAGATGGTTATTTTAATTTATTTTTGATTCCTGTACTTGGTTTTTATTTATTAAATTCTTTGATGATCATTCGCAATTTATTTTTGGATTTTATTCTCCGAATAATTAATGGGTTTAGTCTGTTTATAGATTTAGTCATGCTTTTTCTATTGAATGGATTAACGTTTTGATTATTTTTGGAACAATTAGTTATTTATATTGATTTAATTCTTTGCTGCAATATTGCTCGTTAGGTATATTGTCGTCGTTGGGTTTTTTCAATGTGAATAATAATTTGAGTGATTTAAAAGTGGTGAATGAGTTTTCAAAGGGCTACTTTCAGTTTAATTTTGGTTCATAATTTCATATCTTCCGATTGAGATTTTTGGAATTTAAATTCTCAATTGAGTTATCAGTGAATTAAAAATAATTAAATTACCAGATATGTGCAAGGGATTCCCGAAGCTCTACTGTTCGTTAAATTTGAGTACTTTGTTCGTTAATCAGTTTGTTTAATTTTTTATTTGCATTCAAAATCACTTTTTATATTTTATTTTCTCATGAAGCATTTAATATTTTTCTTTAGTTTCAGAAATTCTGTCTATTATTCTTTTAATTTTGTCTCCCTGTGGAATCGACACCCCAAAGCTACACTACAACTACCGCGTTATTCTTTGGGTGTAATCACCAGTCCTACATCGAATTCACCAGGTATCAGGAGGCAGTTGGTGAATTCTGTAGAATTGATCAAAAAGAGTAACCAGAGTAGTCGTAGCGATAAAGGAAAGAAGCATCAGAAGGGACCAGGGCAAGGCTCTAGGAAGAATTCAAAATTCTCCCAGTTTAAATGATCAATTTAGTAACTTACCAAAAAAAAAAATGATCAATTTAGTTTGTTGGAACATTAGGGGTGTGAATCTCCCCTTGAAACAATAAGAAATAACGCACCTAGTTAGAGCTCATGCTATCTCATGTCTTGGGTTGGTGGAAACTAAGGTCAAGCATGCCAGTTTTGAGAAGGTATCTCGCTCTTTATGTCCTAATTGGAGTTTTGTCTATAATTATGCTGATGTTGATAATGGTAGAATTTGGATTGGGTGGAATGATGAGGTTCTTCATATTACTCTTCTTAACTCTATGGAGCAAGTAGTCCATTGCCTTGCCCAAATTAGGGGGAAAGAGATTTGGTTTTATCTTTCAGTTATTTATGGTCATTACATTGTCATGGATCGAAGACGGGTTTGGAGTAGTTTACGTCAGCAAGTGACCGTCAATAATGACTTGCCATGGATTATCATGGGAGATTTTAATGCGATTCGGTTTAGCCATGAAAGGATTGGTGGTAGTACGGATTGGCCTCCTTGTATGAAGAAATGTAACAAGTGTCTTATGGATGCAGAATTGGAGGACCTTAGGTACACTGGATGCCATTTGACTTGGACCAACCGTCAGTACGACAATGATACTATCTTAAGGAAGCATGATCGTGTTTTGGCTAATGATAGGCGGTTGGTGGATTTTAGTAATTCAGAGGTGGAGTTTTTCCAGTCTAGAGTGTCAAATCATAGTCCTATGATTGTTCGGACTGAAGTTGATGTTAAATGCAAAAGGAGGCCGTTTAAGTTCTTTAACTTCTGGATGGAATGTGAAGCCTTTGAGCCGGCTATCCACAAAGCTTGGAGTCATGATGTTGAAGGATCTGCTATGTTCATTTTTAGTAGGAAGCTTAAAGCAGTAAAAAAAGAATTGAAGCTGTTAAACCAAGCTAGAGGGCAAGATTTCTACCAACTCTATTGAGGAAGCCCGGTTGCAATCCAATACTCTTTGAACTCTAACTCTCTTGATATGGATTGGAAGAACAAAGAGAAATTAACCTTGCAGCAATTTACTCAATTGAGCAAGTGGGAGGAAAGCCTAGCGAAGCAGAAGTCGAGGATTCAATGGCTTAATAAAGGGGATCAAAACATGAGTTTCTTTTTCAAGAGCATTACTCAGAGGAGAAACCGCAACAGAATCAGAAGTTTACTAGATGAAGCTGGTAATAGGATTAAAGATAGTAAGGAGGTCTTTGTTGCCATTGTGGCCTACTACCATGATCTGTTGGGGAAGGTCCCCTCAAGCCCCTATCCTAGGAAAGACTATAATACCCTAACCCGAGTTAGCACGTATACCGAGGTAGACCGGGTCGAGTAGTGTACTCTTAGTTGTAACCCGAGCTGTTTAAGCTCTATATCATGATATCATATGTATTGTACCATTTTGGAATGTGAATACTGTTAATTTTATAGTTAGTGCTAGACAACACCCAAGCAACTCAGAATCGAGCCTCTTAATGCGTGCACACACGCAAACCCTTGCATGCATACATATACCTATACGCGTAGCCCATTTAATATCGGTGTATGTACGTGTAATTAGAAACTAGTGTATACGCCTATATATGAGTATATATATATGTATAAAATGTGTATAAATGAGGTATTGTATATGTATATATACATAGTATTATATGCTATACGTATACAAGTATTTACACATAAAGTACAAGAAAAATAAAAAGAAAGAATAGAAAGAGAGGAAAAGGGAAGCATGCATGTAGTGTGTGTGCAAGTGGAGTGTGTGTGTCGACTGGTGTGTGTGTAATATAATATACATATACAATACAAATATCTTGCGCACATTTAATGTAAAAGCTGAAAGAGAAAAAGGAAGTAAGAGAAGCAGGAAAAATCAAAAAAGATTAGTCAACAAGGAGGGCTTAAAGGGGGCTGGAACCGATAGAGAAAGAGAGATTTGAGGCGGTAGTGTGCCTATATATATGCGTGTGAGTAGGATAGAAAAATAGAAAGAAAAGACTGGTTGGAAAGGCTAAGTGAGAGGCTGTAAAGTTGGGAGGTTCAGAAGCTGAAACAGAAAAGGAGGAAGAAAGAAACTGCAAGAGAAAAATCAGAAAATATAAGTGAGTCCATGTAGCTCTGTTTTTAAAATTTCAAGCATGATAATTAGATCTAATTGTTAGTTCTTGTTAAGCATGAAGTGTAGATTAAATAGCAAGAAAAACCAATTAAAAGGACCAAGAAATGAAGTAGAACAAGGCAGTTGCAGGGTTTTATGATAGTTCGGGTTTCCTTGGTATTTTATGCATGTAATTTTGTTTAAATGGCCTAGATATGATGTTATAAGGTGCAAAAAATATTAGAACAAGATTTGAGAAAAAATCGTGAGGAAATCATACAGAAATGGGGGTCACCAGAAAATCAATTCCCATTGAAAACCTTCTATTCGAGGGTTTCTGTTAGTCTAAATAGAAAAATGGAAGTGGAAATGAAATCTTTTAGAAAAATAGAATAAAACTGCATTTAAAAATAAATAAAAAACAATCAAAAAATGGTTACCGTCGTCGGAGATGGCGACGGAACACTAGTGGACCTACCGGAAAGTCAGGAGGAAGGGATGATGAACAAGAGAGAAGGTGTGGCGTCGTTTGGTTCTTGAATAGACCAAAGCTGCGTCATTTTAGGTTTAAACTTTTTTAAATTAAGTTAAATAGAGACTGTTCGGTTACGGGGGTAGGGTGCCTATCCGATATTCCCTGTTGGAACTGAATAACCTATTTGGATTTAGGCTGCCTATCCGTCGTTTGGTCCACAGAAAATCAGAAAAATAAAAGGGGCTACAGCCCTTGGGATTCGAACGCCCCACCTCGCAACCCTAAACCAACCCCCAAACCCACTTGGACAGGCAAGCCCGTAGGTATAAATGTCACAGTAGATATATATATATATATATATATATATATATATATATATATAAAGTAAAAGTTAAGAAAAAAAAAAAAAAGGGGCGCAGCCCTTGTGACTTGGACACCGAACCTTTCAACCAAAGCCATCATTTTTAACACTTGGACAGGCAAGCCCGTGAGGTTTTTGGGCATAATATATAAATATATATATATATATATATGTAAATGCAAAAATTAATTAATTAATTAATTAAATAATAGTAAATTGACCCGATGTCCAAATTAAACAAGTTATTAGTGTATTTTGACTATCTCGGACATTCTAAGACCAGTGGTCAGGTCCGTGTTGTAAGACGGGATCCCAAAAAATAAAAGACACATAAAAGTGTAAAATAACCATTTTGCCCTTTTTAGCCTAGTTGTCGGAATTGAGTTCTGCGAAAGCCCAAACCGACTTTCTTCGACGTTCCAGATTCAATAGTAGAATCTATTTTAGTAAAAAAGAAACTTATAGCATAAAGGCATAAAATTTGATGAATAGCATAATTAATGTAGCGATAGACTGAGACGTGTTTCATGAATTTTAGGAACACGGAAGGGCAAAGAGAAGGCAGTCTAGATCCTTCTATTTTATAGACAGTAAGAGGTAAGTAAAATCCGATCTCTCCATGTGTTACATTCCAAGCCATGTCATAGTTCTTATATATATATTGCCTATTGTACTCTATACATACATACCAGTATTTATTGAGCCACATTGATATTGCCCTATCATGTGGGAAGCATTTATTAATTTTCATATATATCTCGATCATGATTGTACACTTGTGCATAGAGTTCTTTTTGTACACTTGTACCTAGGGCCGCGAGGGCCAGACAGTTATATTCGAAGCAGTCTAGTAACCATAGCTTAGCTAACTATCGTTATGTCAGATTGCCTAGAACTAGTTATGATTCCACTATACTCTTCGTGGAAGATAGCATGAGCCTGATAGATTATTAGTGCCGGACTTGTGCTTAGTCACATCTCCATCTGATGCTAGTTATGACCTTTGGGTTGGGGTTCGCAAAAGGGGAACATTATCTACACGTGGTCATGCGAGGAATGGCGCACATCTACATGTGGTCATGTGAAGCATCGCACAATAGATTACAGAAATAGTTCAAGGGGTATGTCAGGCCCCAGAGTACGAGTGCATCTCTTTTTGTGGATATCACTATCATTTATTAATTATCATAGCTTGATCATATTATTTTATTATGAATGATCATGAGACTTTATAGCTTTCATTTGAGTGCTTGCATTTCATACTTGAGATAGCTCATGACTATATCAGTATGACATTGTTAGCAGAGCAAATTCATTTCCTTGTCATTTGACTTCCATCATTTGATATTGAGTTCTATATACATTGACTGGCTAGCATTTTTATATAGACCTTTACACATGGCAGAGCAAAGGATTACTCACTGAGTATTCATAACTCATGAGATACTACACAACATTTTGTAGGCACAGATATCGAGAGACAAATAGTAGAGCTTGATAGCTAGGAGGTGGAAATTTCTTCTGGAGTTGCAGTATAATATTTAGTACAGATAGTCTAGTAGTTCTCCCATGTTATCCACGTCTCGGGGATGAATAGTTGTTTAAAAAATTTTGTATTCTGCATTTTAAGAACATTATATATATCACATGCAACTTTTATTTATTTCTTTATTTAAGTCTTCCGCTATTTAGTTGTTGCATGTTAATAGCACTTATTGTGTAGCAAGTTGAGACCCTTAGTTCGACAGCAGCGTCGGATCGGGTGCGTGACACGAGATCCGCATAGGGTGGGTCTCTGGTCATGACAACTTGGTATCAGAGCATCTTAGGTGACATAGTGGTTCATGGGAGATAAACTCAAGTACTAGTATTACAAATGTCTAAGTAAAGTTCGTTAGTAGATGAATTCTGACGTGATAGATAGACTATTATATGAATTTTGACCGTGGATCTTTTACAGCGAGTAATTTTGGGAGATGATCAGGCTACTGTACTAGTAGTCGTAGGTACTTTTCTAGTTAGTTATAGCATGCCCACATACTAGCTCTATGTATTGATTATGCTTTCCGCATTTACTACTAGATTGATAAGAAATTGAACTGCTAGTTGAACATAGCAACAGAACTCTTAGGTTACATGTTAATTGTTTCTATACTATTGGAAGACTTATTATTGATGAATGCAACACATCGGGGAAATGATCAGCAATGAATGATATACATAAAGTATATGAGATATAGATCATAAGTGCACAGTTATTAGCAGATAATGAGAAAGAGTTTGACGATTTAAAATGATTAAAAGATTTGTGGATAGTAAGGAATTATGAACTGTATAAATTTTAGAAAGCTTAAACCATTTTAATAAAATCTTAGACAGGATGTAATCATGTGATTATAAGGCCCAGAAGAGACTGCAAAGTAAATAAGAACTCCTAGTAGTATTACAAGAAATTCTCTAAAGAAAGGAGTTATTTAAAATAATGGTTAAAGAAAAATGTAATGTCTGATAGAGAACAGAACCTAGTGCAAGATGCAATGTACCCATGATTAGTGTTAGAATTCATATAGAAATAAAAAATAGTATGAAAGAGAACAGAGCACATGACTAAGTAGTAATTACAGAATGAGATTCAAGTAGAATAGTATAAATCCAAGAGATAGATGAAAACGAGCATACAGTTTTCTAGATTATGAACGTTCGAGTTTTGCAGACAAAACTCAGTTTAAGGGGGGTAGAATGTAATACCCCGATCCAAATAAAACAAAATAATTCCATTACGTCCTAAAAAGTCAAATAATAATACCGAGCTTTGAACAAGCAATGAACATAGTATCAAAAGTAAACCGAGACCGACTCAGACCGAGAATAGTAGACCTCAAAATATACCGAACTACTATAACAAGTAATATACAGTGACGAGTACGAATACCGAGGTAAATAGTAAAAGTCATAATATTAGGGAATCACGAGATTAAGAAAAGCCAAGTACGAACAGACTGAGCCGATAGATGTGATAACAGAAGAGGTCAAGCCATCATAATAAGTTATGTACAGTAATAAGCACGCAGTTCAAAATGAATAGTGAGAGTCACAAATTGAGTGATTATGATAATTAAATATACGTTAAGTGAATTACAAGCAAATCCCGAGTATCCAGCATCACCATACGAGAAACTCAGACAGTATAGAAAATCGTGTCTGTAGGCCAGTATTTGCCTCGATATGCGTACCAAGTATCCTCAATTATTTTCATCTTAGTAGTTATATTTTTCACCCTAGTATGTACTAAGTTTGGGGACAAACTTATTTTAAGGGGAGAAAGAATGTAATACCCTAACTTGAGTTAGCACGTATACTGAGGGTAGACCTGGGTCTAGTAGTGTACTATTAGTTGTAAGCCGAGGTTGTTGAAGCTTTATATCAGTGATATCATATGTACTCTACGATTTTGGAAAGTGAATAGTGTCAATTTTACAGTCAGTGCCAAACAACACTCGAGCAACTCAGAACCGAGCCTCGTAATGCGTGAACGCATGCAAACCCTTGCATGCATACGTATCCCTATACGCGTAGCCCATTTAATATTAGTGTATGTACGTGTAATTAGAAACTAGTGTATACGCCTATATATAAGTATATATATATGTATAAAATGTGTATAAATGAGGTATTGTATATGTATATATACATAGTATTATATGCTATACGTATACAAGTATTTACATATAAAGTACAGGAAAAATAAAAAGAAAGAAAAGATAGAAAGGAAAAGGGAAGCATGCATGCAGTGTGTGTGCAAGTGGAGTGTGTGTCGGTTGGTTTGTGTGTGTGTGTGTGTGTGTAATATAATATACATATACATTACAAATATCATGCACACATTTAATGTAAAAGCTGAAAAAGAAAAAGGAACCCTACTGTGACGTACCGGAAAGTCGAGGGGAAGGGATGATGAACAGTAGAGGACGTGTGGCGTCGTTTGGTTCCTGAATAGACCAAAGCTACGTCGTTTTAGGTTTAAACTGTTTTAAATTAAGTTAAATAGGGACTGTTTGGTTACTGGGGTAGGGTGCCTATCCGATATTCCCTGTTGGAATTGAATAACCTATTCGGGTTTCGGCTACTTATCCATCGTTTGGTCCATAGAAAATCAAAAAAATAAAAGGGGCCGCAGCCCTTGGGATTCGAACGCCCCACCTCACAACCCTAAACCAACCCCCAAACCCACTTGGACAGGCAAGCCTGTGGGTATAAATGTCACATTATATATATATATATATATATATAAAAGTAAAAGTTAAGAAAAAAAATAAAAAGCGGCGCAGCCCTGTGACTCTTACACCCAACCTTTCAACCAAAGCCTTCATTTTTAACACTTGGACAGGCAAGCCCCTGTGGTTTTCGGGCACAAAATATATATATATATATATATATATTATGTGAATGCAAAAATTAATTAATTAAATAATAGTAAATTGACCCGATGTATAAATTAAACAAGTTATTAGTGTATTTTGACTATCTCAGACATTCTAAGATCAATGGTGAGGTCCGTGTTGCTAGACGGGATCCCGAAAAAATAAAAGACACGTAAAAGTGCAAAATGACCGTCTTGCCCATTTTAGCCCAGTTGTCCGAATTAAGTTCCGCAAAAGCCTAAACCGACTTTCTTCGACGTTCAGGATTCAATATTAGAGTCTATTTTAGTAAAAGAGAAACTTATAGCGTAGAAGGATAAACTTTGATGAATAACAAAATTCATGTAGCGATAGACTGAGACGTGTTTCATGAATTTTAGGAACACGGAAGGGCAAAGAGAAAGCTAGTCTAGATCCTTCTATTTTATATATAGTAAGAGGTAAGCAAAATCTGATCTCTCCATGTGTTACATTCCAAGCCATGTCATAGTTCTTGTATATATATTGCCTATTGTACTCTATACATACATCTCAGTATTCATTGAAGCCATATTGATATTGCTCTATGATGTGAGAAGCATTTATTGATTTTCATATATATCTCGATCATGATCGTACACTTGTGCATAGAGTTCTTTTTGTACACTTGTACCTAGGGCCGTGAGGGCCAAACAGTTATATTCGAAGCAATCTAGTAACTATAGTTTAGCTAACTATCGTTACGTCAGATTGCCTAGAACCAGCTATGGTTCCACTATACTCTTCGTGGAAGATAGCATGATCTTGATATATTATAGGTGCCTAGATTTGTGCTTAGTCACACGTCCATCTGATGCTAGTTATGACCTTCGGGTTGGGGTTCCCAAAAGGGGAACATTATCTACACGTGGTCATGCGAGGAATGGCGCACATCTACACGTGGTCATGTGAAGCATGGCGCACAACAGGTTACAGAAACATTTCAAGGGGTATGCCGGGCCCCAGAGTATGAGTGCATCTCTTTTTGTTGATATCACTATCATTTATTGATTATCATAGCTTAATCATATTATTTTATTATGAATGATCATGAGACTTTATAGCTTTCATTTGAGTGCTTGCAGTTCATACTTGAGATAACTCATGACTATATCAGAATGACTTTGTTAGCAGAGCAGATTCATTTCCTTATCATTTGACTTCCATCATTTGATATTTAGTTATATAAACATTGACTGGCTAGCATTTTTATATACACTTGTACACATGGTAGAGCAAAGGACTACTTACTGAGTTTTCATAGCTCATCAGATACTACACAACATTTTGTAGGCACAGATATCGAGAGACAGACAGTAGAGCTTGATAGCTGGGAGGTGGACATTTCTTTTGAAGTTGTAGTATAATATTTAGTATAGAGAGTCTAGTAGCTCTCCCACGTTATCCACATATTAGGGGATGAGTAGTTGTATTAAGAAATTTTGTATTCCTGCATTTTGAGAACACCTTATGTATCACATGCAACTTTATTTATTTAAGTCTTCCGCTATTTAGTTGTTGCATGTTAGTAGCACTGATTGTGTAGCAAGTTGAGACCCTTGGTTCGACAAGTAGCATCAGATCGGGTGCGCGACACGAGATCCGCATAGGGTGGGTCTCGGGTCATGACAACATGGTATTAGGGCATCTTAGGTGACATAGTGGTTCATGGGAGATAGACCCAAGTACTAGTATTACAAATGTGTAAGTAGAGTCAGTCAGTAGATGAATTCTGACGTGATAGATAGACTATTATATGAATTTTGACCGTTGATCTTTTACAGCGAGTAATTTTGGGAGATGATCAAGCTACTGTACCAGTAGTCGTAGGTACTTTTCTAGTTCGTTATAGCATGCCCACGTACTAGCTTTATGTATTGATTATGCTTTCCGCATTCACTACTAGATTCATTAGAAATTGAACTGCTAGTTGAACATAGCAACCAAACTCTTAGGTTACATGTTAACCATTTCTATACTATTGGAAGAGTCATTATTGATGAATGTTATACATCGGGGAAATGATTAGCAATGAATGATATAGATTGAGTATATGAGGTATAGATCATAAGTGCACAGTTATTAGCAGATATGAGAAAGAGTTTGACGATTTAAAATGATTAAAGATTTGTGAACAGTAAGGAATTATGAACTGTATAAATTTTAGAAAGCTTAAACCATTTTAATAAAATCTCAAACAGGATGTAATCATGTGATTATAAGGCCCAGAAAAGACGCAAAGTAAATAAGAACTCCTAGTAGTATTACAAAAAATTTTTAAAGAAAGGAGTTAGTTAAAATAATGATTGAAGAAAAATGTAATGTCTGATAGAGAATAGAACGTAGTGCAAGATGCAGTGTACTCATGATTAGTGTTAGAATTCATATAGAAATAAAAAACAGTATGAAAGAGAACAGAGCACATGACTAAGTAGTAATTATAGAATGAGATTCAAGTAGAATAGTATAAATCCAAGAGACTGATGAAAACGAGCATAGAGTTTTCTAGAGTATGAACGTTTGAGTTTTGTAGACAAAACTCAGTTTAAGGGGGCTAAAATGTAATACCCCAATCCAAATAAAGCAGAATAATTCCATTTACGTCCTAAAGAGTCAAATAATAATACCGAGCTTTGGCCAAGCAATAAACATAGTACCAAAAGTAAACCGAAACCAACTTAGACCGAGAATAGTAGACCTCAAAATATACCGAACTATTATAACAAGTTATATATAGTGAAGAGTACGAATACTGAGGTAAATAATAAAAGTCATAATCTCAGGGAATCACGAGATTAAGAAAAGCCAAGTACGAACAAACTGAGCCGATAGATATGATACCAGAAGAGATCGAGCTACATAGTAAGTTATGTACAGTAATAGGCACGCAGTTCAAAATGAATAGTGAGTCACAAATATAGTGATTATGATAATTACAAGCAAATCCTGAGTATCCAACATCACCATACGAGAAACTCAGACAGTATAGAAAATCGTGTCCGTAGGCTAGTATATGCCTCGATATGCGTACCAAGTATCCTCAATTATTTTCATCTTAGTAGTTATATTTTTCACCCTAGTATGTACTAAGTTTGGGGACAAACTTATTTTAAGAGGGAAAAAATGTAATAGCCTAACCCGAGTTAAAACGTATATCGAGGTGGACCTGGTTGAGTAGTGTACTATTAGTTGTAACCCGAGCTGTGTAAGCTCTATATCATAATATCATTTATACTGTACGATTTTGGAATGTGAATAGTTTCAATTTTATAGTTAGTGCCAGACAACACCCGAGCAACTCAGAACCGAGCCTCGTAATGTGTGCACGCATGCAAACCCTTGCATGCATATGTATACCTATACACGTAGCCCATTTAATATTAGTGTATGTACATGTAATTAGAAACTAATGTATACGCCTATATATAAGTATATGTATATGTATAAAATGTGCATAAACGAGGTATTGAATATGTATATATTCATAGTATGATATGCTATACGTATACAAGTATTTACATATAAAGTACAAGAAAAATAAAAAGAAAGAAAAGAAAGAAAGGAAAAGGGAAGCATGCATGCAGTGTATGTGCAAGTGGAGTGTGTGTGTCAGTTGGTGTGTGTGTGTGTATTATAATATACATAAACAATACAAATATCATGCACACATTTAATGTAAAAGCTGAAAGAGAAGTCAAAAAATGGGGAAAGCAGGAGGGGGAGTCAAGGACGGTGACTGAAGGAGGAAAAAATATGGTTGGCGTCAAGTGAGGGGGATTTTTCTATAAATAGGAGTATAAGATTTGAAGAAAATCAGAACCAGGAAAGGAATTTGAGGCCAAGGGAGGAGTTCTGAAAATCCAGAAGGAGAAGCTAGGGTGATCCAGAAGGAGAAACCGCAAGCAAAACTAAGACTGAAGATGAGTTAAGTTGATTTCTGTTTTTAAAATTCTAAAGCATGAAATTAGGTTTTGTTGCCAAAGTCTGAATAATCATGAAATAAGAAATATTTTACAAAAAGAATCATCCAAAACGGTTTAGAAATGAGATAGAAAGGGGTAGTTGTAGGTTATAGGGAATAATCAGATTTTTGTGATTTTATGCATTAAACTTTGATTACATAATGCAAAACTATTTCTACTTTGTTCAGATTTATGTAGGGTCAATTTAGGATGAAAAACAGTGTCTAAACAGCCACAAAAACAGAAAAGGAAGACATGATCGGAAAATTGAGAAATGAAAAATGAGGTTGCTCCACTTTGTTTTGACAGCTCAGAACTATGTATAAGTGTTTTAAAACATTTTAGAATGATTTAGAATGAAAAGAGGTTCAAAAACTACAAAAAAAAAAAAAAAAAGACGAGTTTGAAAAATGGGATTTTGCAAATTCCGGTCACCATCGCCAGAGAAGGTGACCGGAGCCTTACCGGAAAAGCGTGGGACGACGATGAACAGTGAGTCTGATACGGTGTCGTGTGATGTCAACTTAGAACGATATTGCGTCGTTTTTAAACGTGTTGTTTTGATTATATATACATTAGGTTGTTTGGTTACTAAGTTAAGAAATTCAATTGGAAAATCGATTGGGGATAGGGATATCCTGTGCGCGGATTTGGGGGTTAACCACCGTTTGGTTTAGAACATATGGGAAAAAATATAAGAGGGCCTCTGCCCGTAGGAATTGATACCCCGACCACGCGCACACAAGGGTTTTAAACCCATAGTACAGACCACTGAGCCATGGGCTCATGTGTGGTCATATTACCCCCCTATTTATATATATATATATATTATAAAAGTAACTAAATCAAGGAAAAATAAATAAAAAGGGGGCTGCGCCCTTGGGAATCGAACCATGAACCAAGGGAAAGGGTGAGACACGCGTAACCAATTGGATAGGCAAGCCCGTGGTTATTTATGTGAACAAATATATATATATATATATATATATACACATATTATGTACAACCTAAATTAATTTAATTCCCCATAGGGACGACAAGGCTATTTGGTTGTCCTCCTCTGATGGGGCCTTCTCCATCAACTCAGCTTGGAATACTCTTAGAAGCCGGAAGCCTTAGGTTCATTGGTGGAAGCTTGTTTGGCATCCTAAAGCCATTCCTTGTGCGGGATTTATTCTTTGGATGGCCATCCGTAATAGCTTGCAAACCAAAGATCGTCTATTCTATTCTCACCTTAGTCATGATCCCAAATGTCTTTTCTGTATGCGTGAAGATGAGAGTCACAACCATCTTTTCTTCTCTTGTTCCTTTACTTCCAACATATGGTCCCATTTGCTCTCTAAGAGTGGCTTTCATTGCCCTTCTGGAAACTGGCAGCAGATCATTACTTGGGCTTCCAATACTTTCAAAGGAAAGGGGTTCTCTTCTACTATAGGAAAGCTCACCCTAGCTTGCACGGTCTATATTATTTGGAGAGAAAGGAATAGCAGATTGTTTTCCATGATAAAGAAAACTTCCCCGGCTATCATAGCTCAAATTCAGGAAATGATTCGTGGTAGACTCACTCCCTCTAAAAGGATTGCAAACACGATCACCAATAGACATCTTCAATGTGTAATGTTTGTGATAGACATCTTCAATGTATTTGGTCTCTTCCAAGTAGCATTTTCAATGTGTAATGATTTTGTATTGTAATATTTTTGTAGCTTTGGGACGGGAGCTCTTCTACCTGTAGAAGCCCTCCCTAACGGGTTAAGGTCATATATACTGAAGTTCTTATTTGTCGTAAACAACAGGTCGAGGTCTTCCATTCAGATCTGATTGTAGAACGATCTTGGATTCTCCTTTTCGTTGTCGGGTCTCGTTATTTCTTGGCAAGGTTCATATCACACACCACCATTCAGTCACACGGAAAGAGAGAGGAGTTTCTGAGAAGAAGAAGGGAGAAAATCAGAAGGAGGAGGAGAGGTATACCACCTTTGAGGTAAAAACATCAAAACCCAACATTTTCTTTCTCTAGAAGTTTTGCATATATACAAGCTGTTTTAAGATTTTTGGAGCACGCATGAGTTAATTTCGACACTAGAAACTATTAGAATTTAATTTAGAAAGTCAAAAAGGGGTTGACATAGACGGACCATAAAAAGCAGCCATTGGAGGACCTTGCTTGTAGCAGGTCTGAACTGATGGTAACCAAACCATGTTTGGTGTATGGAGACCCCCACTAGACCCTACAACCACCTCAGAAACACCTGACCGCAATCAAAAAGCTTAAGTAATGACCATGAAAACATGTGTTGCAGGTTTTGGGTTTGAAAACCAACCTCACAAACTCACTGTTAAACCCACTTTTGAGAATGAGGAATTGAGCCTCATGAAGAATAGGGCACAATAGAACAAACCTCATAAGATTTGGCTCAAAAATGAGTATATACGACCGAAGTGTAGGTTTGATTATCAAACCTTTAACCAAGCTAATGAGACCTGTGTGGTTCCTCAAACAAATGCCAAAATAGTCCTTGATACCTTAGAGATGTTTTGGATTGAAAACAGAAAGGTTCCATCGAGCCAAACTTCACGAAAATTGAAAGAAATGGAGTTCGGGATTTAGGGCAACAGGGTAGGTTGATGGAGAAGACGATGTGTCAACTTGCCAACTCGATTCGAGTTAAGCATGTTGACTCGGACACGTGTTATAACAACAATAGGGCCACCGCATAAGTGAGGCGACGTCGTTTTAACTTAAGGGTTTTTTAAAACCCTGATTCAGTCTATTTGGTTACGCGTATATGGCTCAATTTAATAAACTACACACAGATAAGGATAGCTTGTTCCAATTTAGGGGCGTTATCTGTCGCTTGGCCCAATTAAATCAAGAAAAATGAAGGGGGCTGTAGCCCCAGTGACTCGAACCCAGACCAACCAAACCCAAGGCCTTTCCTTTCCACTCGGACACGCGTGTCCTGTGGTTTACATTGTGGCAGAATATATATTAAATGAAATAAAAAAAATAAAAGGTGCAATTGCACCTGGTAGGACTCGAACAGGGAACTAAGGGGATGAAACCAAGCGTGCAAACCATTTTGGACAGGACAATCCCGTTCCAAAATGGTGTGCCGAAATGTATATATATTATATATAATACACATTAAATTAAATTAATTAATTAAATTAAATAATGAAGAAATGGCCCGTTGACAAAATTTAACAAGTTATTAGTGTATTCTTACTATTTTGGACCTCCTGAGTCCAATAGTGAGGTCCACGTCACGAGAAGAGGTCCCGAACATTTAAAGACTGGTAAAAATGCTAAAATGACCAAAATGCCCCTATTGCTACCAAACCCAAACAGAGTTTCGCGAAAGCCTAAATTGACTTTCTTCGACATTCCGGACTCAATGGTAGAGTCTGTTCAACCAAAAGATGTGTCTAAAATAAATAGACATAAAATTTGATGAATAGCATCAGTCAGATGGCTATGAACTAGAACAATTACCGAAGTACTAAACTAAAGCTCGTACGATGAAATGAAATACGAAAAAGACGCGACACGTAAACATGTGAAGTAAATAAATTAAATTTAAAATTAATGGAGCTACCAGAAGAGTATCAAATTGAAATAAATTTAATTCCTAACACATTAAATTATGTCGTAGGCTAAGAGTACGAGTTGAATTAAGTACATACAAAATTTATGGAATATCCGTAAATCGGTTAGGATTTAATACGATCTAAGCATAAATTAAGAAGCATCAATAGGTGATATTGCAGTGATGTGAAGTTAATAAGACTATATATGAATTGTTCTTAGGAACTACAGAGGAAGTGGGAAAGCGCATTATCTGCACTTGAAGTGGAGATTTAACTCCATGGAATTGAAGAAGTTTTAAGTTCAAAATATCTGAAGCTTTGAATATCAAATTTAGTATTACATGATTCCTGTTTTAAATTATTTTGTTCTTATAAACTCTATTGTGACATGCTCAGTGAATGGTTTCTACTATATTTTTCCTTAAAAATATTTTAGCATGTCCAAGTAAAATGCCAATTTCTTTAAATGTGTTGAATTTGCTTATTCCAAATATTTGAAGTTTTATTGAAGAAGTTATATGTTATATGTTTTAAAATGCAACTACAGGGAGGCCATGTTTTAATACTTTTTAATAGCATCTATTTGTAAGGGTTTTATACCTCCTGTTGCCACTGAGAATGCAAGATAATTCGTGCATAAGCACTACATGCGACGTTGAGTTTCTTTGAAATTCAACTATAACACGTAAAATGCCAGGTAGCAGGATCTAATCCCCTAGGCATGAGATATCTCCATTGTAGTAAGATTGGAGTCCGGTTCGAAACGGATTCTACTAACGAAAGTAATAAGATGTTACGTGTGAAAATAAAAGCAAGTTTTACTCTCATTTTTCTATGCATATCTACGTGTTTTAAAGTTCATATACTTTATTTGAAGAAGTACATGTTTAGCTTGAATACTCTAAATGTTTCAAAGTTATCTGTTTTAAAGAATGCATAAATTCTGTGTTAAAAAATATGAGCAATTGGTGGTGAGTATTTTATAAACTCTCATGTGCTAAACCACTGCCAATTGAAACCCCATGATGAATGCTGGAATTACTCACACGCTTAGTTTAGCTTACCCGGATTTTTATCCGCCCCCCTTTCAGGTGATCGACGGCAATCTTAATATTAATGACACCTAGCCGCTTTCTTTTGGAGGGATTGTTTAAGTAGTTTCTTTTGTGGAACGCTATGGACTTTTAGTAGTAACTTTTGTATTAGGAAGTTGTGAACTGTTACGTATTAAACCCATGGGGCAGTTAAACACGTATTAATTATAAAGCCTTTAGGTTTTAATTATGCTCTGAATGTATAATCATGTGTACCATTATGAAGAGCGGCAGTACCGGGCGGTTGTGCGAAAGATTTAAAATGAGAAAAGAAAAAAAAAAGTTTTTCACGCTTCCACAAACACAGGCCGCACCGTCATCCCATACCGTTGCTTATGTGAGCCTTGCCCTAAGGCCCTCGGGCCGAAGGGTGGCAGTCGCGATACGAGGTCCGCACAGGGTGGATTTTGGTTCGTGACAAACATCTTTCACATATTCAAACCCAAACATTTTAGCACTCATGGAAGTAAGAAGTACACACCTCCGTGATAAAGCATCAGCAACAATGTTCTCCTTACCTTGCTTGTAACGGATGACATAAGGAAAGGTCTCAATGTATTCCATCCATCTAGCATGTCTCTTATTTAATTTACCTTGACCCTTGAGATGCTTCAATGATTCATGATCGGTGTGGATCACAAACTCCTTAGGCCAAAGGTAGTGCTGCCATGTCTCTAGAGCGCAAACAAGAGCATAAAGTTCTTTGTCATAAGTGGGGTACTTCAGGACCACCCCACTTAGCTTCTTGCTGAAAAAGGCGATGGGTCGCCTATCTGCATCAAAACGGCTCCAATTCCTATTCCTGAAGCATCACATTCAATTTCAAAAGTTTTGTTAAAATCAGGTAATGCTAACACTAGTGCAAAACATAATCTTTCTTTAATAAGAGAAAATGCATTCGCTTGTTCACTCCCCCAATGAAATCCAACATTCTTTTTAACTATTTCAGTGAGTGGTGCAGCAATGGTGCCACAATCCTTAACAAAAATGCCTATAAAAACTAGCTAAACCATGAAAGCTTCTTACCTCAGTGATGCCTTTAGGCGTTGGCCACTCCTTGATGGCCTTGACTTTCTCTTCATCTACCTCAATACCTTTTGTGCTAACAACATAACCAAGAAAAACAATTTTTTCTATACAAAAGGTATATTTCTTAAAATTAGCATAAACCTTTTCACATCTCAACATATCGAACACACATCTCAAATGCTCAATATGCTCATCTAAGTTCTTGTTGTACACTAGGATATCATCAAAGTACACGAGTACAAATTTGCCTAGGAATGCACGCAATACATGGTTTATTAATCTCATGAAAGTATTAGGCGCATTTGTAAGTCCAAAAAGCATAACCAACCATTCATAAAGTCCATATTTAGTCTTAAAAGCAGTTTTCCATTCATCTCCCTCTTTCATTCTAATTTGATGGTATCCACTTTTAAGATCTATTTTACTGAAAATACATGAGCCATGCAATTCATCAAGCAAATCATCTAATCTAGGAATGGGATGACGATACTTTACCAAAATATTGTTGACTGCTCTGCAATCAGCACACATCCTCCAAGTCCCATCCTTCTTTGGCACTAGTACTAGTCCTACACATGGGCTCATGCTCTCTCTCACGAACCCTTTTTTTTCTTTGGAAAGTAAATAAATTTATAAAGGAAAGGAGAAAAAGGTACAAAATCAAGAGGGCATACCCTCGAACAAGCTAAAGGGAGGGAAGGACTACTACAGGCAGAAGAACTCCCACCCTAAAGCAACAAGAACTAAACCAAAGAAATACAAGAGCAAGAGGGCAAACCCTCAAAGACATACAATACTGAGAGCATTACATATTAAAAATGCTACTAGGGAGAGACCAATTGCTTTGAAGCTGTCTGTTGGAGATAGAGTTTGCAATCCCTTTTGAGGTAACGAGCCTGCCACGGATCATATCCTGAGCTTGAGCAATGATAGCCTGGGGAGTTCTCTTTAAAGTGGTGAACAATCTACTATTCCGTTCTCTCCAAATGGTATAGACTGTGCATGCGAGAGTAAGCTTGCCTAGAGTAGAAGAGAATGCCTTGCCCTTAAAGGTATTGCTAGCCCAAATAACAATCTGCTGCCAGTCCCCTGAGGGGCATCGGAACCCACATAAAGATAGCAAATGAGACCATATGGTGGACGAGAAGGAGCAAGAGAAGAACAAATGATTGTGGCTCTCGGCCTCTCACATACAAAGAAGGCATTTGGAATCAATGCCAAGCTGGGAGAAGAAGAGACGGTCCTTGGTATTAAGGCTATTCCGGATGGCCATCCAAAGAATAAACCCAGCCCTGGGTAAGGCTTTAGGGTGCCAGACTAGCTTCCACCAATGGACCAGGGGTTTACGGCAGCGCAGAAGATCCCAAGCTGAGGTGATGGAGAAGTCCTCATCGGGTGAGTGTAACCAAATGGCCTTGTCTTCCCGATGGGGGGATGGATGAAGGTTGGTGGGCATACCATTCTTGAGTTCAAGTAAATGAGGAGAGTTAGCTATAGGCCAGTTCCAATGATGATCCAAGATGATGGAGCTAACTTTAGCCTGTCTCCCCAGACCCGAATCATAGATAACTCTATCCCCCATATTGTCAATAATGGAACCATTGGGGAGCCAGTAATCAAACCAAAGAGAGGCAAAGAGGCCATTACCAATAGACATTTTGATGCTAGATTTGAACAAAGATCTGAACTGAAGCATTTTCCTCCAAGTCCAAGAGCAAGATTGGGGACACTTGACCTCCCAGAAGTTCTTGCCTTTTAGCAAATTACTACGAATCCAAGTAACCCAAGGGGAATGAGAGGGATTTTGGAACATGGCCCATATAAGCTTCCCCAAAGCTGTCACGACCCGAAACCCACCCTGTGCGGATCTCGAATCACGACCGCCGCCTTCAGGCCCGAGAGCCTGAGGGCAAGGCAAAACATGGGCGACGGTATCGAATAGCGGTGCGGCCTTGATTTGCGGAAGCGTGAAAACCCTTTTCATTTTTTTTTTTTTTAAAAATCTTTTAAAAACTTTCGCACAGCTGTCCGGTACTGTCGCTCTTCATAGCGGTACACATGAATAATCACATCAGAGCATACTAAAAATTAAAGTCTTATACATGATACATATTCGAATGCCTCAAGGGCTTAAGTACATATGTGGTTGCCTCTTGGGCTTAAATACATAATTGTCCAAAAGTACGACATCAAAATTCGACCAACCATAGGCCCTAGTACTTCCCAAAATATCTCCAGAATCCTAATGGAGCTGCCTATCATTCCTCCCCAAATTGGGCAAGGGTCCACCCATCGTCATCACCTGAAAAATGTTAGGCAATGGGGTGAGCTTCGAAAAGCCCAGTGAGTAATTCTAACATCTGTCATAGGTTTCAATTGGTAGTGGTTTCGCACGTGAGAATTTTGTAAAATACTCACTACCAATTGCTCGTATACTTGGAACATAGAGTACATGCATTCTTTAAACAATGGCTTTGAAACATTACAGTATTCAAGCTAACTTGTACTTTCGAAATAAAGTATATGAATTTCAAATCATGTAAATATGCATGGTGAAAATGAGGAAAAAGTCTGCTTCCATTTTCAACACACACCTTATCACTTTCATTAACAGAATCCGTTTCGAACCAGATTCCCATTTTACTTTTCGTGGAGATATCTCATATGCCTGGGGGATTAGATCCTGCTACCTGGCATTTATTCGTATCGTAGTTGGGTTCCTAAGAAACCCGATAGAAATCCGTGGTGCTTATGCACAATTTATCTTGCATTTAAAAGCATTTAACCCATAATTCCTTCGTGTGGTTGCATTTAAAAGCATTCAAAACATACAGATCATAATCTCATGATAGGGTATTGAAATACGTGAAACCTGTAAATTCAGGATATATAATAACATTTGAAATCGAAATTTTAGACATGCAAAAGTATATCTCAAAGAACAGTAGTAAATTATTCAGGAAGCATGTCATAACAGAATATTTAAAACGGAATTGTGTAAAGACAGAATTTGATATTTAAAACATCATTCAAATCCGTGGAATTAAATCTCCACTTCAAATGTGAGGTTATCACCTTGATTCCCTGGGTTTGCACTACTGGTGGGCTTTTCCCTTTCCTTTGTATTTCCTAAGAAAATTATAAAGAACTCGTTAACTTCACATTTTACCTTAAATCGTTACCTATTCATGCTCTTTCATTTAATTTTAGGCCTGACGTATTCTAACTTCCTAGGATTTGTCTTACTAGTCAACTCGTGGTGACTTGATGAGTTTTATTTTTCGCGTGACTAAATTTTCAGTACCTATTTTGGTGTTATGGACTTCACCGTTGGGTTTGGAATGTCCGACATAGTCAATATAGACTATCTTTTAGTCTCATTTGGGCTTCGGGTACCTTAGGGGTAGTTTGGTCATTTCGTGCGTCATATTTTTCGGAGTCCCGTCTCATGAATCGGACCTCACCGTTGATCTCAGAAGTGTCGAGATAATAAGAATGCACTAATAACTTGCCTTATTTGGACATCGGGCATATTGGGGGCAATAACGTCATTTATACCTACGTGTTTGTATTTTTCGGGACTTGGTTTGCCAAATTGGACTCTGCCATTGAGTCCAGAATGCTTGAAATAGTGAAAATACACTATTCATTTGATTTATTCGGACTCCGTTTGACTTATTTATGACCTAGGGGTAATTTGGTCATTTTTATTTAATTAATAAATTAATTAAATAATTTAATTTATTATTTATTAATTTATCAGGGGTATAAATGAAATAAAATTCCAAAAATTGGGCCAGAGTTGAATTCCCTAAAACTGTTGGGGTCATTTTGTAAATACCAGAAACCTTGGTTTTATTTATTTTAAATTTTTCTGTGAACCAGTGGGTTTTGGGCTTGAAACCCTAGACCGGTCGACCAACTCACTGAACCAGCCGGTCCAGTCCACTTCAGGAAAACCGGAATGCCATAGCCCCATTAAACCCCTTATCCCTGATTTGGTTATCCCCTTCACGGTTTAGGTTGATTTTTAATTCGCTATTCCTGCAACCAAACGGCCCTGTTTCAATTTAAAAGCCTTATACGATTTCCTCCAAAACGCCACCGTTCCACTAATGCGGTGGCTTAGCCGTGGTTGGACACGTGTCCGAGTTGGCTCGGCCTAACTCGATCTAAATGGCAAGTCCACTCGGTCGTCTTCTTCACATTTTGTACTAGTGTTGCCCTAATTCCGAATTTCTTTCCTTTCTATTTCGTGTGTTTTGAAATACTGATTCTCTCTGTTCTTAGTTGATACACATTCCTAAGAGTTTGGCCTACATCTTGGCTTTCATTTGAGGTCGTGTAGCTAATCCAAATGCTCGGTCTAAGACATGATAGCCGAACTGGATAATTTGACAATAAACCCTCATCTCGCAACCATTTCCAATGGAGTTGGGTTCTGTGTGATCCTTAGGGCATGGGGGTTCCTTTCCTATTCTCAAAGTCGAGCTTAGATGTGTCAAACAAGAATTAGGTTTCACGACCGAAACCTGCAACTCGATATTAAGGGCTCATTTCTTAGGTTTCAAGGTCATGGGTTAGTGGTTTAGGAACCCTAATGAGGTCTAGTTTAAGGCTAGATGACCCAGTTTAGGTTTTGTGCAAGTCGATTCAGACCTGCATAATCCGAGGTCCATCCATGGCGGATGTGCACTGTGTGGGTGTTTTAGGGTAGTTTTATAGGTTCAAATCATTCACAACCAACCCAGTTTCATTATTAAGCTATGGTACATGCATCAACAGTCCAAACAGCAACAAAATAGTAGCCAAATCTTACAAAAGGGAAAAATCTAAAACTTGGCTCACTTACCTTCGGACAGTGGTTCCTCTAATGGTTAGTTCAAGTGAACCCTCAGTGATGGTCCTTCTCAGTCGAGCAGCCCTTCAGTTCCAGTCTCAAGCTTCTTCTAAACTCCTTCAATGGCTCACCAATGCACACACACACTTGTGTATTTCTCTCACTCTCTCTCTAGGATTCACTCTCTCTATAAAACAGTGTACTACCTTCAAATTTAGATCTGATTTTTCTCCATGCATATATGGAGATTGTATATACATATCAAGTCTCCTCTTAATGTTTCATCTCCCCAAATGCATGATTGTATTGCATGCAATTTGGTTGGGAGGAGATGTAATCATGGTGGGATAGGCATGATGGGCTATTGCATAGGGTGATGCATGCTGATGTGTTGCATGCTTGGCTATTGGTCACTTTGGGGAGAGGCCAAATCTGATTGCTATTTATATATATATCTTTGCATATATATGCACAAAGGTGTTCTTAGCTTAGTTGGTAAATTTTTGGTAAAACAGATTCTGCCCAGTTTGGTCAAGGGGTCAAATCCTCTTGGCCACATTTTTTTTTTGTCTTTTTCCATATTTCGGGCTTAGGCTCTGTTTGGCTGCGCATTAATGCAGTTTCACTATTTCCTATTTAACTTTTATTCTGTAACTTATTTTTCGACGCCGTTTCTTCTGGTCAACTCCTAATTAGGTTAGCTTCTTAATTATTCTTTATGTTCGGTTCAGATAAATGATTAGTAACTAATCATTACTTAATCAGGGTCGGGGTGTTACAAAAGCTGCTTTATTCCAATCAGAGTTTCTTTATTCCAAGACCCCCTTCATTTCTGGGACACGTTATATCATCCCATGCAACTTTCGATCCGGATGAGATGAGGTGGTTACCACTCCAAAGGAACGACCTCATTGCTTGCTCAATTTGATTAACCACTTTCTTGGGAAGAATGAAATGGGAGGACTAGTATACTTGAATGCTAAACAGCACTGATTTGATAAGTTGAAGCCGTCCAGCATAAGAGAGAGATTTGGTAGACCAATGGGAAATTTTCCCAATGATATAGTGAACCAATGAATTGCAATCCTGGGCTTTCAGCTTGGTGGAGATCAAAGGGACACCAAGGTAACGGATAGGGAGGGAACCTTCGGGGAAACCAATATGCTCCGTGATACCATGCCTGAGGGAGCAATCCACCCCAGATAGGAAAATGTTGCTTTTGGAGGCATTGTTGAGGAGGCCAGAAAAGGTAGCAAATGTGTCGAGTCCGTCCTTGAGAATAGAAGCTGAAAGGAGATCGCCATGACAGAAGACCATAATATCATAGCGAAGCACAAATGAGTAAGCTTGGTTTTATGGCATCTCCAATGATGCTTGAATTGAGGAACAGCTGATTTCTGGTGGAGAATTAAAGAGAGCACATCCATAGCAAGCACAAAAAGGTAGGGGGAGAGAGGGTCACCCTGTCTTAACCCTTTGGCTCCATGGAAGAAACCTTCAAGCTCGCCATTAATAGCAACTGAGTAACGGGCAGTAGAGATGCAGCAGTGAATCCAATCAATAAAAAGCTGGGGAAAACCCATGATGCTCATAGTATCAATAAGAAACTCCCAACGCACCGAATCAAAGGCCTTCTTAAGATGCACAACGCGGAGAGCCTGAATTCTTATGGTAATTGTGCATGAGTTCTTGAGCAAGAAGGATGTTGTCACTAATCTTCCTCCCATGAATAAAAGCGGATTGAGCCGGGTCAATGAGACTAGGGAGAACACTCTTGAGTCGGTTGGCAAGAATTTTAGAGATGGCCTTGTAGATAGTGTTACAACAGGATATAGTCATAGAGGGATGAGGGATTAGGAACCTTGGGAATAAGGACAATGGCAGTGGAATTGATCTCTTTGAGAATGGATCTGGAAGAGAAAAATTCAGAAATAGCAGCTATGACCTCGGTCTTAACAATACTCCAAGTTTTTTGAAAGAAAAAACCATTGAAACCATCCGGGCCTGGAGCTTTATTAGGGTGGAGACTGAATAGAGCTTCTTGGATTTCAATATCAGAGACTGGACATTGGAGGGCTGAGAGGGAGTCATTTGGCAGGCGCTTTGTAATAAAACCAGCAAGAGCATGCTTCCCAGGGTAGGGAATAGAACTTGCATTGCCGAGGAGATCATGATAATAGTTGACAATGGTACCCTTAATCTCCTTAATGTCCTCAATTCGATTACCAGACGCATCAAGAAGGCTGACAATCTTATTACGATTTCTTCTGCTATTCACTGATTTGAAGAAGAAGGAAGTGTTTTGATCACCTTCGGAAAGCCATTGAACACGAGATTTTTGCTTGGCAAGGCTCTCCTCACTGGAGAGGATAGAATAATAAAGATGGCGAGCTTTTTTTTCCTCCTGGATGAGCCCACTAGACCCTGGATTCTGCTCAAGAAGAATTTGGATGTCATGAAGCTTAGAGCGAGCTTCTTGAGCTCTTGAGGAAATGTTCTTAAATTTATTTTGGTTGAAATCCTTAAGGGCAAACTTAACTTTCTTTAGTTTCTGGCAGCAGATGAACATAGCTGTGCCCTGGATAGCATAGTTCCATGCCCGTGCAATGGTAGGAAGAAAATCAACATCATCAGCCCAAAAATTGAAGAATTTAAAAGGACTCTTGCCTTTTTTCAGAGGAATGCCTGATCTAACTATAACTAGGGAGTGATCTGATAATCCAGGGGGAAGGAATTCAGCCTCCGCAGAAGGCAAAGAGGTGAGCCATTCTTGATTAACTAGGGCTCTATCAAGCTTCCTTTGAATGGTAAGGGGGGCTGCCTGGCCATTGCACCAGGTGAAAAATTGGCCAGTAAACCGCAAGTCCTCTAGCTCAGAGTTCATAAAACATTTGTTGCAATCATCCATAACAGGAGGCCAATCTGAACTGCCACCTTTCCTTTCATGAGGGAAACGAATGGCATTGAAATCGCCAAATGTAATACCCCGACCCGGGATACGGCACAAATATCGAGGTAAGTCGATACAATAATAAAACCCGAACTGTTTTAAGTTTATGTTGCATAATTAAATAGATATGTATATATGAATATATATGCATAATAATGTATTAAAGTGATCTTATGAATATATATATATATATATATATATATATAAATATGTATACGGCCATATAAACATATATATGGTAGATTGAGTAATATATGTAAATATATATATAAAAAATTGTGAACATAAATGTAAGGTGTGTGTGTGTGTCATGTGAGCATTGCATTGTAAGGAAGGTGGCAAAGCCACCGATTAGAAAATCAGCAAGAGAGGGCTAGGGTGCAACGTGTAAGGAGGAGAGGAGAGAGAGAAATAGGTGTGAGGTGTCTTGTGTGCATGGGTATGCTGCCACCGCAGCTACAGGTGGCAAGGGCCACCGACTGGTGGTTAGTTAAGGGAATAAAGAAGGAATTTGAAGAGCGAGAAAATAGAATCGCAAGAATTGGAAGGAGAGAAAAGAACCAGACGTAGAGACAGAGAGAGAACTGAAACTTGAGGTACAGGAGTTGGCTGAGAACAGGTAAACTACTGCGCCTTCACTCTCTAATTTTACTTCATATGATAATAGAGTTGATTACTGAAATAGCAGGACTTGAAACAAAGAAGGAAAAAACAAGAAATATAGAATTGGGTTTCGGTTAGAAAAATTGATTAAACATAGGTGAACCCAAGTGAAAAATTGAACCATAATATGAATAGGAAATTACCCCAGGGTCTCAAAACACTTTGAATCAGTTTAAATGGTCAAGAAATAGCCATTCTATGGCCAGTTATTCCCTCATCGGTGCAACGCCGGAAACTGGGAATGGGTGTTGGAAAACCGCTGACATGGAGAGCCAAATTTAGTCCTCAAACGTTTCTTTAAATCCTAGATTTCATTTGGAACGAAAACAGTAGGAAACGGACGTGAAATCAGTGAGATCCGTAGAGAATTTGACTGTTCCGGCGATAATGGCCGGAAAACCCACCGGAGAAGACGACCGGATTATCGGGGGCTTCTTCGGGTCAGGATGAGACCGGGTCTGGGTCGGGTCTGGTTGAGATCCGACCGACTGCAATACAGGTACCAACACTGTGTCGTTTTGTTTTAAAATTAAAAGGGATTGGGCTTGTTTGGACACGAACATAGTAAATCAAATTGGGTTTTTTGGGTTATCTAAAACGTGGATAAGGTAGATAAGAGAATATCTCAATCCGGTTCTCTGATTTGAACTGAACCGGTTGGTTCAGGAAATGGGCAGACCGGTTTAGGGTTTCTGGTCGTGAACCAACTGGTTCAGACCGCAACTCTACATAATTACACTTTGACCCTGAAAGTTGTAGGTAATTCCACTAAGGCCCAACAAGAAAATGTTAATTTTACAAGAATAACCCTACCTTAATTACGAGTCAAACGAGGTCCAAACAAGGTAAATGATTAGTCGATTTTTATTATCTCGGATGCTCTGAGTCCAATGGTGAGGTCCGTTTCACGAGACGGAGTCCCAAAAAGTTACGACTTGTAAAAATGACCAAAATACCCCTACTTCATAGGTAAGTCAAATGGACTCCGATTGAATTAAAGAACTAGTGAATTTTTATTATTCCGAACCCTATGGACTCAATGGTGAAGTCTAAATTGGCATTAGAGATACTTAAGATGACGAGACGTAAGATTGATGAATAAACATTTATTCTGAAACACGTTTATTGATATATAGGGAACTTGAAGGGGAAAGGCCCACTCACGAATTTCTAAGCTAAGATTTCATTAGAGGTAAGTAGATACCTTTTCTCTTCCATGTGGTGTTATCAAGCCAAGTTCATTCTTTTACTGCCAAACTTGTACTCCTGAGCGTATCTGATGTTATTGTCTCCACAATGTGATATTGTTCTATCTAGTGGACATTGATTTATTGTTGTACCATTGTTATCATGTTGAACCGTGCTTTGAAATGCCTATTGTTATGTTTCCATTGAATTTACGATATTCCATTTTTATATACTCCTATGGAATCATTTATGATCATGAAATGTTTATGTATACTGGATTTGTGCTCAGTCACAATATCCATCCGATGCTTTTAAATACACTAAAGACCTTCGGGTCGAGTCCGTGAACGGACATATGGCCATACACTGGAATGCACTGAAGGGGGTAAACCGGGCCCCCAAGGACCGAGGGCGTGCTAAGCCCTGACATAGAATAAAAACATCTCTTACACGATTGCTCGACTATAATTGTTGAATTACATTATTCTTGTGATTATCTTGTATTGCGAGATATTCCTTTATTGATTTATTGTGATCAATTATAATGGCAGTACTTTCTTGTTATTGTATTATCGTCAAGAATTCCAGGACATTGTTATGCCATTCCTACTGATTACACATTGTGATCCCACTGTTCATTTGCCATCATGACAATTGTTCCCATTGGCTATTATAGCATCTTATTTTTATGATTGGCTATCATATTCTTATTCTTGGATTCATATTCTTTTATGATCCTTGATACCAGTGTCGGAGATCTATATTTACTTGCTGGGCTCTTGTAGCTCATTCCACCCTACTTACCCTTTTTTAGGTAATGACACCGCAAGACCCCAATAGGAGTCTGGAAGCATAGGAGGATATTTTGAAGAATTGTATCAGACTATGTTTTAATTCTCCCATGTATTCACCACCCACGGGTGCTGGTTATGTTTAGTTTTGACTCGGTACTGTAAAACCATATGATGTATGTTAAGACTTCCGCTGACTACTAGTACTGATGAACCTCCGCTGTTATTGTTTTAAAAGTTTAGTACTTTGCATATTAGTACTATGATACAGGAATGGAAAAAGTAGCGACGGCCTTAGGGTCGGCCCCGCGACATGAAACCCACATAGGGTGGGTTTCGGGTCGTGACACCAAGCAGCAGCCAAGGGACATCCTTAGAAATGGAGGCCTGGAGAGAGATATTGCTCCATAAGTCATTCCGATGAATTGGAGAATTGGACCCATAAATAATAGAAATGGCAATGGGAGAATTGGTGGCTCTAACTGTAGCATTGCAGTGGATGACTTGGGCATTGGCACAAGGAAGAGTGAATCTGCAAAATAGAGTTATTCCATCCTATCCAAATCCTCCCAGAGGGAGCATGAGTATAGTTATGTAAAAAGGACCATCCAGGAATGAGAGAGTTAGAAATAGGATCTTTAGAACTTGCCTTAATTTTAGTCTCAACAATACCAATGAAGCAAAGAGAATAATCACGAGCAAAGGATCGGATTTCACGCTGCTTTGAGGGGATGTTCAATCCCCGTATATTCCAACATGCAAAATTCATGGAGAATAGGAAAGGGGGTTGGGATCTGGTGTCCCTTTTTTCCTTAAAAGCCTTCTCTGCCGTCTTTGCTTCTTGAGCTGATTTCGAGTGTAATTACTTCCAGTGTCAACCTCATCAACTTTGGTGATTCTGTCCGCTAAAGAATTAGATTCAGGAGAAGCTGTTGAATCAGAATAGAGAGCTGCGGTTGGACTGTCGTTGTCTGGAAGAGACCTGCTAGAATTAGCTATATTTGGGGACAACGGAAACTCAGCACCTGCATTGTGGAGGAGGAGTTTTGGAGGCTGATTAGAAGGCATGGCCGTAACATGACCAGAGGGGTTCTCACGAACCCTTTGCTCATCAAATCTTCAACTTGCCTTTGAAGCTCCTTTGTCTCCTCCGGATTACTCCTATAAGGCTGGTCGGTTTGGAATGACGGCTCCAGGCACGAAATCAATTTGATGTTCAATGCCTCTAATGGGCGGTAACCCACTTGGCATCTCCTTTGGAAATACATCCTCAAACTTCTACAACAAAGAAACAGCCACACTAGAAAGAGATTGGTTAGTTTCATCAAGATTAAGATAAGATTCTTTGTAAACAAGATAAATCATAGGCTGATTTGCTAAGAAAACTCTCTAAACCTCACTCTCCTTTGAATGAAAACTCATCTTTGTCTCTCTTTTTCTCTCCGTAGGTTCTCTTCCTTTTTTCTCTCGTGGCTCCACTCTCTTTTCTTTATTCTCAGCCTTACCTTTCCTCTTTTGTTCAATCTCACTTTTCAGCTTCAATTGGTCCTCGTATACCAGTTTTGGGGTTAAAGGAGCAAGCTTGATTATTTTTCCATCTTTTACAAAGCTGTATCTGTTTCTAAACTCATCATGAATCACCTTCTTATCATACTGCCATGGCCTCCCCAACAAAATATGGCCAGCATGCATAGGAACTACATCACGAAGCACCTCATCACTATACCTCCCAATGGCAAATCCCTTGATTGCCCTGATCTTCTTAGCTCTCGAGCTTGTGACTGGCCCATTTGGAACTTGTAAAGGATCTTTAAGACTCAGTCCGCCATGGTGCCCATCACGATAGCTTGTTTAAATCCTAAGGTTAATAGTCTTTGGGAAATATTATGCTATGACTGACTTTGATGTTTCTTGGACGATTAAGATGATCGAATGAATAGTGACTTTTGGGAGAAAGTAGTATGCTTAAAGGCAAAGGTTAACAATTCTTGGGGAGAATTGTACCAGTGTTGAGATTGACGACTCTTAAGTTATTAGACTATGAATTGGGAGAAACTATCATTTGAGCAAGGGTAATAGTTAATGCTCTTTTGGAAGATATAAGGTGACATAGAATTGGGATTGTGAAATCTTGGGAAGTCGGTGGATTTAACAACAAATCTATATAAGAGATGGTCTAAGAAAGATCTAATGAATGGTAACGTGAGGAGTTTGAGACTCTAGATGGATTGATGACAAACGGATCGTTGGGAGGCAAATACTGAATTGAACAAGACTATCAAGTGAACACTATGGAATGTGATGATTCTAAAAAGAGATTGACACGTGATGAATGATTATTGGGAAAAATTCAATAATCTTGTTGATCTAGGTGATAATATGACCAAATGGTGGGCTGCACTTTATTGAGTTAACTGAATCTATTTCAAAAGATAAATGATTGATGACTCTGAATGACTTTTGAGGGTTAACGCAACCTGACAATCAAAGATGACGAAAATTGTAGCATAATGCCCTTCTGGAGACTGGCAGCAGATCATTACTTGGGCTTCTAATACTTTCAAAGTAAAGGGTTTCTCTTCTGCTATAGGAAAACTCACCCTTGCTTGCACAGTCTATACTATTTGGAGGGAAAGGAATAGGAGATTATTCTCCAGGATAAAGACAAATTCCCGGTCTATCATCGCTCAAATTCAGGAAATGATTCGTGGTAGGTTTTCCTCCTCTAAAAGGATTGCAAACACGAATACTAATAGACATCTTCAATGTATTTGGTCTCTTCCTAGTAGCATCTTCAATGTATTTGGTCTCTTTCCTTTTGGTTTTATAAAATTTTTACTTGCCAAAAAAAAAAAAAAACTAAGGAAGTTGAGAAATTCCATGGTGAGAAAGACTTGATATAATCTTGATAAACTTTGAATGTAACGATAACATGATGGATGGCTAATTGATGTGAACATTTGTGAAATATGATATGAAGTCACAAAGAGTACAAAGAATTTCCTATACCGTTGAATAAGTTCTTGAAAGAACACATTTGCAAAAAGTTGAATAACAACTAGGGAGAAAAATATAACATATGATGAAAAATCGAACATAATGACAAGTATAAGAAATGAGACAGTTGAACAACTTTTCTGAACAAGGATAAATGAAATCAAGATAATTGTTGTAAAATTAAAAATTCATAAGACTTTGAGATTTAAACTAATCAAATGATCTGAAAAGTTTAAGGTAAACCAAACATGATAACACCAATAAGAATGCTTTCGGAGTAGACTGTCACATGAAGTGTCAGTGACTAGGGTAAAAGACTACCCTAAAATTTTCTAAGTATATGTACCATACCTCAATCTATGAAGGGATGAGAATCAAAATTGGTGAAAAGATCAATTGTAAAAGGCCTTCGTACCAGCTTATAAAAAAAAAAAAATAGAGGAACAAATTCCTCCACCTATCTAAATCATAAAAAGGATGAACACAAATTTTTAAACAAAGGCAAGGGTGCCAATGAATGCTACAAAATGACATGAAAAGAGGATTAATAAGTCTTCAAGGAATGGACACATAATTGAGAAATCACAAATGGAAAGTTTGAACAAATTTGAGGTCACCCGTGTAGGGGATAAATATTGTAATGCGAAGAGAACACAAGTAAACTGTTCTGGAACGAACCACAAGATGTTCAAAAAACAAAAGGGGATGTGACGCTGAAAATACTAAAGTGATATACAAGAATTGTCATAATCAAGAAAGTTCAATATACAAAAAGAAACTTAAATGGGTGATGTTGCAAACCTCGCAACCGAACGCATGTAGAACATCCGAGGCAGAACTTGTGAATCAAAAAAAAAAAAAAACTTTGTCCTCAGTAAAACATAAAGTACTTGAATGAAAAGTCCAAAACACTCTAAATGATAGAAGTGGTGGAGTCTAGTTAATCGTTGACTTCCTATGACCATTACCACATAAATGAATAAAAAAGGAAATATCAAGGTACTAAATACTTTTACCGAGCACATGATATGCCATACGGTGTCAATGGAAGTTGACAGACCATGATCAGTAAAGTAATACGACCTAGTACCAAATGAGATGAATATAGCGACTAGACATGGACTTAGTCGAGAGACTGGTAGCAAGGGAAAATAGTCAAGTAACTGCAAGGGTGACTCACGGTGAGTAATGAAAGTAAAGATCCGTGAGCAGTAAGGAATTTTGAACTGTCTCGATTTTAGAAGTTTAAACCATTTTGATAAAATCTCAGACGAGATGAACCATGTGATTATATGACTCTGGAAAGGCACGGGGTATATAAGAACTTCTTGTATTATTAAAGGGAATTTCCTAAAGAAAGAAGCTGGTTAAATAATAATTGAAGAAAAATGTAACATATCATAGAAAACAGAACGTAATGAAAGATGAAATCTACCACGATCAGTATTAGAATTCATAAAGGAATGTAAGACAATATGAAAGGGAATAAAGTACATGGCTAAAAGTGGTAATTACAAGCAAGATTCAAGTGAAATAGTATAAATCTAAAAGACTGATGAAAAAGAGAATAAAGTTTTCTAGTTTATGCACATTCGAGTTTTGAGGACAAAACTCATTTTTAGGGGGGTAGAATATAACACCCCGACCCAAATGAATTAGAATAATTCTATTCATGTCCTACTATCACATAAAAAAAAACCAGGATTAGAACAAGCCAATGAGTATGGTACCAAAAGTAAACCAAGACCAACTCAAACCAAGAATAGTAGACCTCAAATATACCAAACTATCATGATGGTTAGTATACAGTAATGGGTACTAATACCGAGGTAAATAGTAAAATTGTGATGTCAAAAAATTACGAGATTGGGAAAAAAAGCCCAAGTACGAACAAGTCGAGCCAAAAAATGTAATACCCTGACCCGAAGTGTGACTAAGCAACCATGTGAAACCCAAACTGTTAGGGATCTACATGACAATATATAGTTTAGAAACGTACGACAATGTCAATCACACAGGTGAAGTTACTATCAATTCCAAGTATCACAGGTTTGCTTGTACGAGAGATCCAATGGTACGGAAAGTCATGCATATAAGACCAGTACACGTATCGATATACATGTATAACAAATTACGTAAACAAAATGAATAAATATATGAGAATGCACGAGTATATATATAAATAATTAATCATGTACATACACATAAAGCATATATGTATAAGGAAGTATATATATATAGAAATGCATGCAAAGGGGGCTGCCATGCAGCAGGTGTTATGTGTAATTGAACTGTGGCGTATTGAGTGGGAGTAGGAAGGTTCCATGAAGATTACACTATATCTTATACTATATAGATGAATGCATAAAAGTCTTGCAAGCATTTGCTGCACTGAACCAAATGAAGAAAAAAGGGAAGGGGCAGCCGAAATTTAGGAAAATGGAAGTCAAAAAAGGGGCAAAGCAGGATGGGGAGTCAAGGATGGTGACTGAAGGAGGAAAAAGAAAGAAATGGTTGGTGTCAAGTGAGGGGGATTTTTTTGTAACTAGGAGTATAAGATTTAAGGAAAAGTAGAACCAAGACAGGAAGTTGAGGACCAAGGGAGGAGTTCTGAAAATCCAGAAGGAAAAGCTAGGGTGATCTAGAAGGAGAAATCGCGAACAAACTGAGACTGAATGTGAGTTAAGTTGATTTCTGTTTTTAAAATTCTAAAGCATGAAATTAGGTTTTGTTACCAAGGTCTGAATAATCATGAAATAAGAAAAGTTTTACAAAAAGAATCATTTAAAACGGTTTAGAAATGAGATAGAAAGGGGTAGTTGCAGGTCATAGGGAATAATCAATTTTTTGTGATTTTACTTAATGCAAAACTGTTTCTACCATGTTCAGATTTATGTAGGGTCAATTTAGGATGAAAAAACAGTGTCTAAACAGTCACAAAAACTGAAAAGGAAAACATGGTCGAAAAACTGAGAAATGAAAAATGGGGCTGTTCCACTTTGTTTTGACAGCTCAGAACTATGTATAAGTGTTTTAAAAACATTTTAAAATTATTTAGAATGAAAAAGAGCTTCAAAAACTACAAAAAAAAAAAAAAAAAGAGTTTGAAAAATGGGATTTTACAGATTCCGGTCACCGTCTTCGGAGAGGGTGACCGGAGCCTCAGCCGAAAAAGCATGGGACGATGATGAACAATGAGTTTGATACGGTGTCGTGTGATGTCAACTTAGAATGATACTACGTCATTTTTAAACGTGCTGTTTTGATTATATATACATTAGGTTGTTTGGTTACTAAGTTAAGAAATTCAATTGGAAAATCGATTGGGGATGGGGATATCTTGTGCGTGGATTTGGGGGTTAACCGTCGTTTGGTTTTGAACATATGGGAAAAAAATATAAGAGGGCTACTGCCCCAGGAATTGATACCCCGACCATGCGTACACAAGGGTTTTAAACCCACAGTACAGACCACTGAGCCATGGGCTCACGTGTGGTCATATATATATATATATATTTTAAAAGTAACTAAATCAAGAAAAAAATAAAAAGGGGCGCGCCCTTGGGAATCGAACCGTGAACCAAGGGAAAGGGTGAGACACGCGTAACCAATTGGACAGGCAAGCCAGTGGTGATTTATGTGAACAAGTGTGTGTGTGTGTATATATATATATATATATATATATTATGTACAACCTAAATTAAATTAAATTAAATATAGTGAAATAGTGCGAAGTCCAACTAATATGAATGAATAGTGTATTTTGACTATCTCGGGCATTCTAAATCCAATGGTGAGGTCCGTTTTACTGAGATGGGACTTTGAAAAGTAAAGACCTGTAAGAATACTAAAATGACCAAAATACCCCTATTACTACCCGAACCCAAATGGAATTTCAGTGAAAGCCTAAACTGACTTTCTTCAGCATTCCGGACTCAGTGGTAGAATCTAAATTAGTGATAGAGATGCTTACTGATAGCAAGGCATAAAATTTGATGAATAGCATGAAAACTGAAACGTGTTTACTGATATATTGGGGACTCGAAAGGAAAAAGAAAAGTCACAGAATAGTAAGGCACTAATAAGGTAAGTGAATTCCTATCTCTTATACGTGGTTTTCTAAGCCACAATCTTTCTATTACAGCCAAACTTTGTACTCAGTGTATGTATCACACTGTTATTGTTCCCACCATTGATATTGTCCTATCTGGTGGAAGGCCTATTTGATTGATATCTCATGATTTGATTCGTTGTACTGATGCCCATAATTGAATGTTTATATCATGATGTTCCATATCTTATACACTTCTTACGAAATTGTGATATACTCCTAATTCATGTTAAATGTCGGGTTTTGTACTTAGTCACAATTACCCATCTATTCATAGATGCGAGATGGAACCTTGGGGTCAGTTGTGGCTTGGAGCTGAGGAGGATGGCGGACGTTCGCGCTCCAATAGGCTTGGTCTAGTCACACCCAAGGGGGAAAGTATGAAAAACCTGAGGCTAACTTAGCAATGAGGATGGCGGTACGTCCGCGCTCGGAAGCTTGTCATGCCAAGTTTACATGTTGGAGCTGAGTGCTTTATGCACACAGGGGGTAACCTGGGCCCCAAAAGACCGAAGGTCTGCCAAACCCTGAACAGAGTAATGCATCATTTGTATTTGACTGCTATATTAACGTTTATTGGATTCATAGGATGTTTCCATTTCCCTATGAATAGTTCTATGTTGATTGTTCCTATTTATTGGACTTGACTGTGACCGTTTTATTGTGGCAGTATTCATGTTGATTGTGATTATTATGCTTTATCCATATCCATGCTATACTACTACTCACACTTGTTATTAGGCTTTACTGTTCATTGGCCATTGTGGCATTTTACTGTTAACTGCAACTGTTGTCATGACTGGCTATCATGTTACCTTTGAATTCATATTTTCCTATGAAATCCCTAACCCGTATTTGAGATAGGCTTTTACTTACTGGGCTTTGTTAGCTCATCCCATTCATTATATTTTTCATGTGAGAATGCTATAGAACCACGGTAAGAGGTCAAGAGTGTAGGGAGACAATTGAGGAGCACAATAGAATAAAGTAGTCTCTCCCATGTACTTACCACCTAAGAGTGGTTTATGTTTAGTTATTGTCAGATTTATTTTCAGTCTTTGGATTATATTTTTTTATGGCTTCCGTACTCTAATGTTATGTTTACATTATTACTAATATCATTGGTATAAGAATGAAAAAAAAAAGTAGGGACGGCCATTGGGTTGGCCCCGCAACATCTCTAGTTTTCTGCATTTTCTTGGCATTTATGGCCTCCAAACAGCCATTATCTGTTGCGTTTACTGCTCTTCATGTTGCTAAGAATGTATCTCATTCAATGCAAGATTCGAATCTTGTAACTAAAACCCCTCTTAAGGTTGTTTTTCCTCAATGCATCTTATGGAGCTAGTGTTTCTCTTGAACTTGAGGTACCCGAGTCACCTGCTTACCATGCCGCTACAGACTCATCATCTGTCGTGGTGGCAAGAACGCCCATGGCCTCCCAAAAAGGTATTGTTGCTTTTCCTGATTCAGGGTTTTGCCATGTTCATCTCCAATCAAAAGCTTAAGAGGGTCAAATTTGCTCTTAAGGATCTTAACCGAAGGAAATATCATAATATCTTTGCCCGAGTCCATGATGCAAGGAACAATTTGTTTGCTACTCAGCGTTTATTAGAGACCAACCCAAGGGTTTGCCATCTCGTCAATGAGGAGAAAAAGGCCTTAAAAGCCTTCAACTTATTGCTATCTAGCGAGGAAAGTCTTGCCAAGCAAAAGGCCCGCATTTACTGTGACTTATGGTGTTGTGTTTTAAATAGAATTGGGGGGTGTTTGGCTGGGGGCTTAAGGAGTTTAAAATCAGAATAATGATATCCTATTCCGATTTTAATCCATTAGCCACTGTTTGGCTTATGGAACTAAAGAAAAAAAAATGTAAAGGGCGGTGACTTGAACCTGTGGCCAAGGGGGGAAGGGTGAGAAGAACAGGTCACAGTGCCACTAAGGCACATGATCAAGTTGGGCTCAAATCATATATGTATTGGTTACATTTAATTAACTTAGTAAATTAGTTTAAATTAATTAAATTCCGATGAGCAAATTAGTCCAATGAATAGTATAAACTTACTGTTTTGGACCTTCTGGATCCAATGGTAAGGTCCATTTTACAAGATGAAGTCTCAAAAAATAAAATACCCGTAGAAATGCCAAAATGACCAAAATGCTCCTAAGTCGAAGGTGAGTCAAATGGACTCCGATTAAGTTAAGTAAATAGTGGATTTTTATTATTTCAAACCTTTTGGACTCAATGGTGAAGTCCAAATTGAGAAAATAGAACCCAAAAAATAGAGACACATAAAAGACCATCTTATCCTTGGGTAAATTAGATCAAATTAGAAGTCGTAAAAGTATAAATTAATAAAAGAGATATTTAGAGTAGCAAGGTATAAATTCGATAAATGACATTAAAGCTAAAATGTGTTTACTGATATATAGGAGACTCGAAAGGGAAAGGGAAGGTCACGAATACTAAGGTGCATTGATAAGGTAAGTGAATTCCTATCTCTTATACGTGGTTTTCCAAGCCATGATCTTTTTATTACTGCCAAAACTTGTACTCATGTATATATATCCACTGTTATTGTTTCCACTTTGGATATTATTCTACCTGGTGGATGCCTATTGGTTGATATCTCATGACTTGATTCATTATATGTCTATTCACTGTAAGCTTATGTTATGATGTTCCATGTTTTGTACACTTCATATGGAATACAATAGAATCCTGATTTATGTTAAATACCGGGTTTTGTGCTTAGTCACATTACCTATTTGATGCTATCTGATTGACTGGGACGTACGGGTCAAACGAACACATGGCAAAGATGGTGTTTTTACACAGTGAGTTTAATGGGCATTTTATATGCATTCATGAAAATGGGGGGGGGGGTATGCCGGGCCCCAAATGATCGAGGGTCTGCCAAACCCTGAACAGAGTGAATGCATCATTCATGTTGATTGTGATACTGACGTTTATTGGATTCATAGGATGTTTTCACTTCCCTATCAATAAGTTCCATGTTGATTGTTCCTATTCATTGGATTTGACTGTGGCCGTTTTATTGTGGTAGTATTCATGTTGGTTGTGATTATTGAGCTTTATTCCCTATCCAAGCTACACCATTATTTACACTTGTTATTGGGCTTTACTGTTCCTTGGCCTTTGTGGCACTTTACTGATGACTGTAATCCGTCGTTATGACTGGCTATAATGTTACCTTGATTTATATTTTTTATGTCATCCCTAACCCGTATTGGAGATAGTCTTTTACTTACTAAGCTTTGTTAGCTCACCCCTTTTATTATATTTTTCAGGATGAGAATGCCATAGAACCACAGTACAAGATCCAGAGCGTAGGGAGATGGTTGAGGAGCACAATAGCATACAGTAGTCTCTCCCATGCACTCACCACCTAAAAGTGGTTTATGTTAGTTATTGTCAGACTTATTTTTAGTTTTGGAACAATGTTGTAATAAGGTTTTTGCACTTTAATGTTATGGCTACATTGCTTATTATTATCATTGGTAGAGGAATGTAAAAAGTAGGGACGGCCATTGGGCCGACCCCTACGACACGAGATCCGCATAGGGTGGGTTTCAGGTCAGTGACATAAGCACCTTCCCCTTGACCATCTTGCTGGCCTTTGCAGCCCTATCTCTAAGGAAGAAATTCAAAATGCCCTCTTTAGCCTCCATCCCAACAAAGCTCCTGGTCTTTTTTTTTGGTAAGTAAAATTTTATATAACCAAAAAGAGAGATATACAAGAGGAGCAAAACAAAGCTCGAAAACAAGGAGCTACATAATAACCAAACTAACAAGACTAGAACAAGGGGGAGAAAGGAGGGAAGGCCATCAACAAGATTGCTTGCCCTCCTAACCCACTAGACAAAAGACCAAACCAACAACCAATTTGTCCAAATTCAGCTCCCACCGCAATAACAAATCTTCATCCAGCAGAAAATGTCTAAGGCTATGATCCCCAATCAACTTACTCCACGCTATCAGATTAATACCCTCAATAAGATGATCTTTAGTTCTTGATTGAAACACCGTCGATTCAGCTCAAGCCAAAAAGAATGCACTAGAGTAGAAAGCACCAACTTGCTGATATAGCTTTGAGCCGACTTCCCTTTAAAAGTTTGAGTGGCCCATTGAATTGTGTCTTGCCAAGGGCGAGGGGACCAACTCAGATTACACTTGGCTGTAAATTGAAGCCATAAATCAAGAGTCAAAGAACAACCACAGAAGAGTTGAGCATTGTCTTCCAACGGCTGCCCACAGAAAACACATTTCACTTCAAGGTCGCTTCTAAACTGCAAAACATAGTCTTGAGTAGAAAGCCTCTCCCGAATGGCTAACCAGAGGATGAAGCTGCATCTTGGGATAGCATGAGAGAACCACACCAGCTTCCACCATAAAACTTGAGGCCGAGATACCCGAGTCACATGTCAAACTGAATTCGTAAAGAACACTCTAGAAGGGTGGCCTAAACATTGGAGTTAGTCCATCACATGCTGATTTGGCGTAAACCTCGGGGGGATAGAGCGCTTAAGCTCCATTAAGTGGTGAGAGTTAGCACTAGGCCACCTCCACTCATTCCTTGTAATGATGAGGCTTACCTGGGCGGATCGAGAAAGCCTAGAATCATAGATAACACGGTCTCCCATAGCATCCCAAATAAAACCCGACGGGAGCCAATAGTCAAACCAAAGGGAAGTATGGTAACCATTTCCTACCTTGTGCCGAATTAAGGATTTAAACCCTACTCTGAGATTCATCAACTTCCTCCACACCCAAGAGTAAACCACTGGATAGGTAGCCTCACAAAGATGCTTTTGTTTCAAAATGTTAGTATGAGCCCAAGCAACCCACAAAGAAGAGCTATAGGGATCACTTAGCCGCTAGAGATGCTTAGAGACTGCAGCTTAATTCCAATCCTCCAGCTTCTTAATCCCCAACCCACTTTCCTATTTAGGGTAAGTGGCATCATCCCAAGCAACCTTGGCCTTAGATGATTTAAAGTCTAGACTGGACCAGAGAAAAGCCCTTATAGTCTTCTCGATTTCCCAAATAATCTTCTAAGGGAGCACAAAATGCGAAGTCCAATAAACCTGCATGTTGAAGATGACTGACTTAATGAGCTATAAATGACCTGCAAAGGACAAATACTTGGAAGTCCAAGTTTTAACTTTGGACATAATCCGATCAACCATCACCTTGCAATCAATTGCCTTCAACTTGGAAATGATCAGAGGCACCCCCAGGTAATGCATAGGTAACTTCCCCTCCTGAAAACCCACTGCATCCAGAATATCTTGTTTGCCTAGAGTGGAAACTCCAAAGAAGAAGATGTTACTCTTTGCCTCATTCAGATTTAAGCTCGAGAATTTCGCATACTCTTCAATGGTATCCTTCAAGATTGAGGTAGAGTTGAGGTCTCCATGGCAGAATAACATAAGATCATCGGCAAAGCACAAGTGGGTGATTTTGGGCTGCTTACATCTCCAATGGTACTTAAAATTGACCTCTCGATCAACTTTTTGCCTCAACATCATAGAGAAGACCTCCATAGCAAGAACAAAAAGGTAGGGAAAAAGGGCGTCACCCTAGCGTAAGCCATAGACACCTCTAAAATAACCTTCAAGAGCACCATTAATGGAAATAGAGAAACTCGGAGTAGTAATACAAGCCTTGATCCACTGAACATAAGTGGCGGGAAACTTCATCAAATCAAGCACATCCAAGAGAAATTCCCATCTAACTGAATCATAAGCCTTCCAAATGTCCATTTTCATTGTGCATTGCGTGGAGCCCCTCTCCTTGTGGTAATTATGCATGAGCTCTTGGACAAGAAAAATATTATCATTGATGTTCCTTCCCGACACAAAGGCAGATTGCACCTCATCAATCAAATCACCAAAGATAGGTTTGAGACGATTAGCAAGGATCTTGGCAATGCACTTGTAGATGGTATTACAACACGAAATGGAGCAGTAATCATTTAACTTGGAGGGGTTGGGAACCTTAGGCACAAGGGCAATGGCGGTAGCATTGAGCTCAAGAAGCAAAGAGCTTTCCCGAAAGAACTCTTGGATGGCAGTAAGAACATCTTCACCCACAATATCCCAAGTAGCTGGAAAGAAATGCCCATTAAAACCATCTAGGCCTGGCAGCTTTATTGGGGCGCAAGCTAAACAAAGTCTCCTTAATCTCATCTCTATCTACAGGCTTACTTAACTGCTGAGCTTGAGCATGAGAAATACCTTTGCTGATGAAATCTGTGAGTTGGTCTTTCCCAGGATAAGGCATTTGAGGGGACCTTCCCCAACAAATCATGATAGTAGTCCACAATGGCAGCGAAGACTTCCATACTAACTTCAATCCTGTTACCAGCTTCATCCAGTAAACTTCTAATTTTGTTGCAGTTTTTCCTATGGGTGATGCTCTTGAAAAAACAACTCATGTTTTTTTTTTTTGATAAGTAAAGATATATAAAGAAGAAGAAAAAAGATACAAGATCAAGAGGGCATACCCTCGAACAAGCTAAAGGGAAGGAGAACTACTACAGGCAGAAGAACTCACAACCCCAAGCAGGAAAAAACCAATACAAAACAGAATACAAAACAAGAGGGAATACCCTCAAACAAGCAAAGGAAATACAAGAAAACCTAGAGCACAAGGCCCATGCTGAGAACTATTACATATTAAAAATACTACAAGGTAAAGACCAAGTACTCTGGAGATGTCTATTGGAGAGAGAGTCTTGAATCCCTTTAGAAGAGGTGAGCCTGCCACGGATCATGTCCTGAGTTTGAGCAATGATGGACTTAGAGTTTTTCTCAATCTTGGTGAACAATCTGCTATTCCTTTCACGCCAAATGTTGTATATTGTACAAGCAAGAGTGAGCCGGCCTAAAATGGAGGAAAAGGACTTTCCTTTGACAGAATTGGTAGCCCAAAGAACAGTCTGATGCTAGTCCCCATTTGGACTTTGAAATCCACTTTTAGAGAGCAAATGGGACCATATGTTGGAAGTGCAAGGAACAAGAAAAGAAGAGGTGGTTGTGGCTCTCATTCTCTCTTAAGCAGAAAAGGCACTTGGGGTCATGACCAAGATTTGAAAAGAAAAGACGGTCCTTGGTCCTTAAGCTGTGGCGGATGGCCATCCAAAGGATGAACCCTGCACAGGGGGATAGCTTTAGGATACCAGACAAGCTTCCACCAATTAACCAGGGGATGACGGCTACGCAGGGTATCCCAGGCAGAGCTAATGGAGAAGACCCCATTTGGGGAGGGTAACCAAAAAGGTTTATCATCAAGGAGGGGGGAAGGGAGAAGATTAGGAGGCATACCATTCTTAAGGTCCAGCAGGTGGGGAGAATTAGCAATGGGCCAGTTCCAATGATTTCCAAGAATAATGTTACTCGCTGTAGCTTTTCTACCAAGACCCGAATCATATATAACTCTTTCTCCCATATTATCATAGATAGGGCCAGTAGGGAGCCAGTAGTCAAACCAAAGAGAGGCAAAACACCCATTACCAATTACAATTTTGATGTAAGGCTTGAATAAAGGGCGGAATTTGAGCATTTTCCTCCATGCCCATGAACAAGATTGGGGACATTTGATTTCCCAGAAGCTTTTGCCTTTAAGAAGGTTGCTGCGAATCCACTGAACCCAAAGGGATTTAGAGGGATTTTGAAAAAGAGCCCATATGAGTTTTCCCAAAGCAGCAAGGTTCCAATCAACAAGCCTCTTAATACCAAGACCCCCCTTCGTTTTTAGGGCAAGAAACATCCTCCCAAGCAACTTTGAATCCAGAAAATATGAGATGGTTGCCACTCTAGAGAAAAGATCTCATGGCTTGCTCTATCTGGTTTACCACCTTTTTAGGGAGGCTGAAATGAGAAGACCAGAAAACTTGAATGCTAAATAGGACAGACCTGATCAGCTGAACACGACCTGCATAGGAAAGAGATTTTGTGGCCCAATGAGTGATCTTACCAATAATGCGATCTACTAAAGATTTGCAATCCTGGGCTTTCAGCTTGGTAGAAATCAAAGGCACTCCTAAGGTAACGGATAGGAAGGGAGCCTTCAGGAAAACCGACTTGAGCAACTATGAGCTGCTTGAGGTTGGGATCCACACCTGAAAGGAAAATGTTGCTTTTGGAAGCATTGTGAAGGAGGCCAGAGAAGGAGGCAAAGATGTCAAGCCCTTGCTTAAGGAGAGAGGCAGAGGCAAGATCCCCATGACAAAAGAGCATGATGTCGTCAGCAAAACAGAGATGGGTCAGCTTGGACTTATGGCATCTCCAATGGTATTTAAATTGAGATCCAGCCGACATTTGATGGAGAATCAAAGAGAGAACATCCATAGCAATCACAAAGAGATAGGGGGAAAGAGGGTCTCCTTGCCTTACACCTTTAGCCCCAGGAAAATAACCTTCCAGCTCACCATTAATGACAACTGAGAAACGAGGAGTAGAGATGCAACAGAAAATCCAGTCAATGAAACGCTGAGGAAATCCCATTATGCTCAAAGTGTCCGTAATGAATTCCCACCGAACTGAATCAAAAGCTTTCTTCAGGTCAACTTTTAGAGTGCAACGAAGAGAACCACTGTCTTTGTGGTAATTATGCATAAGCTCTTGGGCCAGGAGAATGTTGTCACTGATATTCCTGCCTTGAATAAAAGCAGATTGAGAAGGATCAATGAGGCTAGGAAGAACTTTCTTGAGACGATTGGCCAGAATTTTGGAAATGGTTTTGTAGAGGGTGTTACAGCAAGAAATAGGCCGAAAATCATGGACAAAAGAGGGGTTAGGGACTTTGGGGACAAGGGCGATAGTTGTGGCATTCATCTCTTTAAGGATGGATTTAGAGGAAAAAAATTCAGATATAGCTGCAATGACCTCAGGTTTAACAATATTCCAAGCTTTTTTGAAGAAATGACTATTAAAACCATCAGGCCCAGGGGCTTTGTTAGGATGAAGGCTAAAGAGGGCTTCCTGGATTTCTTCTTCAGTGACCGGGCATTGAAGAGAGGTAAACAAATCAGAATTAATACGTTTAGGGATAACAGTCTCAAGAGCCTGTTTACCTGGGTATTGGATAGGGCTTGCAGTTCCAAGGAGATCATGATAATAATTGACAATAGTGTTCTTGACCTCCTTTATGTCATCAATTCTACTGCCATTCGCATCAATGAGGCTGACAATCTTGTTACGATTCCTTCGGTTATTCACTGATTTAAAGAAAAAAGAGGTGTTTTGATCACCTTCAGAAAGCCATTGAATACGGGATTTTTGCTTGGCGAAACTTTCCTCACTGCTTAGAAGGGAGTAGAAAAGGTGATGAGCATCTTTTTCCTGTTGCATGATACTCACATCCCCGGGATTCCGCTCAAGAAGGTTTTGGATATCATAGAGCTTGTTACGAGCTTCTTGGACACGGGAGGATATATTATTGAGTCTTTGCTGATTGAGGTCCTTAAGAGCATATTTAACCTTCTTAAGCTTTTGACAACAGATAAACATGGCTGTACCTTGAAAGCTTGTTTGCCAGGCTTGCTCAACAGTAGGAAGAAAGTTATCATAGTCAGCCCAAAAGTTGAAAAATTTGAAAGGAAGCCTGCGTTTTTGAAGAGAGATGCCAGATCTGACAAGAATAGGGGAATGATCTGACAGGCCAGGGGGAAGAAATTCAGCCTCTGCATTTGGGAAAGCTGAGAACCAGTCATGGTTGACTAAAGCTCTGTCAATCTTCCTTTGTATAGTATGGGGAGAAGCTTGACCATTAGACCAGGTGAAGAAGCACCCAGAAAATCTAAGATCCTCAAGCTCTGCATTCAAGAAACATGTGTTACAATCATCCATACTAGTTGACCAGTCACTCCTACCACCTCTTCTATCATGGGGGTAACGTATAGCATTGAAGTCACCAAAAATAAGCCAAGGGAGACCTTTAGATTATAGAGGCTTGGAGATTAATATCGTGCCATAAATCATTTCGCTGAAGAGGGGAATTGGAACCATAGATAACCGAAATGATCATGGGGGTTTGTGAGTCCCGAATTGTAATATTACAGTGGATAGCTTGATTGGAAGCACATGAAGAGTTAACTTGGAGCACAGAGTTATTCCAGCCAATCCATATTCTTCCCGAGGCCGAGTGAGGGTAGTTATGCAAGAAGGACCATCCGGGTATGAGAGAGTTAGCCGTAGTATCTTTAGAAGCTTCCTTGATTTTAGTCTCAACAATGCCTACAAAACAAATAGAGTAATCACGAACAAATAACCGAATTTCGCACTGTTTTGAGGGGCTATTCATGCCCCTAATATTCCAACAAGCAAAATTCATTAGGGGGAGACAAGGGGGCCAGAACCTGCTGGTCCTTTTTCCTTTAGATTTTTCCCTTTACGCCTTAACTTTTTGAGCTGGTTTTTGGTGTAATTGCTGCCAATATCTGCTTCATCAACTCTTGATATTTTGTCCACTAAAGAATTAGATTCAGGAGATATAGTAGAGGCGGAACTGCTTATCTCAGGAAGGGAGCTATCAGTTAGAACAGAACTGGATTTTAGTTCCTTTGGGGATAGAAAGGAGGCTTGGTCTGCAGTAAGAGGGGAGAGATGAGTATTCAAAACTGTAGAATTTTCCATGTCCTCCATTGAGATCGAAGTGATGTGGGGAAGGACAGGTTGCTCCGGGATAAGGCCCTCTATAGGTTCACCCTCATGGTGGGATCTTGCATGCGGCATATCAGATTGCAGCTGTTCAGAACAAGTAGAAGGCTCACCTTGATCCTTAGGGAGGTCTACAATGGGAGCAGATTCTTTGGCCGAGTCATCAATTTGGATGGATTTACCTTTGCTTGAGACCACTCTCCATTCACTAGTAGTGGATTTCCTGCTAACAGTGGTGGGTGGATTAATAGCCTTCCCTCATTTATTTTAACTGAAGGGCAGTTGGCAAGTCTATGGCCGAAGAGGTGACAGTGGGTGCACATAGAGGGGAGCCATTGGTATTCAACGAATATTTCCACTTTTGTGAGGTCTGTTAACAGAAGATCAAAGGAATCTGGGAATTCTTTAGTGGCATCCACCTCAACACATATCCTCGCATAACTGATCCGTGTCTGATCTTCAGTGTGAGAGTCAGCATACAAAGGTTTCCCAACGGCACTAGCAACATAGCTAAGCCCTTCTGCTGTCCAGAGTTCATATGGAATGTTGAAAAATTTAACCCAAACAGGAATTTTAGCCACGTTTTTCTTGGATAGAGTTATGCCCGGGTGCCAACGTTGAAGAATAATATGCCGTCCTGAGAAGTGCCAATGGCCACCTTCAAGAATAGAATTAATGGCATGCATAGAATCAAATTTGAAAAAAAAGAATCCGTTGCCATTTGTAAGCACTTCATTTAAGCCATCTTTGGTCCAAAGCTTCTCTGCCATCTTTTTAGTCCATAGAAATGACATCTTCTTGTCAAGGAAATAGCCTACCAGGGTATTTTCCCAAACTGGGATACCGGCATGAAGAACTTCCGGAGGAGGCAGAACAGAAATCCTATCCCCTACAATTTGTGGTTGCTTATATTCCAAGTGGAATTTTTTTAGAAGGAAGTGGTTTTTGGAAGAGAGAAGTCCAGGCGGGAATGGACGGAGGGGAGGCGACTGCCTGCTGGGGGCTGGTGTTTGGGATAGAGGAATGTGTAGGGGGCCCGACAACTATTGGAGGGGGACAGAAGGCATGGTCTGCTACACAAGGGGTAGCAGAATAGGGGACGGTCTACTGTTACTGCAAGGATAGCGTAGAAAGGGGGCATAGTAGTAGCTTTTTGCAAAGATGGATGGGTGGTATTGACACTGTAGAGTGGCCAGAGTCAGCGCCTGGTGGCCCCACAGCTCCTGATGGAGTATCAGTTTGGTGAAGGTCTGCAGTTCCTACTTTTGTATTAGCGTAGGAAAGGGGAGAAACCCGGGGGCCATGCTAATTTGCATTGGAATTTGGCAAGAAAGGGAAATTTGGATAGGGGCCCAGTCACCTTTTGAGAAGCTGCTTGGTGGGTAATAACCGCAGCATGGTGGACGCTGGTAGTGGCAGTAGGGACTGAGTCTATTTTGAGGTCTGCACCAGGTTTGCTAGCCGTTGGAACTCCATAATTCCTAGCCATTGGATTTGATCTCCTGGTCTCTATGATTGACACGTGGGCAGCTTGGGACAGAGGAGCGTTTGGACGGGCTGATGCTCCTCCTCCACTGGAATTTGATGGAGTTGCACGCGCCACCTGCTGCACCACCTGTTGCACCCTTCCTCTACCTTGAAAATCGGTGAACTTGGAACCATTTGAGGTAGTAGTGTCTTGATCAAACATGAAGGAGCAGTTAGGAGAGAAACCTCCATATTCAGTTTCTAAATCAATAGCCACTTGGGGTATATATTCACCCTGTTCAGCACTTTCATTCCAAGACAAGACCGGAACAGGTTGAGCATATTCTTGGTTCGCTACTGTTGCTTTGGTGGATGGGTCCAGAACTGCATCAGGAATGATTTGGAATGTTTACGGCCAGGGCTTTGCAGTTTCAACATCATGAGGTTGTTTGGTAGCAGTTCCATCATCCAAAGTTCTTGTGGAGGGGTCATTTACTCCAGGACAGATTGACTGCACTGGAATACTGATCCGTAGGAGTTGGTTCCTTTGCATGAAGGGAATGGTTTGCAACGGATGAAGCTTGGGAATCATGGAGGACAGTACGCAATGACTGAATGGAAGCCATTAGAGACATAGGGAAGAGTAGAAGAGTTAGGGAAAATCTAGAGAGAGAAGCTCTCCCTTCTCACTAGAAGCCATCCCAACTCACTGTTTTATTGAACCTGGTTATTCCGGTGTAAAAAAAAAAAAAAAAAACTGATGTTTAGATCCCCTTCATTAAGTCATTGAATCCTTAACTTCTACTTTGCCAAGCTTTCGTCCCACTTGCTCAATTGAGTAAAGTACTGCAAGGTGAGCTTTTCTTGGTTCTTCAAATCAATATCAATAGGGCTAGAGTTTAAAGAATGTTGAATTGCAAAAAGATGCTGCCGGGCTTCCTCAATAGAGTTGGTAAAAATCCGCCCTCTAACTTGGTTTAAGAGCATCAATTCTTTTTTCACTACTTTAAGCTTCCTACTCAAAATGAACATAGCAGATCCTTTAACATCTTGATTCCAAGCTTTGCGGACAACCAGTTCAAAGGCTTCACATTCCAACCAGAAGTTAAAGAACTTAAACGGCCTCCCTTTACATTTAACATCAACTCCAGTCCAAACAATCATAGGACTATGATCTGACACACCAGAAGGCAAGAACTCCACCTTTGAATTACTAAAAGCCACCATCCACCTATCATTAGTCAAAACACGATCAAGCTTGCTTAAAATAGTATCATTTTCGTACTGACAATTGGTCCAAGTCAAATGGCAACTAGTGTACCTGAGGTCCTTCAATTATGCATCGATAAGACAGTTATTACATTCCTCGATACAAGGAGGCCAATTCGTACTACCACCAATCCTCTCATTTCTAAACCGAACAACATTAAAATCTCCCATGACAATCCAAGGCAAATCATTATTGAGGGTCGCTTGCTGACACAAACTACTCCAAACCCGTCTTCGATCCATGACATAGTTATGACCATAAATAACTGAAAGATAAAACCAAATCCCTTTCCCCCTAATTTGGGCAAGGCAATGGACTGCTTGCTCCATAGAATGAAGAAGAGTAATCTGAAGAACCTTATTATCCCACCCAATCCAAATTCTACCATTATTTACATCAGCATAATTATGGACAAAACTCCAGTTAGGACATAAAGAGCGAGATACCTTCTCAAAATTAGCATGCTTGACCTTTGTTTCCACCAACCCAAGACACGAGACAGCATGAGCTCCAACGAGATGCTTTATTTCTTGTTGCTTCAAGGGGAGATTCACTCCTCTAATGTTCCAGCAAGCTAAACTGATCATTTAAACCGGGAGAATTTTGAATTCTTCCTAGAGCCATGCCCTGATCCCTTTTGATGCTTCTTCCCCTTATTGCTGCAACTACCCTGGTTCCTTTTTCTAAGCAATTCTACGGAATCCACCAATTGCCTCCTGATATTCGATGAATCCGACATAAGAGTGGTATCCAGCCCTAAGATCTGAGTTCCTCCACTCTGCTCATACATACCTCTTTCAATTGGAGTAGCTGGAACTGTTTCTTCCTCTGCCAAATCCTCTTCACTCTGCGGGTCCCCAATCTTCTAATTCTTGATACTTTGTACTCTAGCAGCCACATCACATGGCCTCTCCATGCGGTTTTTACATACCACCTCCTTCTTCCCTATTTCTTCTTGGTGAGTAGAACTAGTAGAGGCTTCTCCATTTTCATACAACACTTGAAACTGATTCTGCAAATTCACACTTGGTTTTCGAGGAGAGATACTTGCCTGTGGGTTGGGACGATCACTGATTTTGATTTCCTTTGGCTGAATTCACCTCAATTTCCTTAGGTTGCATATCCTTACTTTTCTACACCTACTTAGTAGGAAGATTGCGTTGACTTTGGCCATGCCCGAATTTATTGCATTTAGAATAGAACCTAGGAATCCATTGGTATTCAAACGCTTGTTTCCTCATCCAATTGAAGCTCAAATTGTTTCGGGGGGTCCGTACCAAGTTCAATTTCAATACAAATATGCGCAAAAGTGATTCGGCTAAGTTGCTTGATTGTGGCATCTGTATAGATGGGTTTGCCAATAGCACTTGCAACATAACTTAACTCCTTTGCTATCCATAATTCTAAGGGAATGTCATAGAACCGAGCCCATATGGGAATTTTCCTAGAGGCTTCCTTTGAAAGTTTCATTTTAGGCTGCCATTTTTTGTAAAATTATGGGGCACCCAAAAAAGTGCCATGGTCTCGCTTCTAAAACAGTTACCATTGAGATAGGATCCAAAAACTTGAAAAAGAAAAATCTTGATGGCTTTAATGGCCATTTCTTCAAGAAAGCTTGAAGTATTGTCAAGAATGATGTTATTGCTACAATTTCAGAATTCTTCTCTTCTAAGTCCATGCCCAAGGAGATTAATGCCACAGCTATAGCTCTTATTGCTAAAGTCCGTAATCCATCCTATGTGTAGATTATCTGTCACATCCCGAACCCCACCCTACACGGATGTCGAGGACGTGATGCCAGTCAGTCGCCACGCGACCAACCGAAGGCAATTTCTGAACTTTCCAGTGAATTGCACTCCGACTGTAGGGTCAGATGCAGCGGAATTTAAAAACTTTTTTTTTTGTCCAGGGAATGCAACTCATGTATCCACTGTAGGATATGTATCACACAGAGCAAGTCTAAAATCCAACGGCTAACAATTCTAACCTCAGAGCATACCTATAATCCGACATAACAACAGAGCAGAACTATAATCTCTAGAGTACCATCTAAATCCATGAGCCATACTATATTCAGTACATATCAGTCAAGTCAGTCATAGTACATCACTCACCTGATTAAACAGATTCAATCCTCAGCAATCCAGTCTCCACAAATCAGTGCCATTAGATCCAACATATATCATTCCTGAAAAATGTTAGGGAATGGGGTGAGCTTCGAAAAGCCCAATGAGTAACACAGGTTCCCTGTCAAGGGTTTCAAAACCATTTCTTGTTTACAAAGCACAAGGGTAGTTCAGTTGTTTCTGAAATAGCAGTTTTATAAATCTACTTTAAATGCAGTTTTAGTAGAATAAAGCAGGACTGAACTAAACGGAACAACAAACCAGAATAGACGGAACAGTGCATGATGCCAATATCAATGAGAGTATAGGCAATTAATTCAAATATCAGAACAGATCAGTACTGGGCGGAACATAACAGGGCATAACAATAATATATCAGTTAGGCGCGTAATCAAGCCTACTTATGCCAGACCGCTCATAATTAGAATGGTACCCAGAGTCAGACACATCATAGCAGAACAAAATCAGATAGACCATAAAACGGAACAAGACAGACCGAACAAAACAATAGTAGGATGGGACAAAATCATGCCGCGTACAATACAGTATAAAAGTTTGCATTTAAAAACATGCATTCAGACAGTATAACTTTTAAAATCGTACAGTGCATCAAAATACAGTATCTATGCAGTAACTTATATACCAAGTCAAGAATTCGGACAAATCATAACGGAACTGGACCATATATCAATCAAGACGGACAGATTATTAACGGACGGTACATAACGGGATCAGACGGAACAAAACACCGGTTCGAGTCACAGGCATAATCAAGGACAGAGGCATAAACAAACGGATCATAACGGAACAAAGCAGAGCAATACATCAATCAGAACAAGACATATCGAAACTGAACATGGCGGATCAAGCGGTACAATATCAATCAGGTCAAGTCATATCGGAACTGAACATGACGGAACAAAACGAAACAATATCAATCAGGACAAGTCATATCGGAACTGAACATGACGGAACAAAACGAAACAATGTCAATCAGGACAAGTCATATCGGAACTGAACATGACGGAACAAAATGAAACAATATCAATCAGGACAAGTCATATCGGAATTGAATATGACGGAAACAAACGAAACAATATCCAACAAACGAAACAATGTCAATCAGGACAAGTCATATCGGAACTGAACATGACGGAACAAAACGAAACAATATCAATCAGGACAAGTCATATCGGAACTGAACATGATGGAACAAAATGAAACAATATCAATCAGGACAAGTCATATCGGAACTGAATATGACGGAAACAAACGAGACTATACATCAATCAGATCAAGACATATCGAAACTGAACATGTCGGAACAAAACGGAACAATACATCTATCAGAACAAGACATATCGGAACTGAACAGGACGAAACAAACGAAACAATATCAATCAGGACAAGTCATATCGGAACTGAACATGATGGAACAAAATGAAACAATATCAATCAGGACAAGTCATATCGGAACTGAACATGTCGGAACAAAACGGAACAATACATCTATCAGAACAAGACATATCGGAATTGAACAGGACGGAACAAAACGAAACAATACATCTATCAGAACAAGACATATCGGAATTGAACAGGACGGAACAAACTGGTACAATATCAATCAGGACAAGGCATATGCTACTTTAAATATATGCTTTTTCTTTTAAACAGTATAACGTTCAAAACAGTACAGTGCTTCAAAATACAGTATCTAGACAGAACTTATACACCAATTCAGGAGTCAGGTTTACTCGCAAGATGCAACAGTACAGAATAAAACCAGGACAGACCATACAACAGAACAAGACAGACCCGAACTAAACAGGAGAACAGGACAGTACAAAATCATGTTACGTGTAATGCAGTATAAAAAGTATGCATTCAGACAGTACAGTATACAAAACAGTACAGTAGATCAAAATACAGTAACTAGACGGTGTACTTATACACCAAGCCAGAAGTTCCAGGTTACTCACCAACTGTTACGGTTATCTCCTTGCGCAAACAATCCGATAACCTCCAGATACGTCAGGCATCTCCATGTATATCCTGAACAATAATCATCAATCATATACAGATCAGAACTCATCCATTCAGGTCTCATTTGTCATCTTAGGTATCTATCGGTTTACCTAAGATAGCCTAGTAGCCTATCACCCTCTCATCGGGTTTCATCCGGGGCTATTTTATTCTTAAATTAGGCTCAGTAGTCATCAGGATTATAACCCAAGTCATTTAGACTTCAATCGTTATCAGTCAGTTACTTCTTCAGCCTTAGGGGCAAAACGGTCATTTTATCACTCTTGCCCCGGGCCCTGTCAAGGCCCTCCGAATAGTCTTTATATCTTAAATATAAAGTTCTACGTCTTTTAGACTCCAATCGGTATCAGTTAGGTTCTTGTTTTAACCATAGGGGCAAAATGGTAATTTTGTCATTCTTGCCCCGGACCCAGTCGTGGTTCTTAGAATATCCCATATATCGTATACATGAAGTTGTAAGTCTTTTAGGCTTGAATCGCTATCAGTTAAGGGCTTACTTAGCCTTAGGGGCAAAATGGTAATTTGTCATTCTTACCCCGGACCCTGTCGTGGTCCTCAGAATGTCCCATATATCTCATATGTAAATTCTTAAGTCCTTTGGACTTCGTTTGGTATTTGCTTTTGATCATCGGGACACATCGGTCATTTCTCGTTTTACGCGTTGACTGTCTCGGAGTCTTATTTATCCCTATGATAATTTATCAGATCAGTTTGACCTTTATTTGACCTCTACTTTGCACTTCATGTGCTCAGGGGTATTTTGGTCATTTTACGCTTCGTAAGATTCTGATCCCGGTTCGTCATTTATTCAGGTATACAGTCTCACCAGTATTCGGGTTTCTATAGGTATCAGTTTCGTCCCAATCGGACTTCATTTGGGCTTCGTACAGTATCAGGGGTAATTTGGTAATTTTACGTGTCATATTTTTCGGCACGTCAGTTCATAAAATGGACCTCACCATTGGGTCCAGAGTGTTCGACATAATTAAGTTGGACTATCTGCTATGTTTATTTGACCCTGGGAAGCATCAAGGGCAGTATGGTCATTTACACTTTATGTGTCTGTATTTTTCGGGACTTCAGTTCGTTAAACGGACCTCACCGTTGAGTTCAGAACGCCCGACATAGTCAAAATAGACTGTCTTTTATTTTTATTTGGGTTCGGGTACCATCAGGGGCAGTACAGTAATTTACACCTACGTGTCTGTATTTTTCGGTACATAATTTCCCAATTTGGACTGTACCATTGAGTCCAGAATACTTGAAATAGTGAAAATACACTATTTATTTGCTTTATTTGGACTCCGTTTGACATGATTAATGTCTAGGGGTAAAATCGTAATTTTACCTAATTAATAAAATAATTAAATAATTATTTTATTATTTAATTAATTTGGCAAGGGCTTAAATGTATAATTTTCCCAAAATCTGGGCCACTGTGCAATATTCAGAACTTTTGGGGCAGATCCGTAATTTTCAGAAAGTTTCAGGGTCAAAATATAATTTCATTAAATTAGGGTTCAAACCCTTTGGTTTTTGGGTTCAAAAATTGAACCAGTCCAAAACCTCCAAAAACCGACCGGTTCAGTTAGGCCAGAGAACCGGAATTACATGTCCCCTCTATCCCCAAATTGGTCCTTATCCGTATACAGGTTTAGCCCCAAATCAAATTTCAATTTGATACCACCGTAACCAAACAGGTAGAATTTGATTTAAAACAATCAGTTTAGCCAAAACGACACCGTCCTATTAATTCGGTGGTACGCTCGTGGACAGACACGTGTCTGAGTCGACACGCGAGTCGACCGAGTCGACTCTGTCTTCCCCATCGTGCAGGGCATTGTTGCCCTAGTTGCAGTCACCAAGTTTTCCAATTTCGTGGGTTTTCGAAGGCTGTTTTCAACTGCTTTCGATTCCAACCAGTCCCTGGGTGTCATGCCATCATTTTGGCATCGGTTTCAAGTCTCAAAACAGTGTGTAAGCCAAGTTCGAGCTCTGATAATGGCGACTGTAAGTCGCCTATTTCATGTTCATCTCTCCATCAAATTTGATGGTTAGTGGCTGGTTGCAACCGTACGATCGTGGGGGTCATTATCCCGTTCAAAAATCGTGATTTAGGAGTCTCATTTGGGAGTTGGGTTTCATGGCCGAAACCTGCAACTCCACATTCGAGGGCCTTCCCGTGCGAGTTTGGATCGCGGTTTAGTGGTTTTTGAACCATTTTCGTGTCTAGATCAGTTCTAGACCATCAGGGGTTAGCTTGGTTGAGATCGTATCAGACCTGCAACTCATGGTCATTAATGGCAGTTTTACTACGGTTCTGTGTTTTTGGGGCAGTTCTATTGGTCCAAATGTGCACAATCAATCCAGATTTCATTGTCTAACTATGATACATGCAATGATACTCTCAATAACATCAAAACAGTAGCTGAAATTTACAAAGGGAAATTCTCAAAATTTTTGATGGTTTACCTTTGTACAGTGGTCTCATCTCAGGTTTGTGTTCATGCATGTGACTCCAGTGCAGTCGTGCCCCTCGGTTTGGTCACACAGTGCAGAGTTCTCCCCCTCCTTTGTGCATTTCCAATGGATGACATGCACACTCACACCATGGACATACAAATTCTCACACCATTTCTCTCTTTCAATATCAGTTTACAGGATCATTTTCAGGCCTGTTCTCCCTCCATTGCATATATGGAGATGTGTAAATGCAAATCTGATTTTTCTTGTTCAATACATCTCCCAACCTCATGATTAATTTGCATGTATTTTGGTTGGAGGAGAGGTCATCATGTGGTGTATAGGCATGATGATCTAGGGTGCATAGGCATGATGGCCTAGGGGCATAGGGTGATGCATGGATGAGGTGTTGCATGTTTGGTTATTGGTCACTTGGGGGTGACCAAATCAGATTTATAGTTATATATATATATATATATATATATATATATCTTTGTATATTTGTACACAAAGATACCCCTAGCCTAGTTGGTATTTTTTTGGATGAGGTTTCCTTTCACTCAAAGGTCAAGGGTTCAATTCCCTTGGCCTCCCCTTTGGCCATTTTTCCCATATTTTCGGTTAAGGCCACGTTTGGTTGCGCAGAAATTCAGTTTTTCATGTTTGCTACATAACTTTCATTCCGTAGCTCCTTTTTCGATGCGGTTTCTTCCGAGAGCTTCATAATTCAGTTCGCTTCAGTGTCAGAGGTTCCATGTCATTTATTAATCATTCAGGATTTTCGGGGTTAACTAATTCGGATTTCGTTAGTGTTAAAGCAGTGTTATTTCGCCGAATTAATCAGTAATTGGGTTCGGGTATTTTACCCTTTTCCTCCAGACATTTAATTTTTTTATCGATCTATCATGACCGCCGGGATTATGATTAATTCCCTAGATCATTCTATAAGCCGGTAATAATTAATAACTAATTATTAATTACGCAAAGTCGGGGTGTTACATTATTGGCCCATCTCGTGTTGCAATACTTTATATAAAGCCATCTCCAAAATCCTCGCTAATCGTCTTAAAAGTGTTCTACCTAGCCTTATTGATGAGTCCTAGTCTGCTTTTATCCATGGGAGGAAAATCAGTGACAACCTTTTTCTTGCTTAAGAGCTTATGCACAACTACCATAAGGACTCTGGTTCCCCTTGATGTGCTATGAAAGTTGATCTTCAAAAAGCTTTTGATTCTATCTGGTGGGACTTTATCTGGGATTCCATGTGTATTCTTGGCTTTCCTCGCCTCTTTATTGAGTGGATCCAAGCCTGTATAGCTACCACCAAGTTCTCTATTATTATCAATGGTGAGCTCAAAGGCTATTTCCCTAGTGCCAAAGGCATTAGATAAGGCGATCCTCTCTCTCCATACCCCTTTGTGCTTGCTATGGATGTTCTATCCATGATCCTTCAACAGAAAGTGGACAGTCCCTCCTTCAAGTTCCATTGGAGATGTCACAAAACCAGGCTTTCCCATTTATGTTTTGCAGATGACATAATGTTGTTATGCCATAGTGACCTTGCCATAGCTTCTATTCTTAAAGAGACTATTGATTTATTCGCCTCCTTCTCGGATCTCCAGCCAAATGCTTCTAAAAGAAACATTTTCCTTATTGGTATTGAAGAGGGCCTGAAGCAGAATATCTTCTCTCATGTTGGTTTTCTTGTGGGATCCCTCCTTGTTCATTACCTTGGAGTTCCTCTCATTCCTACTATGCTCAAAGCCTCCGACTGTAAATCCCTTGTTGATAGAATCATTTCTAAGATCTCCTCTTGGACTAATAAATTTCTCTTCTACGCAGCGCAGATTCAACTTATTAAATTTGTGCTCTTTAGTATTTGGATTTATTGGTCCTCTCACTTTGTTCTTCCTAAGAAAGTGATCAACCAAATCGAGCAAGCTACGAGATCCTTCCTTTAGAGCGGCAACCACCTCTCCTACGCAACGTGGATTCCCTAGTTTTTTTTCTAGTAAGTTTCTCTTTTGTAGTCTTGGAATGGGTGTCCTTCTTTGTAGAAGTCTTCCCCCCCCCCTAGGCTTGTTTCGGGGGTATGCCCCCTTGATCTTGTACATTTTCACCCTTTTATGCTTTTATTTACTTATCAAAAAACAAAAAGAAGGCAGAGCTTCTCACTCTAGAATGTTTCTAATCCATTTTTGTTTTTCTTGTTTGTTATGCATTAATGGGTTCCAATCAGCCATTCAATGCAAGAATTATTGATTTTCAAGCTACAAAGGATGTCCCTCATTCATTGCAAGCTAATGTTTTAGTATCTAAAGTTCAGGGCAAGGATGGGGCAGCTATGGTAGCTCAAGGTGCTACCGAATCCTCTTCTTCTCTTATTATCTCGAATGCAAGGGTTTCTAATTTGATTTTTCACCATGATTTGAGTGAGTTATTGTTGGAGTCAAGCTTGGAGGACATTAGTGAAGGCAACGATGGTGATATAATGGATGAAGCTTCAATCCATAATACTTATTCAGCCCATTCATGGGTTGACTATGTTGATGAAGGGGACTTTATCCCTCAAGCTGCCTTAGACCATGAGGCTGAATATGGGGGTTTTTCCGAAGATCCGTCTTTCTTAATGGAATCCCTCCATGGTGGTTCGTCATCCCCAAGCCTTAGAGGAAGGATGAGCTTCAACAATGGTAGCCATGGAGGACGTGGTGGTACAGGGAGAGGTGCACGGGTGGCGCGTGGGATCTAAGACCAGAAGCTCTCCTTCAGCACTTTTGATAAAGTTGCATTTCCCTAATTATGAAGTGTTTATAAGTCAAACTCTAACGGGTTTTTGGCTGCTACTAATGGTGATGTGCAAGAATTTGGAAGGTCAAGCACTCAAGATGATGGGCACCATGGCGGACCGAGTCTTAAAGATCCCTTACAAGTTCCAAATGGGCCAATCACAAGGTCAAGAGCCTAGAGGATCAAGGAAGCAATGCAAGGATTGGTGCAATCCACTTGGGCCGAGTTTGAAAATTCATCAAGTAAGAACCCAACATTCAAGATGGGCTTGAAAGAAGAAGAACCAACTTTAATCCATGTGATACAACCTACAAAGGAGCGGCAGCATAGTCTAGTGGTTTTGTGTAGACTTTTTACTGCATTAAGTATAGGCATGTGGGCCTATTTTATATTTTTATGGTTGTAGGCGTGTGGGCCTATTTAACTCGTTTAGTGGATTTCTTTTATTAGCTTTAGTCAGTAGTTTAGGATGTTTTGGGCCTGAAGATGTTTAGCCCGTGTCTTTTGATTGATGTAGGCCTTATTCGGGCCTAGGGTTTCACGGAAGGTTTTAAAATGACTTGTAGCCGAATTTTGAAAAAGGGGAACATGAATAAAGCTTTCTTCATAGAGAATTTTTCCAGTTTTCTTTACTAGTTCTTGATTGAACTACGAACTTATCAAAGGCAAACCCTTTGTGGCATTCTCATCAAATCTAGGATCTTGAAACAAGTTTTCAATGGGTCTAGATCATCTTGACTTGATTTTTGGCTTTCTTGGGTAAGTTTCAATTTCATTGTGGGTTTAAGGGATTTCGATCTCACGGGCTCACATCATTTGGTATCAGAGCTCAGACTCCAAATTAGGTCTGATTAATCCTTTTTAATTCCTGCATTGGGGTTTTGTGTTAGGCGTGTTCTAGGTTTTTCTATTCTGATTTGCGATTCCTTTTGCATTCTTGATAATTTCATGTGATTGAATTCAGATATGTGATCCTCACAATTGTTTACCCGTGTTTTTGATTCAAGAATTCAGACTTGCGAATTCTTTAATTAGTTACTCGAATCTTTGCTTTAAATTTCAGATCTATAATTTCCATTTCTATAATGTTTGTTTTGATTCCTTCTATGTCGATTTCTTGTTGTTGAAATCAGATCAATCTTTTTCAGAATTTGTAGTTGTTGTTGCTACTTGTGACTGAATCTGCATTAAAAAAAAAAAAAAGACAACGTATTCAATGGTTGCTGTAAAAAAAAAAAAAAAAGAAAAAAGAGTACAAAATAAAATAATTTCAGAAATGGCTATTTGATATACTTTACAATCCAAAAATTTAAGTGCTTTGGTGTTGATTGATACTTATCTTCAAAGGGGTCGAATATATCATCTTTAGTATCCTGTTTTCTAATTACTCTTTTCCTCATATAATTCCTTGAGATTCGTGTCATTTTTTTTTTTTTTTTGGAAAGTAAATTTATTAAAGAGAGAAAAGAAGATACAAAAAAACAAGAGGGCATACCCTCGAACAAGCTAGAGGGAAGGAAGGACTTCTACAGGCAGAAGAAAATCCATCCCAATGCTACAAGAACAATACAAAACAATAAACCATTACACTTTAAAGATGGTACTCGGAAGAGACCAAATACACTGAAGGTGTCTGTTGGACGGAGAGTTCAAGATCCCTGTAGAAGTAGTGAGCTTACTGCGGATCATATTCTTGATTTGAGCAATAATGGCCTGAGGATTTTTCTTTTCCTTATTGAATACTCCACTATTCCTTTCTCTCCAAATGTTATAGACTGTGCATGCAAGAGTAAGCTTGCCAATGATAGAGGAGAGAGTTTTGTCTTTAAAGGTGTTGCTAGCCCAAAGAACGATCTGCTGCCACTCTCTCGGGGGCCATCGGAAACCACTAATAGAAATGATTTCAGACCAAATGGGGGAAATGAAGGGACAAGAGAAAAAATGTCGGAATGGCTTTCCTGATCATTTAAACAAAAAAGACATTTGGAATCCTGCCCAATAATAGTAGACAAGAGGCGATCCTTTGTCCTGAGCCTATTCTAAATGGCCATCCAAAGAATAAATGTAGCACGGGGAATGGCTTTAGAATGCACACTAGCTTCCACCAATGAACCCTGGGTTTATGATCCCTCAAAGTGTCCCAAGCTGAATTAATGGAAAATTCCCCATTAGAGGAGGGAACCTAGAATGCCTTATCTTCCCGATGGGGAGCAGGAAGAAAGTTAGGGGGCATACCATTTTTCAGCTCAAGCAGATGAGTAGAATTAGTGATAGGCCAGTTCCAATGATTATCCAAAATGATGGCTTCTACTTTAGCATATCACCCAAGTCCAGAATCATAAATAACTCTATCTCCCATGTTATCATAAATAGGCCCACTAGGAAGCCAATAGTCAAACCAAAGAGACGCAAAACAGCCATTGCCAATAGAAATTTTAATGTATGGTTTGAACAGAGATTTGGATTTAAGCATTTTCCTCCAAGTCCACGAGCAAGATTGGGGGCATTTAATCTCCTAGAAGCTGTTACCTTTGAGAAGATTTCTTCGAATCCAAAGAACCCAAGGGGAGGTAGAGGGGTTTTGAAACAAAGCCCAAATGAGTTTCCCCACAACTGCTAGATTCCAATCAATAATCTTTTTTATACCAAGACCCCCTTCATTCCTGGGACAAGTAACATCATTCCAAGCAACTTTGGAAAATCACCTTTTTTGGAAGGATGAAATGGGTAGACCAGTAGACCTGGATGCTAAACAGCACAAATTTGATCAGTTGGATCTAGCCTGCATATGAAAGGGATTTGTTAGACCAATGGTTGATTTTACCAATGATTCAGTCGACCAGGGCTTTACAATCACGGGCTTTTAGCTTGGTAGATATCAAAGGAACTCCAAGGTAACGAACAGGAAGAAAGCCTTTAGGAAAACCAATATGATCAATAATTTGCTGCTTTGAGATGCAATCCATACCAGAAAAGAAAATATTGCTTTTGGAGGCATTATGTTGAAGGCTAGAAAATGAGGCAAAAATGTCCAAACCTTCCTTGAGAATAGAGGCTGAATGTAAATCCCCATGATAGAACAATAGAATATCATCAGCAAAGCAAAGGTGAGTCAGCTTGGTTTTATGGCATCTCCAATGATACTTAAATTGAGGCACGGCTAATTTCTGTTGAAGAATCATAGAGAGCACATCCATAGCAAGCACAAAAAGATAGGGAGACAGAGGGTCCCCTTGCCTTAAACCCTTTGCACCTGGGAAAAAACCTTCCAGCTCACCATTGATAACAATTGAGTAGTGGAGGGTGGAGATGCAACATAAAATCCAATCAATAAACTGCTGAGGAAATCCAATAATACTTAGAGTGTCAATAATAAATTCCCACCTCACCGAATCATAATCTTTCTTGAGATTAACTTTCATGGAACAGCGAGGGGTACCCGAGTTCTTGTGGTAATTATGCATGAGAGCCTGGGCAAGCAGAATGTTACCACTGATTTTCCTGCCTGGAATAAATGCCGATTGAGACAAATCAATGAGGCTAGGAAGGACTTTCTTAAGACGATTAGCAAGGATTTTTGAGATGGTTTTGTAGATAGTGTTACAATAAGATATAGGACGATAATCTTGGACTTTGGGAACATGAGTAATATTTGTGGCATTAAGCTCTCTAAGGATAGATTTAGCTACAAAAAATTTAGATATGGCCACAATTACTTCAGGTTTGACAATACTCTAGGCCTTTCTGAAGAAATAGCCATTAAATCCATCTGGCCAGGGGCTTTATTTGGGTGGAGGCTAAAGAGAGCTTCTTGAATTTCATCTTCAAAGACAGGGCATTGGAGATAATTGAGGACATCAATAAGAAAACGCTTAGATATCACTGAAGTAAGAGCTTGCTTACCTGGGTATGGGATGGTACTTTCAGATCCAAGAAGATCCTAATAATAGTGAATAATGGTGCTCTTGATCTCTTTGGGATCATCAATTCTATTATCATTTGCATCAAGAAGGCTGAATATCTTGTTACGGTTTCTTCGGTTATTCACTGATTTGAAGAAGAATGAGGTATTTTGATCACCTTCTGAGAGCCATGGAATCTCAGATTTTTGCTTGGCTATACTCTCCTCATTGGAAAGGATGGAGTAATAAACATGGTGAGCCTCTTTCTCTTCCTGAATTAAACTTTAATTCCCAGGATACTGTTGAAGGCGGCTTTGGATGTTATGAAGCTTGTCATTGAAAATGAGTATAAGAACGAAGAAGATGATGAGGCTGAGGAAGACATAACATCTGAAGTTGGAATGGGTGGAATGGGCAGACCTAAAGGAGGTAGGTGTGGAAGAGGACATAGGAGAAATCCAAGGGGGTGAGATGGGGTATATAGGAACCTTGGGAGCATCAAAGTGAAAATACCATCTTTCCAAGGTAGGAATGACCCTGAAGCTTATTTAAAGTGGGAGAAAAAAATAGATTTGGTTTTTTATTGTCACAACTATTTAGAGGAGAAGAAGATGAAGCTAGCGGTAATTGAGTTCCCTGATTATGCAATTATTTGGTGAGATCAATTGGTGACCAATAGAGGAGGAATTATGAGAGACCTGTAGAAACATGGGTGAGTTGAAAGCTCTCATGAGGTGGAGATTTGTACCTGGCCACTACTGTAGAGACCTCTACCAAAAATTACAAAACGTTACATAAGGGACTAGGAGTGTAAAGGATTACCATAAGGAGATGGAGGTGACTTTGATTTGGGCTAACGTAGAGGAGGATCGGGAGGCCACAATGGCCAGATTTTTAGGTGGAGTGAATAGAGACATAGCCAATGTAGTTGAGTTGCAGCGTTATGTGGAAGTAGAAGACATGGTGCACATAGCTATGAAGGTGGAGAGGCAGTTAAAGAGAAAGGGGGCAGCAAGGTATACTTTAATTTTTGGCACTCCTTGGAATCCAAAGTGGGATAGAAATGATCGAGTTGAGGCAGATACCGGAAGTACTCTAGAAGGAATGAATTCTAGAGGGAAGGGAGAGCTTTTCTCTTTAGTTTTTTCCTAATCCTATTCTGCTCTCTTGCTTCTATGTCTTTAATGGCTTCCATTCAATCATTACATGCAGTTCTCCATGATCCCTAAGCCTCTTTCGTCACAACCCATTCTCCACAAGCAAAGGAAGCAAGTCCTATAGATCCAAACACAAGTGTTTCTTCATGCCTTAGTGTGGAAAAACCCAGCTACCCCATATCCTGTTTCTGTGGAGGGGCAAATGTGGACCGTCTTGGTGTTGATGATACTACCATTAGAGCTCATGTTGCAGCAAATGTAAGGCATTGGCAGCAACCATCACAAGATATTCATGATGAAGAAACTGGCCTATCCACCAAAGCTTCAATCGCAACTCAAAGGATTGATAAGTCTTCTCCAGGTTTGTCCTGGGCTGATGGTGTTGAGCATGGGGAATTTATCCCCAAGTTGCTCATGACTTAGACAAAAAATTTGGAGGTTTCTCAACTGATTGTTCCTTTATATGTGATCACGATATAGTTACCTGCAATAGTACCCAGAGCAATGGTGTTCATGGAAGAGGGAGAGGGCAGCTCCTCCATGTGGGGCGTGGAGCTCCTTCTACGCATAGTGGGAGTGGGGCATCTGCTCGTCCCAACACTCCTTTGTCCCGAGCTGTCAACGTGTCAACTATTGAGGCTAGGGGATATGATCCAACGACTGGAAATTAAGGAGCTCCAACGGCTAGAAAAGCTAAAGCTGACTTGCAAACAGTCACAGCCCTAAATGGCGCAGACATTGGCCACAATGCTGAGGTTATTGCCCCCCAAACTGCTTTACAAAAGGTGGGTAGGTCCCCTACCCATTTCTTCTACGTGCCTAATACCAACGTAAGGAGGCTTGACCCATTGGTTTCTCACATTTTCCACGCTAGTTCTGATGCTGCTACAGCTGCGCTTCACCATGCTCCTACTCTACTAGGTGCCATAGCCCCAAATGGTGTTGGCATTGTCCAAAGTGTAGCAGTCAATGCCCACCAACCTGCTTTACAGAAAGTTGATGGGCCCCATGCCCATACCTTCTCTATGTCTAATCACAGCGCAACTCCAAAAAACCAAACTAAAGTTGCGGTCCAACCAGCACATGTTCCCTATGCTAGCATCAATCCAGCCGCTATTGACTCAAGCGGTGCTCACAAAGAAAAGGCCTTTCTCTATGCGTCACATGAACATGTCTTTGAGGTTAATGACAAGAGCCATATGGGCCCTCCACCAGCCCCGCCTATTGCGCAAAAAGGTAATGACTTTATAGCTCTTGCTACCTCTGACGCCCAAATAGTAGCCTACTGTTCAACTAAGGAAGCCTCAAAGCAGCCTACCTTTGACGCAGGTCATCTTACTAGTGTGTCTACCTACGCAATCCAAAAAGCAGATACATCCACGATCTCCCTTAAGTAAAATAGAAAATTTTATACCTTGTCAGGCCACCCTACGGTTGAACTTGCGCCTTCTCCTGTATGGTCCTCTCTCTTCCAAAAACCAGCCTCTCCTAAAAAATTCAATTTGGAATACAAGCCACTTCAACTTGAGGGAGACCGGATCACTGTTCAACCTCCCCAAGATGTTCTTCAAGCCGGAATCCCAATCTGGGAAAACACTCTAGTGGGGTATTTTCTAGGCAAAAATATGCCTTTTCTATGGGTTCAAAAGGTTGCGAAAAAACTATGAAGCAAAGAAGGGTTAACTGAAGTTCTACAAATGGCAATGGATTCTTCTTCTTCAAATTTGACTCCATGCATGTGATAAACCATATCCTTGAAGGAGGTTATTGGCACTTTTCTGGACAGCATATCATACTCCAATGATGGCACCCGGGCATGGCATTGTCTAAGAAAAATGTGGCAAAAATACTTGTCTGGATTAAGTTCTTCAATATTCCTTATGAGCTTTGGACAGCCCAAGGACTTAGCTATGTTGCTAGTGCCATTGGGAAACCTCTTTATGCAGATTCTCATACTGGAGAGCAATCTAGGATAAGCTACGCTAGAATTTGTGTGGAGGTGGATGCTACGAAGGAGCTTCCTGACTGTTTTGATATAAAGCTTCCAAATCACTCTAAAGTAGAAATTCTTGTTGAGTACCAATGGCTTCCTTCTATGTGCTCCCACTGTCACACGTTTGGGCATAGAATTGTTAACTGCCCTTCAATGAAAAGTACTAAAGGGAAAGCCATTCCCTCATCCTCTATCGTGGAAAATAAAGCTAACAAGGGTGAATGGAGAATGGTCTCAAATAAGGGCAAATCTGTTCAAACTGCAGGTGTTGTCAACACCACAGTAGCTGCCCCCCCATTGAAAATACCAACACAAACATAGGGTAGCAGGTTGTTTATTATGAAATTATGCCAATAAAGTCTATTGAGATAAGTTCTGCGAGCATTGGCCCAATCATTACTGGCCCTGATCCTCAGCAGCAAGACACCCCTCATCCTTCTTCTAATCAAAATGTGGACATGGAAATTGCACATGACCCATATACTATTCTCTCCTCTCACAATGAAGAATTTGTCCCTCTATCTCCAAAAGATCATAATCCTGGTGATCCTCTCCTAGAAGCCAGTTCCCCATGTGAAGACAGCTACTCTACTTCCACTGCATCTCTAGAATCCAACCCTTTAGTGGACAAAATAGCTAAAGTTGATGAAGCTGACACTGGTAGTAATTGCAAACGGAATCAGCTTAAGAAGCAAAGAAGGCAGAGAAAAATCTTATGGATGCAAGGAACATCAGGTTCCAACTCCCCTCTCTTTTCTCAATGAATTTTGCATGCTGGAATATAAGGGGTATGAACAACCCTTCAACATAGCAGGAAATCCGTTCCTATGTTCATGATCATCCTCTTTGCTTTTTTGGTATTGTAGAGACCAAAATTAAAATTGCTTCTAAAGACTCTATGGGTAACTCTCTCATTCCCGGTTGGTCCTTTTTGCATAACGACTCTTATTCCCCGTCTAAGAGAATTTGGATTGGATGGCATAACTCTATTTTGCAGATAAATTCTTCATGTGCCACATCTCAGGCTATTCATTGCAACGCCACAGTTCGGGCCACCAATGCCCCTATCATCATCTCTGTTATATACGGGTCCAACTCCCCTCTTCAACGTACTGATTTATGGAGAGACATCAACCTCCAAGCCTTCATCTCGCAGGATACTCCTTGGCTTATTTTTGGGGACTTCAATGCCATTCGGTTTCCTTACGAAAGAATAGGTGGTAACCTGGATTGGCCAAATATTATGGATGACTGCAACAAATGATTTATGAATTTTGAGCTTGAGGACTTAAATTTTTCTAGGCATTTCTTCACTTGGTCTAATGGACAGTCCGCTCCTCACGCCATTTGAAGAAAGCTTGATAGAGCTCTTGTAAATCAAGCTTGGCTTACTGCTTCTCCATTTGCTGAAGCAGAATTTCTTCCTCCTGGCCTCTCAGATCACTCCCCAATTATTGTTAGACCCGGCATTCCCTTGAAAAGGAGCAAAATCCCCTTCAAGTTCTTCAATTTTTGGGCTGACTATGAAGAATTTTTACCTACTATTAAGCAGGCTTGGAACTCAACCTTTCAAGGCACAACCATGTTCATATGTTGCCAGAAACTCAAAAAGGTAAAATATGCTCTTAAGGCCTTAAACCAGCAAAGATTTCGGAACATCTCCTCTCGTGTCCAAGAAGCTTGTAACAAGCTTCATGACATACAAAGCCTCCTTTAGAGGTCTCCTAGGAATAGCAGACTCATTCAAGAGGAAAAAGAGGCCCTCTACTTTTATTATTTCATCGTGTCCAACGAGGAGAGCCTTGCCAAGCAAAAGTCTCGGGTTCAATGGCTCTCAGAAGGTGATCAAAATACCTCCTTCTTCTTCAAATCAATTCTTAACCGAAGGAACCGTAACAATATTTTCAGTCCTTCATGCAAATGGTAATAGAATTGATGACACCAAAAAGATTATGAGCACTATTGTCAACTTTTATTAGGATCTTTTGGGAACCAAAAGTACCTTCCACTACCCAGGAAAGCAAGCACTTGCATCTATGATCTCAAAGCATCTGCCAATTGATTCTCTCAATGCTCTTCAATGCCCTGTCTCTGAAGATGAAATCCAAGAAGCTCTCTTTAGCCTCCACCCTAACAAATCTCCTGGTCCTGATGGCTTTAATGGGTATTTTTTCAGAAAAACCTAGAGTATCATCAAACTTGAGGTTATTGCTGCTATCCTTGAATTTTTTTCTACAAAAACCATTCTTAAAGAGTTCAAATCTACTGCTATTGCTCTTGTCCCTAAGGTCCCAAATCCCTCTTTCGTTTATGATTATCAACCCATATCATGCTACACCACTATCTACAAAACAATCTAGGAGGGTTGCCAAAAAATCATCCAACGCCAGCGCAGCCACTACTGTGGCATTTTTGGTAGCCCAACGCTCCACCAATTTCCTGTTTAATCGTAGCTATAAGATCTCCCTTGATCAGAAGCATATAGAGTGAAAAGTTCTTGAATCAAATGGCTTCTAGAGGGAGGGGAGAGCTTCTCTCTCTAGGATTTTCCTAATCCTTCTCTTCTCTTACTCAATGTCTTTAATGGCATCGATTCAGTCCTTTCGTGAAATCCTCCATGATCCCCAAGCTTCATCCGTCACAACCCTTCCCCTTCCAGCAAAGGAACCAAGTCCTATTGTCTCCAGCATAACTGCATCTTCATGCTAGAGTATGGAAAAACACTCATGTCCCAAAAGCGGTTACGGTACAGGGGAGTGTGTGGATGGTCTCTGTGTAAATGAGGCTACCATAAGAACTCATATAGAAGCAAAGGATATGCGTTGGTAGCAACCATCACAGGTTATCTCAAGTGCAGGAACTGGCCTCTCCTCCAAAGCTCTAGTTGAAAATCGAAGGTCTGATAGGATTCCTTCAACTTTATCCTGGGCGAATGGCGGTGAGCAAGGGGAGTTCATACCCCAAGCTGCTCTTGATTTAGAAAATGAATATGGGGGCTTCTCTTCTGACTATTCCTTCATGAGTGAGCAAAATGCAGTCAAATCCAATAGTTCCAATAGTAATGGTGTTCATGGAAGAGGTAACGGACAGCTGCTCCAGGTGGCGCGTGGCTCTACTCTATGCGTAGTAAGAGCGGGATAGCAACTCATTCAAACACTCCTTTGCCCCAAGCTGCCCACGTGTCAACCATTGAGACAGAAAGATATGATCCAACGGCTACCAATTATGGAACTCCAACAGCTAGAAAAGCAAATACTGACATGCACATAGTCTCAGTCCCTAATAGCGCTGACATTGCCTCCATCACTTAGGCTATTACCCATCAAACCACTTTACAAATTGCCCACAATGCTGAGCACCAACCTACCTTACGTCAAATGCTTGGGCCCCCTTCCTATCCCAACTATGTCTCTAATTCCAGTGCTAAATGGCTTGATCAAGGTGTCAATGTGTCATCTATTGAGGCAGGGAGACATGATCCTACGGCTGGAGATTATGGCACTCATATAGCTGGTGAAGATAGTGCTGACATGCAAACAGTCTCAGCCCCAAATACTGCTGACATTGCCACCAACGCTCAGTCTACCTATTCCCTCTCGCCCCATGCTGCTAATTTAAATGGAGCTGCAGACCCCTCTGTTGCTGACATTACACATAGCCACCTCCCAGCTCTGCTAAAAGTAACTAAGCCCACGTCTTGTACCTTCTCTCTGTCTATTCCCAGTGTAAGGAGATCGTCCCACGCAAGTTCAGAGGTTACCGTTCTAGCTAGCACTGACATTGCCCATGCTGCAACAGTAGCGTCTCTTCACGATGCTGCTAATCCTAAAGGAAATGTTGACCCTTCTATTACTGACAATATCCACAGTTCCCCAGCTTTGCAAAAAATTGATAGGCCCACTACCGGCAACCTCTCTCCGCCTTCTTCTGTCGCTCGACGGTCGTTCCACGTAAGCCTTCCCCACTCAGCTTTTCAAAATGATGCTATGCCTTCGGCTCCATCTAACACCATAGGCTTTTCCGCCATATCTGATTCTCCCGTTGCTAACCCAGCGTCCATCCCCGCCTGGACCTCCCTCTTCCAAAAACCTCCCCCTTCTAAAAAATTTCATTTGGAATTCAAGCAACCTCAAATTGAGGGTGATAGAATCACTGTCCAGCCTCCTCTGGAACTTGTTCAAGCTGGTATTTCAGGCTGGGAAAATACCTTGGTAGGTTATTTTCTTGACAAGAAGATGCCATTTCTCTAGATTAAAAAAATGGCGGAAAAACTCTGGAACAAAGAAGGATTAAATGAAGTTCTTACCAATGGTAATGGATTCTTCTTCTTCAAATTTGATTCCATGCATGCCATTAACTCTATTCTTGAAAGTGGTCACTGACACTTCTCTGGTCGGCACATTATTCTTCAAAGATGGCACCCTGGCATGACTCTATCTAAGAAGGATGTAGCTAAAATCCCTATTTGGGTTAAATTCTTCAACATCCCTTATGAGCTTTGGACAACACAAGGCGTTAGCTATGTAGCTAGTGCCATTGGGAAACCTCTATATGCAGACTCCCACATTGAAGATCAGACCAGAATCAGTTATACGAGAATATGTGTGGAGGTGGATGCTACCAAAGATCTCCCTGATTCTTTTGATATAATGTTAATAGACTCAAAAGTGGAAATTCTTGTTGAATATCAATGGCTTCCCTCTATGTGCACCCACTGCCGTATATTTGGCCATAGGCTTGCCAACTGCCCTTCAGTCAAAACTGATAAAGAGACAGCCATTAACCGCCCCTCTATAGCTGCAAGGAAAACCAGCACGAGTGAATGGCACATTGTCTCAAGCAAAGGTAAATCCATCCATAGTGAAGAAAAAGCCCCAGAAGCTGCCCATTTTGAAAACCCCACTATGGAACAAAGACAGTCAAATACATGTTCTGAAGTGTTGCAGCCTAATATGCCGCACACAGGTTCTCCCAGTGACGGTTTAACAATTGAGGGCCCTGCCCTCAAGCAACTAGTCCTCCCCAAATCCTCTTCCAATCCTGTGTTGGACATTGCAAATACCAAGGATCAGACTCCCCTCCTCTCCCTGCAATCTAATGACCTGGACACTTTGCTGTCCCCCAAAGAACCAAATCCCTATCTCTTCCAACTGACAGCTACCTAGGCGAGATAAGCAGCCCTACCTCTACTGCTTCTCTTGAATCAAACTCCCTAGTGGACAAAATAGCCAGAATTGACGAAGCAGATATTGGAAGTAATTACACCAGAAATCAGCTCAAAAAACAAAGACGTAAGAAGAAAATTTCAAAAAACCAAGGAACAACAGGTTCCGGCTCCCTCACATTTTCTCAATCAATTTTGCATGTTGGAATATCAGGGGAATGAACAGCCCCTCAAAACAGCGTGAAGTTCATTTGTTTGTTCATGACTACTCAATCTGTTTTTTTGGTATAGTCGAGACAAAAATTAAGGAAGCTTCCAAAGATGTTACGGCTAACTCCCTCATACCCGGATGGTTCTTCTTGCACAACTATTCCCATTCAACTTCTGGAAGAATTTGGATTGGTTGGAATAATGCTATGCTGCAGATTAATTCCTCGTGTGCAACCAGTCAAGCCATTCATTGTAATATTACAGTTTGAGACACCAAATCTCCCGTGCTCATTTCAGTTATATATGGCTCAAATTCCTCTCTTCAAAGGAATGACTTATGGCAAGACAACCACCTTCAACCAGCTATCTCCAAGGGTCTCCCCTGGCTTATTTTGGGTGACTTCAATGCTATACGCTACCCCTATGATAGAAGAAGAGGTAACTGCGACTGGCCCCCTGCTATGAATGACTGCAACAATTGTTTTTTGAATGCTGAGCTTGAGGATTTGAGATTTTCTAGGCGTTTTTTCACATGGTCTAATGGTCAAGCCGCCCCCCACACGATCCACAGGAAGATTGATAAAGCTTTAGTCAACCAGGACTGGCTTTCTGCTTTCCCATTTGCTGAGGTTGAATTCCTCCCTCCTAGCCTCTCTGATCACTCCCCTATTAGTGTCAGATCCGGCATATCTTTCAAGAAGAGCAAAGTCCCATTCAAATTCTCCAATTTTTGGGCCGATTATAATGATTTTATTCCTACTGTTGAGCAAGCCTGGCGCACAAATTTTCAAGGTACAGCCATGTTTATCTGTTGTCAAAAGCTTAAGAAGGTGAAATATGCTCTTAAGGATTTCAATCAGCAAAGATTCAAAAACATCACCTCTCGTGTCCAAGAAGCCCGTAACAAGCTCTATGATATCCAAAATCTCCTTGAGAGGGATCCTGGGAATGAGAGTCTCATTCAGGAGGAAAAAGAAGCTCATCACAATTTTCACTCCCTTCTTAGCAGTGAGGAAAGTCTCGCTAAGCAAAAATCCCGTGTTCAATGGCTTTTCTGAAGGGGACCAAAACACCTCTTTTTTCTGCAAATGTGTGAATAACGAAAGGAACTGTAACAAGATCGTCAGCCTCCTTGATGCAAACGGTTGCAGAATTAATGACATAAAAGAGGTCAAAACCACAATTGTTGACTTTTACCATGATCTCCTTGGAACTGATAGTCCCATTCACTACCCAGGTAAGCAAGCTCTTGCAAGCTTTATCCCAAAGCGCCTTCATTCTGATTTCTTTAATGTCCTTCAATGCCTGGTCTCTGAAAAAGAAATCCAAGATGCTCTGTTTAGCCTTCCCCCTAACAAAGTCCATGGGCCTGACGGCTTTAATAGTCACTTTTTTAAAACAACTTGGAATATCATTAAACCTGAGGTCATTGCCGCTATCTCTGAATTTTTTTCCTCCAAAACCATCCTTAAAGAGATGAATGCCACGGCTATTGCCCTTGTCCCCAAAGTTCCTAACCCCTCATTTGTCCATGACTTTCGGCCTATATCTTGCTGTAACACCCTTTACAAAACCATCTCCAAAATCCTGGCCAACCATCTCAAGAATGTTCTCGCTAGCCTCATTGATCCTTCTCAATCTGCTTTCATTTAAGGCAGGAATATCAGTGACAACATCCTTCTTGCCCAAGAACTCATGCATAGTTACCACAAGGACACAGGCTCTCCTCGTTGCACTCTGAAAGTTGATCTTAAAAAGCATTGGATTCAGTGCGGTGGGAATTTATTACTGACACTTTGAGCATTATGGGTTTTCCTCAGCTTTTTATTGACTGGATTTTCTGCTGCATCTCTACTCCTCGTTTCTCAATTGTCATTAATGGAGAGTTGGAAGGTTATTTTCCCGGACTAAGGGTTTAAGGCAAGGAGACCCTCTTTTCCCCTATCTCTTTGTGATTGCTATGGATGTTCTCTCTTTGATTCTCCATCAAATGTCAGTTGGCCCTCAATTTAAACACCATTGGAGACGCCATTAGTCCAAGCTGACCCATCTTTGCTTTGCTAATGACATCATGCTTTTTTGTCATGGGGATCTTGCCTCAGCTTCTATCCTAAAGGAAGGGCTCGACACTTTTGCCTCCTTCTCTGGCCTTTTGCCCAATGCTTCCAAAAGTAACATTTTCCTTTCAAGTGTGGATTCCAACCTCAAGCAGCACATCATTGCTCAAGTCGGCTTTCCTGAAGGCTCCCTCCCTATCCGTTACCTTGGAGTGCCTTTGATTTCTACCAAGCTGAAAGCCCAGGATTGCAAATCTTTAGTAGATCGCATAATTGGTAAGATCACTCATTGGGCTACAAAATCTCTATCCTATGCAGGTCGTGTTCAGCTGATCAGGTATGCCCTTTTTAGCATTCAAGTTTTCTGGTCTTCTCACTTCATCCTTCCAAAAAAGGTGGTGAACCAGATTGAGCAAGCTATGAGATCTTTTCTTTGGAGTGGCAACCATCTCATATTCTCTGGCTCCAAAGTTGCGTGGGAGGATGTTACTTGCCCTAAAAATGAAGGGGGTCTTGGTATTAAGAAGCTTGTTGATTGGAACCCAGCTGCTTTGGGGAAACTCATATGGGCTCTCTTTCAAATCCCCTCTAAATCCCTTTGGGTTCAATGGATTCGCAGCAATCTGCTCAAAGGTAAAAGCTTCTGGGAAGTCAAATGTCCCCAATTTTGCTTGTGGGCTTGGAGGAAAATGATCAAATTCTGCCCATTATTCAAACCGCGCATCAAAATTGTCATTGGGAATGGGTGTTTTGCTTCTCTTTGGTTTGACTATTAGCTCCCTAATGGTTCCATCTATGACAACATGGGAGAAAGGCTTATTTATGATTTGGGTCTTAGAAGAAATGTTACAGTGAATTACATCATTCTTGAAAATCATTGGAACTGGCCTATTGCAAATTCTCCTCACCTTCTGGACCTTAAGAACGGTATGCCTCCTAGTCTTCTTCCCTCCCCCCTCCATGATGATAAAGCTTTTTGGTTACCCTCCTCAAATGGGATCTTCTCCATCAACTTTGCCTGGGATACCCTGCGTGGCCGTAACCCCCAGGTAAATTGGTGGAAGCTTGTTTGGCATCCAAAAGCTATTCCCCGTGCAGGGTTCATCCTGTGGATGGCCATCCGTCACAGTCTAAGGACCAAGGATCGTCTTTTCTTTTCTAATCTTGGTCATGACCCCAAATGCCTTTTCTGTTTGAGAGAAAATGAGAGTCATAACCACCTCTTCTTTTCTTGTTCCTTCACTTCCAACATATGGTCCCATTTACTCTCTAAAAATGGATTTCAATGCCCAAATGGGGACTGGCAACAGATTGTTCTTTGGGCCACCAACTCTTTCAAAAGTAAGTCCTTTTCCTCTATTTTAGGCCGGCTTACTCTAGCTTGTACAATTTACAACATTTGGCGTGAAGGAATAGCAGATTATTCACCAAGATCGAGCGAAACTCAAAGGCCATCATAGCTCAAACTCAGGACATGATCCGTGGCAGGCTCACTACCTCAAAAGGGATTTCGGACTCTAACTCCAATAGACATCTCCAGTGTACTTGGTCTTTACCTTGTAGTATTTTTAATGTGTAATGTTTCTCAGCTTGGGTCGAGAGCTCTTGTATGTTGTTGTTTTCGTCCCCTTTGGCTAATCTGAGGGTATGCCCTCTTGATATTGTATTAATTTCTGTTTAGTTTTGGTGTTCTGTTTGCTGCTTGGGGTCGTGAGCTCTTCTGTTTGTAGAAGTTCTCCTTCCCTCTAGCTTGTCCGAGGGTATGCCCTCTTGTTCTTGTATTTATTTTCTTCTTTTATCTATCATTTTACCTATCAAAAAAAAAAAAATGCTTTTAGCACTGTTGTGGACATGATTGCTGCAAAGCAAAGTTAGACAGAAAGGACCTCACAATTCTCTCCCTTACGTGTTTACACTCAAGAATGTGAATCACTCTACACGTGTGTTTCACTCAAAAATATGTGGCTTTGAACCCTCTAATGTTCTCACCACTCTTGCCTTTTTCCACTCGATAATTCTCTTTCAGTTCTTTTGAAACTAAACAAACAATACTCAAAATTTCTAGCAACAATTCACCAAGAACTCATCAAGGAATTTCAGGTTTTAAAAACAAGAATACAATGAACACGGCTGATTAGATTTTCGGAAGCACAAAATAGCAAAATTTCCACCAAAAAAATTTGATTTTGGGGGTGAGGTGATTTTCGGGCTTATTGGAACCAAATTGGATGAAAACAAACAATTTTTTTTTTGTACTCTTTTTTTTTTTTTTTTTATGATCAGTAACTGTCTTTTGATAATAACAGAATAAGATTATTTTTTTTTTGGTAAGTAAAAATTTTATAAACCAAAAGGAGAAAGAAAAAACAAGAACAAACAAAATACGAGCGGAATGGGGTAAAAGGAAATTCGGCTAAACTAGGGTATGTGAACCGAATTTGGAAACTAAAAGAACACAGAATAAGGAAAAAAAAAATGGTTTTTAAGAGATAGCCAAACCTGAACTAGAGCCTAAACTCTGATACCAAATGATGCAAACCCCGCCAAAATAACGAAATCCGACAACAAAAAAGGAACCCAAAATGGTGGTCTTCTGCCCTTCACCCTCTCTTACAGTGGTAGGAAGGTCGACCCTCCCCAAAGGGGTGCTGAGGTTGCCATCTAAAGCTGCCATCACGGCAGTAGTGGGCTTGACGCTGTCATGGTCCATCCCCATCTGTTTAAGTGGCTCATAGAACAGTATGTTGACGGAGCTGCCAGTATCGACCAGGACTCTCCTGGTCTCGAAGTTGGCGATCTTGAGGGTGATAACAAGGGCATCACTGTGAGGGCAGTGTACCCCTGCTAGATCTTGTTCAGTGAATTGGATCTCCGGTGCTGGTTTGAACCTCTTTTCTATGTTGGAGATCTGTAATACGTTCGGGGCAGCTCTGACCTCCCGAGCATATCTCTTTCTTGCCCTGTTGGACATTCCTATGATAGGGGAGTCAGCATGGAGGACGTAGATAACATGGTTTTTCTGCCTCTGAGGCTCGTTTCGTCCTTCCCTCTGCTCCTGCCTCTGGTCTAGCCGTTGCTGAGGCTTGTCTTCTGGGGGGTTCTGCCTTCCGTCCTGCTTGACGAAAGCCCGAAGACGCCCCTTCTTTATGAGCTGCTCTATCTCATATCGGAGGGTCCTGCATGTGTTAGTTGTATGTCCATGATCTTTATGGAAATTACAATACTTACTTTGGTCCCGTAGGCTGGGATCTCCTTTGATTGGTTCCGGTCACCTCAGGTTCTCCCGATCTCGGATCTGCCGGAGTACCTGGTTCGGAGTGGTGTTTAAAGGAGTGAAGTTGGTGAACTCCCTTGGTCCGGAGTTGTACACAGCTCTGGGTGCTGTTCTCTTCTCTGGGCTCCTGGCCCTCTTTTTGTTGGAGTCTCTTCTATGATCCTCCTTCTTGTGGTCCCCCCGCTTCGGATTATCCCTCTGGGTCTGATCTTTGCCCTTCTGGGACGTGCGGTTGGCTTCTTCCAGGTTGATATACTTTCTGGCCCGATCCATTAATGCCGCCATATTGGCTGGAGGGCTCTTTGTCAAGGAGTCTCTGAATCCACCATGGGAAAGCCCAGCAGTTAGGGCTGCTACAAGGAATTTCGGGCTGCAGTCAGTGATCTCCGTGAGTTCGGTGTTGAAGCGCGCAATGTAGGCTCTGAGGGATTCCTCCCTTGTCTGTTTGACATTTAACAGGAATTCTGGCCCCCTTCTGAGCCTCCTGCTGGTCATAAACCTGTCCAAGAACTGTCTACCGAGCTCGTAGAAGCTGGAAATTGAGTTCGGAGGGAGGTTGTGGAACCACTTCAGAGCAGTTCCCTTCAAGCTGGTGATGAAAGTTCGGCGCATGAAAGCATCAGAGGCTCCATGAAGGGCAATCGTATGCTGGTAGTGCGAGAGATGATCTCCTGGATCTCCAGATCCATCGTATAGGGTGAACTTGGGCACCATGAATTTTCTGGGCCTCTCTTCTGACATGATGGCGTGAGTGAACGGGGTTGTAATACCCCGACCCGGGATACGGCACAAATATCGAGGAAAGTTGATACAATAATAAAACCCGAACTGTTTTAAGTTTATGTTGCATAATTAAATGGATATGTATATATGAATATATATGCATAATAATGTATTAAAGTGATCTTATATATATATATATAAATATGTATACGGCCATATAACATATATATGGTAGATTGAGTAATATATGCAAATATATATATAAAAAAGAATTGTGAACATAAATGTAAGGTGTGTGTGTCATGGGAACATTGTACAGCAAGAAAGGGCTAGGGTGCAACGTGTGAGGAGGAGAGGAGAGAGAGAAATAGGTGTGAGGTGTCTTGTGTGCATGGGTATGCTGCCACCGCAGCTACAGGTGGCAAGGGCCACCGACTGGGGGTTGGTTAAGGGAATAGAGAAGGAATTTGAAGAGAGAGAAAATAGAATCGCAAGAATTGGAAGGAGAGAAAAGAACCAGACGTAGAGATAGAGAGAGAAAGCTGAAATTTGAGGTACAGCAGTTGCCTGAGAACAGGTAAACCACTGCGCCTTTGTTCTTTAAATTTATTTTGTATAATTATAGAACTGATTACTGGAACAGTAGGACCTGAAACAAAGAAGGAAAAACAAGAGAAAAAAAAGAACTGGGTTTCGATTAGAAATGGTGATTTAAAATAAGTGAACCTAAATGGAAAATTGAACCATAATATGCATAGGAAATTACCCCAGGATCTCAAAACACTTTGAATCAGTTTAAATGGTCAAGAAATGGCCATTCTATGGCCAGTTATTCCCTCACCGGTGCAACGCCGGAAACTGGGAGTGGGTGTTGGAAAACCGATCACATGGAGAGCCAAATTTAGTCCTCAAACGTTTCTTTAAATCCTAGATTTCATTTGGAACGAAAACAGTAGAAAACGGACGTGAAATCAGTGAGATCCGTAGAGAATTTAGCTATTCCGGCGATAATGGCCGGAAAACCCACCGGAGAAGACGACCGGATTAGCGGGGGCTTCTTCGGGTCAGGATGAGACCGGGTCTGGGTCGGGTCGGGTTGAGATCCGACCGACTGTAATACGGGTACCAACACTGTGTCGTTTTGTTTTAAAATTAAAAGGGATTGGGCTTGTTTGGACACGGACATTGTAAATCAAATTGGGTTTTTGGGGTTATCTAAAACGTGGATAAGGTAGATGAGAGAATATCTCAATCCGGTTCTCTGATTTGAACTGAACCGGTTGGTTCAGGAAATAGGCAGACCGGTTTAGGGTTTCTGGTCATGAACCAACTGGTTCAGACCGCAACTCTGCATAATTACACTTTGACCCTGAAAGTTATAGGTAATTCCACTAAGGCCCAACAAGAAAATGTTAATTTTACAAGAATAACCCTACCTTAAATACGAGTCAAACGAGGTCCAAATAAGGTAAATGATTAGTCGATTTTTATTATCTCGGATGCTCTGAGTCCAATGGTGAGGTCCGTTTCACAAGACGGAGTCCCAAAAAGTTACGACTTGTAAAAATGACCAAAATACCCCTGCTTCATAAGTGAGTCAAATGGACTCCGATTAAATTAAAGAACTAGTGAATTTTTATTATTCCGAAACCTATGGACTCAATGGTGAAGTCTAAATTGGCATTAGAGATACTTAAGATGACGAGACGTAAGACTGATGAATAAACATTTATTCTGAAACACGTTTATTGATATATAGGGAACTTGAAAGGGGAAAGGCCCACTCACGAATTTCTAAGCTAAGATTTCATTAGAGGTAAGTAGATACCCTTTCTCTTCCATGTGGTGTTATCAAGCCAAGTTCATTCTTTTACTGCCAAACTTGTACTCCTGAGCGTAGCTGATGTTATTGTCTCCACAATGTGATATTGTTCTATCTGGTGGACATTGATTTATTGTGTACCATTGTCATCATGTTGGACCGTGCTTTGAAATGCCTATTGTTATGTTTCCATTGAATTTATGATAATCCATTTTTATATACTCCTATGGAATCATTTATGATCATGAAATGTTTATGTATACTGGATTTGTGCTCAGTCACAATATCCATCCGATGCTTTTAAATACACTGAAGACCTTCGGGTCGAGTCCGTGAACGGACATGTGGCCATACACTGGAATGCACTGAAGGGGGTAAACCGGGCCCCCAAGGACCGAGGGCGTGCTAAACCCTGACATAGAATAAAAGCATCTCTTACACGATTGCTCCACTATAATTGTTGAATTACATTATTCTTGTGATTATCTTGTATTGCGAGATATTCCCTTAATGATTTATTGTGATCAATTATATTGGCAGTATTTTCTTGTTATTGTATTATCGTCGAGAATTCCAGGACATTGTTATGCCATTCCTACTGATTACACATTGTGATCCCACTGTTCATTTGCCATCATGACAATTGTTTCCATTGGCTATTATAGCATCTTATTTTTATGATTGGCTATCATATTCTTATTCTTGGATTCATATTCTTTTATGATCCTCGATACCAGTGTCGGAGATCTGTATTTACTTGCTGGGCTCTTGTAGCTCATTCCACCCTACTTACCCCTTTTCAGGTAATGACACCGCAAGACCCCAATAGGAGTCTGGAAGCATAGGAGGATATTTTGAAGAATTGTATCAGACTATGTTTTAATTCTCCCATGTATTCACCACCTACGGGTGCTGGTTATGTTTAATTTTGACTCGGTACTGTAAAACCATATGATGTATATTAAGACTTCCGCTGACTATTGTAGTGATAAACTTCCGCTGTTATTGTTTTAAGAATTTGGTACTTTGCATATTAGTATTATGATACAGGAATGGAAAAAGTAGGGACGGCCTTAGGGTCGGCCCCGCGACACGAAATCCGCATAGGGTGGGTTTCGGGTCGTGACAGCTTGGTATCAGAGCTATAGGTTCGACTGTGAGTCATGGGAGATAGGACTAGAATTAGAATGGTTAGATAAAACTGACGTTTATGTTCTATAAGCATTGATTGTTATCTTACACATTGACTGATCCTCTCATTGGTTATCTTCATTGGTTGTTCTTACAGACATGATAAACACAAGGCAAGGTCCGTTGCCTATGGATCGTTTGGAACAGTTGGAGAGGTTGATGCAGGGCGTCATTGAGTCGTTGCCACGGATGCAGGCCGGTACTGATCAGCCGGTACAACTGGAACAACAGGAGCAGCCTATCAATATAGGCGGCAACACAGGTGGTCGTCAGGGGAACGAGCGAGACCCTGCATACTTATATGAATGTTTTCAGAAAATGAAACCCCCGATATTTGATGGTACGGGTGGGGCCACCAAAGCTGAAGAGTGGATGTTAGAAATGAACAGGATTTATGAGATCCTGATGTGTACTGACATTCAGAAAGTGGCCTACGCCACATATATGCTCAAGGGAATGGCCCATAAGTGGTGGATAAATGAGAAGGCCAGAGAACCAGGGATGAACTGGCAGCGGTTTACCGAGATCTTCTACAAGAAGTACTTTTCCCAAGAAGTACAAAACTGAAAAGTTGTTGAGTTCATGACATTGCATCAGGGGAATATGACGGTGGAGCAGTACGAGGCCACATTTACTGAATTGGCCAGGTTTGCCCCAGAGGCTATCAATAATGAGAATCGAAAAGCTCGCAAGTTGGAGGAAGGATTGAGGTGGTCTATCAAGGATAGACTGGTGCCCCATCGTCTGGCTACCTACGATGATGTAGTAGAGACAGCTCGGATCATAGAGAGGAGTGGCGAGGAATTCGCCAAGAGAAGGGGGAATCAGAAACAGGGAGGTAATCAGAATAAGAGGCAAGCGCCTTCTTCTTCCGGACTAGGACCCACATTTACCAGACCGGGAGCTGTGTCACAAGCAACAGGGTCCGGTCAGAAGAAACAGGGCAACACTAAAGAGGGTGTAATCAAATGCCCTCGTTGCGAGAAGGTCCATAAAGGCCAGTGCCTCAAGGATAGCAATACTTGTTACTACTGTGGCCAAGAAGGACATTTTGCGAGGGATTGCCCCAAGAAGGGTCAGGCCACGACAAGTGCTACTTCGGTTAGAGCGCCGGGACCTGGAGCAGCAGCACCTAGATCTCAGATCCAGAGGAGTGGACACGGAAGCGTCCAGCAGCAAGCAGGACGGGTTTTCTCCATCGTGCCAGGAGACATGCAGGCTACAACCTCTGTAGTCGCAGGTACTCTTTTAGTCTGCTCACAACCTGCTCGTGTTTTATTTGACACTGGATCTACACATTCATTTATATCCCCTATATATGCTGCTAGATTGAACATAGTGACAGAACCCTTAGGATATTTATTGAATGTTTCTATACCATCGGGGAAATCTTTGTTGGGAGATACCATGTATAAGAATTGTGCAATACAGATTGGGGATATACATTTGCTAGCTGACCTGATACCATTGGGAATTTGTGGGTTTGATGTTATCCTTGGAATGGACTGGCTGGCCGCCAACTACGCCACGATAGACTGTGAGGCCAAGCGAGTTCTCATACAAAATCCTCGATTTCCGATCGTTGATTTTAAAGGGACAGGGGTGGCTTCACCACCCTACTTTGTTTCCTCTATCCAGGCTAGGCGTCTGCTTCGCAAGGGATGCCACGGGTTTTTATGTAGTGTCCAAAATGTTGACTCACAGCAGCCTGAACTAGGGAAGATTCCTATTGCCAGGGAATTTCCCGAGGTATTTCTGGATGATCTTCCGGGGATGCCCATAGATAGGGAGATAGAGTTTTGCATTGATATATTGCCAGGCACTACACCAATATCCAAAACCCCATATAGGATGGTACCAGCAGAATTAAAAGAGCTGAAGCTCCAGTTACAGGAATTATTGGACAAAGGTTTTATACGACCTAGTTCATCACCATGGGGTGCACCTGTATTGTTTGTAAAGAAAAAGGATGGAACCATGAGGTTATGTATTGACTATCGTGAACTGAACAAGGTTACCGTCAAGAACAGGTATCCACTGCCTAGAATAGATGATCTGTTCGATCAGTTGAAGGGGGCTCAAGTATTCTCGAAGATTGACCTGAGATCCGGTTATCACCAGCTGAAGGTCAAGCCCGCTGATATTCAGAAGACGGCATTTAGAACACGGTATGGACATTATGAGTTTCTTGTTATGCCATTTGGGGTGACTAATGCCCCAGCTGCATTTATGGATATGATGAACCGTGTATTCAAGCCGTACTTGGATGACTTCGTGATTGTGTTCATAGATGATATCTTGGTTTATTCTAAGAACCAGGAAGAACACGAGGTACATCTGAGGAGAGTTCTACAGAAGCTAGAGGAGTAGAAGTTGTACGCTAAGTTGAAGAAGTGTGAGTTCTGGCTCCCTAGTATAGCATTTCTGGGACACGTGATCAGTAAGGAAGGAATCTCTGTCGATTCGAAAAAGATTGAAGCAATCATGAATTGGCCTCAACCCACTAGCGTCACAGAAGTGCGAAGTTTCATGGGGTTAGCAGGCTACTATAGGAGATTTGTGAAAGACTTCTCCAAGATAGCTACGCCAATTACCCAACTGACTAGGAAGGGTGTTCCTTTTGATTGGACCGAGGAGCAAGAGAGGAGTTTTCAAGAATTGAAGGAACGTCTAGTTACAGCTCCTATATTAACAGTGCCGGATGGAACTGGCGGGTTTGTGATTTATAGTGATGCCTCATTCAAAGGCTTGGGGTGTGTGTTGATGCAGAACGGAAAAGTGATAGCGTATGCTTCACGACAGTTGAGACCCTACGAGGGGAACTATCTGACACACGATCTCGAGCTGGCAGCCATTGTTTTCGCTTTGAAGATGTGGAGGCATTACTTGTATGGAACCACGTGTGAGATCTTTACTGACCATAAGAGCCTTAAGTATCTGTTTACACAGAAAGAGCTCAATATGAGACAGCGTCGTTGGTTGGAACTGTTAAAGGACTATGAGGTCAGCATACAATACCACCCGGGGAAAGCAAATGTGGTAGCTGATGCTCTGAGTAGGAAGTCATCAGGAAGTATGGCTTGCCTGTTAACAATACAGACAGAGATACTGAAGGACTTAGAGAGTATGGAAATAGAGGGAATTCTGCCCATCTCTGAGGCAAGATGTGCCAACGTCACAATCAGTCTATCGATTGTGGACAAGATCATAGAGCAGCAAACTCATGATGAGAAGTTGACTAAGCTTCGTCAAGAAGCCGAGACAGGCATTGACTCCGAGTTTACTGTACAAGAGGGGATGTTGTGCTACCAGGGTAGGATCTGCGTACCCGACATGCCCGAGCTCAAGAAAGAGATTTTGGATGAGGCACACAGTTCAAGATTCGCTTTGCATCCAAGAAGCACCAAGATGTATCACAATGTCAAGGGTACTTATTGGTGGTCTGGGATGAAGCGAGATATAGCCAAGTACATATTACAATGTGTCGAGTGCCAGCGGGTCAAAGTAGAGCACCAGAAGCCGGGAGGACCTTTGCAGTCGCTACCTATTCCTGAGTGGAAATGGGAACACATTACAATGGACTTTGTGTCAGGGCTACCAAAGACAGTAAGAGGGAATGATTCGATTTGGGTCATCGTGGATAGGTTGACTAAAACAGCGCATTTCCTGGCAACTAAAACGACACAAAGCCTATAGCGACTAGCCGAGTTATACATCCGAGAGATTGTTAGACTTCATGGAATTCCAGTCTCAATTGTATCTGATAGAGATCCACGGTTTGTGTCAAGATTCTGGAGAAGTCTACAGAGTGCTATGGGTACGGAGCTAAGTTTTAGCACTGCATACCATCCTGAGACTGATGGACAGTCAGAAAGAACAATACAGACTTTAGAAGACTTGTTACGTTTCTGTGTCATAGATTTTAAAGGAAGTTGGGAAGATCAGTTGCCCTTGGTAGAATTCACATACAATAATAGCTATCAAGTTAGTATTGGTATGGCACCATATGAGGCGTTATACGGCAGGAAGTGTCGATCACCACTGTGCTGGACAGAGGTGGGTGAAAGGAAACTCTATGGGCCAGAAATAGTAGAACAGACTACCGGGAAAATACAACTGATCAAGCAACGTTTACTAGCAACTCAAAGTCGACAGAAAAGCTATGCGAATGTCCACCGACGAGAGTTGCAGTTCACAGTGGGCGATTACGTGTTTGTGAAAGTGTCGCCCATGAAGGGAGTGGTGAGGTTTGGCAAACGAGGGAAGCTAGGGCCAAGGTATATTGGACCATTCAGGATTATGGGGAGAATTGGGCCTGTAGCCTACCAACTTGTCTTACCTCCGGAGTTAGCACATGTACATGACGTATTCCATGTTTCAATGTTAAGGAAATGTGTACAGAGTGAAGACCAGGTAATTGAACATGAGCCTCTAGATGTTCAGGAGGATCTGAGCTATATGGAACACCTAGTGCAGATTTTGGATCATCGAGATCAGGTTCTACGGAACAAGACTATTCCATTAGTCAAGGTCCTGTGGAGGAACCATCAGATAGAAGAAGCTACCTGGGAGCGGGAAGATGATATGCGCGCCAAATATCCGCAATTATTTTCATAGTCGTGTATGCTAAGTTTGGGGACAAACTTATTTTTAAGGGGGTAAGGATGTAATACCCCGACCCGGGATACGGCACAAATATCGAGGTAAGTTGATACAATAATAAAACCCGAACTGTTTTAAGTTTATGTTGCATAATTAAATGGATATGTATATATGAATATATATATATATATATGCATAATAATGTATTAAAGTGATCCTACATATATATATATATAAATATGTATACGGCCATATAACATATATATGGTAGATTGAGTAATATATGCAAATATATATATAAAAAAGAATTGTGAACATAAATGTAAGTTGTGTGTGTCATGGGAACATTGTACAGCAAGAGAGGGCTAGGGTGCAACGTGTGAGGAGGAGAGGAGAGAGAGAAATAGGTGTGAGGTGTCTTGTGTGCATGGGTATGCTGCCACCGTAGCTACAGGTGGCAAGGGCCACCGACTGGGGGTCGGTTAAGGGAATAGAGAAGGAATTTGAAGAGAGAGAAAATAGAATCGCAAGAATTGGAAGGAGAGAAAAGAACCAGACATAGAGATAGAGAGAGAAAGCTGAAATTTGAGGTACAGCAGTTGCCTGAGAATAGGTAAACCACTGCGCCTTTGTTCTTTAAATTTACTTTGTATAATTATAGAACTGATTACTGGAACAGTAGGACCTGAAACAAAGAAGGAAAAACAAGAGAAAAAAAAGAACTGGGTTTCGATTAGAAATGGTGATTTAAAATAGGTGAACCAAAATGGAAAATTGAACCATAATATGCATAGGAAATTACCCCAGGATCTCAAAACACTTTGAATCAGTTTAAATGGTCAAGAAATGGCCATTCTATGGCCAGTTATTCCCTCACCGGTGCAACGCCGGAAACTGGGAGTGGGTGTTGGAAAACCGATCACATGGAGAGCCAAATTTAGTCCTCAAACGTTTCTTTAAATCCTAGATTTCAATTGGAACGAAAACAGTAGAAAACGGACGTGAAATCAGTGAGATCCGTAGAGAATTTAGCTATTCCGGCGATAATGGCCGGAAAACCCACCGGAGAAGACGACCGGATTAGCGGGGGCTTCTTCGGGTCAGGATGAGACCGGGTCTGGGTCGGGTCGGGTTGAGATCCGACCGACTGTAATACGGGTACCAACACTGTGTCGTTTTGTTTTAAAATTAAAAGGGATTGGGCTTTTTTGGACACGGACATAGTAAATCAAATTGGGTTTTTGGGGTTATCTAAAACGTGGATAAGGTAGATGAGAGAATATCTCAATCCGGTTCTCTGATTTGAACTGAACCGGTTGGTTCAGGAAATAGGCAGACCGGTTTAGGGTTTCTGGTCATGAACCAACTGGTTCAGACCGCAACTCTGCATAATTACACTTTGACCCTGAAAGTTATAGGTAATTCCACTAAGGCCCAACAAGAAAATGTTAATTTTACAAGAATAACCCTACCTTAAATACGAGTCAAACGAGGTCCAAATAAGGTAAATGATTAGTCGATTTTTATTATCTCGGATGCTCTGAGTCCAATGGTGACGTCCGTTTCACGAGACGGAGTCCCAAAAAGTTACGACTTGTAAAAATGACCAAAATACCCCTGCTTCATAAGTGAGTCAAATGGACTCCGATTAAATTAAAGAACTAGTGAATTTTTATTATTCCGAACCCTATGGACTCAATGGTGAAGTCTAAATTGGCATTAGAGATACTTAAGATGACGAGACGTAAGACTGATGAATAAACATTTATTCTGAAACACGTTTATAGATATATAGGGAACTTGAAGGGGGAAAGGCCCACTCACGAATTTCTAAGCTAAGATTTCATTAGAGGTAAGTAGATACCCTTTCTCTTCCATGTGGTGTTATCAAGCCAAGTTCATTCTTTTACTGCCAAACTTGTACTCCTGAGCGTAGCTGATGTTATTGTCTCCACAATGTGATATTGTTCTATCTGGTGGACATTGATTTATTGTGTACCATTGTCATCATGTTGGACCGTGCTTTGAAATGCCTATTGTTATGTTTCCATTGAATTTATGATAATCCATTTTTATATACTCCTATGGAATCATTTATGATCATGAAATGTTTATGTATACTGGATTTGTGCTCAGTCACAATATCCATCCGATGCTTTTAAATACACTGAAGACCTTCGGGTCGAGTCCGTGAACGGACATGTGGCCATACACTGGAATGCACTGAAGGGGGTAAACCGGGCCCCCAAGGACCGAGGGCGTGCAAAGCCCTGACATAGAATAAAAGCATCTCTTACACGATTGCTCCACTATAATTGTTGAATTACATTATTCTTGTGATTATCTTGTATTGCGAGATATTCCCTTATTGATTTATTGTGATCAATTATATTGGTAGTATTTTCTTGTTATTGTATTATCGTCGAGAATTCCAGGACATTGTTATGCCATTCCTACTGATTACACATTGTGATCCCACTGTTCATTTGCCATCTTGACAATTGTTTCCATTGGCTATTATAGCATCTTATTTTTATGATTGGCTATCATATTCTTATTCTTGGATTCATATTCTTTTATGATCCTCGATACCAGTGTCGGAGATCTGTATTTACTTGCTGGGCTCTTGTAGCTCATTCCACCCTACTTACCCCTTTTTAGGTAATGACACCACAAGACCCCAATAGGAGTCTGGAAGCATAGGAGGATATTATGAAGAATTGTATTAGACTATGTTTTAATTCTCCCATGTATTCACCACCTACGGGTGCTGGTTATGTTTAATTTTGACTCGGTACTGTAAAACCATATGATGTATGTTAAGACTTCCGCTGACTATTGTAGTGATAAACTTCCGCTGTTATTGTTTTAAGAATTTGGTACTTTGCATATTAGTATTATGATACAGGAATGGAAAAAGTAGGGACGGCCTTAGGGTCGGCCCCGCGACACGAAATCAGCATAGGGTGGGTTTCGGGTCGTGACAGGGGTGGCTAGTCTTCCGAGCAGCCTGGCCAACTCGTCTTGCTCTGGAAGGTTCTGAGGTCCTCTCAAGGCGATTGTTCGGTCCATAGACTCGGTAATCTCCTCTACCCTCTGCTGGTCTCTGATTCTGACGTCTTGCGAACCCTGCCTGACAGCCTCGGCTTCAGGGTAGTAGGGTTGAGTACGCCCTTCGGACGGAGGTGGGTTCCGAACCGGAGGGATTGGTGCTGCATGATGAGGCTCCTGTGGTGCCGGGTGTGCTCCCAAGGCCCTTGGAGTTAGGGCTCGAGTAGTGCTCTGGTAATGGACGTCAGGAACGAAGGCTGATGTTCCCCAGCCTGGAGCTGACGTTTGTGGATCTCTGCCAACACGGGCAACGCCAGGGGGGTGCCCAGGCTGGTTAGTTGGAGCCTGCTCATGGAGTTCTTCATTCTCCGTGGCAATAGGAGGTTGTGTTCCTGCGGCGAAGTTGGTCGGCGGGTTAGGAGAACCAGCTGCTTGGTTTTGTGTGAGTGCTGCCAGCGTTCTAGTGATGGCAAGCAACTGCTCTTGCACCAGTTCATTGTGTCGTTTGATCGATTCGATCTCTTGTCGCATGGGATTAACCGCTGGTCCCTTTGTACGAGGTGCAGGCGGCTGACGCTGAGAGTTTTGCGAATTCTGAGTGTTCTGTCGCGGTCGGAGATTTGGTGCCATGGTTTTCCAGTGAGGAAAGAGATGAGTTTATTAATAGAGCACTTGGAGATTAGTCGTTCCCACAGACGGCGCCAAACTGATGCTGCACTTTTCGACTCCCAATAAGTATGGGCTCCGTGACCTGTAGAACACTCAGAAAGATGATCAAAGGACCACCAGATTGGCTCTGGTGGTAGCCGCTCCGATGCTTAAGTAAGTAAAGGAATTGAAAGACTGTATTGAAAGCCAAAAGAATGAGCCTGAAAACACAGCGTACCTCTAGGGTTTAATTTATAGGCTGTGGCTTTCCTAAGTTGATTAGGATTCGGAGCCATGATTGTAGGGATTTGATCATCGGAGATTGCAGTTACCTTGTTGAATATTGCATAGAGATAACCATAGATGGTAGTTCCCTTGTTGAAGATTGTTTCCTTGTTGAAGACTACTTCCTTATTCCCTGCTCGGCATCCGCTAAGGCGGTGACGAGGTCTGGAGTGTTGGTCTGGACCCTGTGATCAGTTCTGAGACCCTTGTCCGGATATATGTGCTCTGAAGGCATATGTTTGGTCACTTCCGACCTTTTGTGATGATCTAGATGCTTGATCTTTTCGTCATTGGCTGAGTGAAAACCACGTTGGCCGAGCATGAGCTGGATTATTGTCATACGTGTCAAGTGCTGATTGGCTTGTTCTTTTATGGTATATCACCAACCATTCATAAAGTCCATATTTTGTCTTAAAAGCAATTTTTCATTCATCTCCCTCTTTCATTCTAATTTGATGGTATCCACTTTTAAGATCTATTTTACTGAAAATACATGAGCCATGGAATTCATCAAGCATATCATCTAATCTAGGAATGGGATAACAATACTTTACCGTAATATTGTTGACAGCTCTGCAATCAACGCACATCTTCCAAGTCCCATCCTTCTTTGGCACTAGTGTCACTGGTACTACAACATGCTCTCTCTCATGGACCCCTTGCTCATCAAATCTTCAACTTGCCTTTGAAGCTCCTTTGTCCCCTCCGGATTACTCCTATAGGCTAATCGGTTAGGAATAACGGCTCCAGGTACGAAACAATTTGATGTTCAATGCCTTTAATGGGCGGTAACCCATTCGGCATCTCCTCCGGAAATGCATCTTCGAACTCCTACAACAAAGAAACAGCCACACTAGGAAGATTGGTTAGTTTCATCAAGATTAAAATAAGATTCTTTGTAAACAAGAAAAATCATAGGCTGATCTGCTAAGAAGGCCCTCTTAACCTCACTCTCTTTTGCATAAAAACTCATTTTTGTCTCTCTTTTTCTCTTTGCTGGTTCTCTTTCCTTTTTCTCTCGTGGCTCTACTCTCTTTTCTTTTCACTCTATCTTTTTCTTGAGGTTTTAGCCTCACCCTTTCCTTTTTGCTCAATCTCACTTTTCAGCTTCAGTTGGTCCTCATATACCAGTTTTAGGGTTAAAGGAGCAAGCTTGATTATTTTTCCATCCTTTACAAAGTTGTATCCGTTCCTAAACCTGTCATGAATCACCTTCCTATCACACTGCCACAGCCTCCCCAAAAAAATATGGCCAGCATGCATAGGAACTACATCACAAAGCACCGCATCACTATACCTCCCAATGGTAAAAGCCACCAAAACCTGTTTATTGACCTTGACTACCTCACATTCATTCAACCACTGCAACTTAGAAGGTCTAGGATGCTTCAGTAAAGGTAAGCTTAACTTTTCAACTAGGGTGGTACTAGCTACATTGGTGCAACTTCCCCCATCTATAATCATACTACACACCTTGTTGTTTACATAAAATCTAGTATGCAATATGTTCTCTCTATGCTGCTCTGTATCATCAACCTTAATTTGCATATTGAGAGCACGCCTAGCAACAAGAGACTCACCTTCTACTACACTCTATCATCATCACTAGCATCGACCAAGTCTGGCATCTCATCACCATCATCCTCACCTCCCCATTGTTATGCATAACCATCACCCACTTGTTTGGACATTGAGACGCGATGTGCCCTGAACCCAAACATTTAAAACATTTAATATCTCTATTCCCTGAAGGTTGGAAATCTACCTTAGGGTTGTTCTTACTAGTTCCCTCATCGTGTCCTTTAGGTGGTTCGGCCTTCCCCTTTACTACAGGTCGGTCATTTCTATCTATTTTTTTTTGGGTGGGCATATAAGATAATAAGAAAGAACAAAAGGATATACACGATCAAGAGGGCATACCCTCGAGCAAGCTAGAGGGAAGGGAGGGCTTTTACAGGCAGAAGAGCTCCTGTCCCAAGCTAAAAAAACATTACATATTAAAAATGCTACTTGGGAGAGACCAGATACATTGAAAATGTTTATTAGAAACAAAAGCCGTAACCCCTTTAGAGGTAATGAGTCTACCACGGATCATGTCCTCGGTCTGAACGATGATGGCCTGAGGATTTTTCTTTAAACTGGTGAACAATCGACTATTCCTTTCTTTCCAAATGTTATAGACCGTGCAAGCTAAAGTGAGCTTTCCTATGATAGAAGAGAACTAAGCGCCTTTGAAAGTGTTGCTAGTCCAAAGAATGATCTGCTGCCAGTCCCGAGGGGGCATTAAAATCCACTTTTGGAGAGTAAGTGGGACCATATGTTGGAAGTGAAAGAACAAAAAAAGAAAAGGTGGTTGTTACTCTCATTTTCTTGCAAACAAAAAAGACATTTGGGATCATGGCCAGGGTTTGAAGAGTAAAGGTGGTCCTTGGTTCTAAGACTATTCCGTATGGCCATCCAAAGAATAAATCCTGTGTGGGGTATAACTTTGGAATGCCAAGCAAGCTTCTACCAATGAGGCTGGGGTTTACCGCTTCTCAGAGTATCCCAAGCTGAACTGATGGAGAAGTCCCCGTTAGCTGAAGGCATCCAAATGTCTTTATCTTCATGGTTGGGGGAAGGATTAAGATTTGTAGGCATGCCATTTTTTAACTCAATCAAGTGGGGAGAGTTAGTTGTAGGCCTGTTCCAATGATTATCTAGAATGATGGATCCAACTTTAGCGTATCTCCCAAGACCCAAGTCATAAATAACCCTATCCCCCATGTTGTCATAAATGGGCCTATTAGGAAGCCAATAGTCAAACCAAAGAGAGGCAAAGCAGCCATTTCTAATAGAAATGTTGATGTATGGCTTGAAGACGGGTCTGAAATTAAACATTTTCCTCCAAGCCCATGAGCAAGATTGGGGACATTTGACCTCTCAGAAGCTTTTACCTTAAGAATATTGCTACGAATCCAAAGAACCCAAGGAGAGATAGAGGGGTTTTGAAACATTGCCCAAATAAGCTTACCAAGAGCAGTAAGGTTCCATTCAGAAAGCTTCTTTAGCCCAAGTCCCCCTTCGTTCTTAGGACAGGTGACATTAGCCCGAGCCACTTTGGACCCAGAAAGATGAGATGGTTGCCACTCCATAGAAAATTTCTCATTGCTTGCTCAATTTGATGTACCACTTTCTTTGGAAGAATGAAATGGGAAGACCAGTAAACCTAGATGCTAAACAACACAGAATTGATCAACTGAGTCCGACCTGCATATGATAGGGATTTGTTAGACCAATGGGTGATTTTACCAATGATGCAATCAACCAAGGCTTTACAATCCTGGGCTTTCAGCTTGGTAAAGATCAAAGGAACTCCAAGGTAACAGATAGGGAGGGAGCCTTCAGGAAATCCAATATGATCAATAATATTCTGTTTTGAGCTACAATCCATGCCAAAGAGAAAAATGTGACTTTTGGTAGCATTATGGTGAAGACCAAAAAAGGAAGCAAAAGTGTCAAGGCCTTCCTTGAGATTAGAGGCTGAGAGGAGATCCCCGTGACAGAAAAGCATGATGTCATCAGCAAAGCAAAGGTGAGTCAGCTTAGTTTTATAGCATCTCCAATGATACTTAAATCGAGGATCAACTGACTTTTGTTGAAGAATTAAAGAAAGCACTTCCATAGCAAGCACAAAAAGATAGGGGGAAAGAGTTTCCCCTTGCCTTAAACCCTTAGCGCCAGGGAAGAAACCTTCAAGCTCACCATTAATAACAACTGAGTAGCGGGGGGTAGAAATACAGCAGAATATCCAATCAATAAACAGCTGAGGGAATCCCGTAATACTCATAGTGTCGATAATAAATTCCCATCTCACCGAATCAAAGGCTTTCTTGAGATCAACTTTCATAGTGCAACGAGGGGAGCCAGAGTTTTTGTGGTAATTATGCCTGAGAGCTTGTGCAAGAAGTATGTTATCACTGATATTCCTATCTTTAATAAAGGCAGATTGAGACGAATCAATGAGACCAGGAAGGACTTTCTTGAGACGATTGGCAAGGATCTTGGAGATTGTTTTGTTTTTTTTTTTTTTTTGATAGGTAAAATGATAGATAAAAGAAGAAAATAAATACGAGAACAAGAGGGCATATCCTCGAACAAGCTAGAGGGAAGGAGAACTTCTACTGACAGAAGAGCTCACGACCCCAAGCAGCAAACAGAACACCAAAACTTAACAGAAATTAATACAATATCAAGAGGGCATACCCTCGGACTAGCTAAAGGGGAGGAAAACAACAACATACAAGAGCTCTCGACCCAAGTTGAGAAACATTACACATTAAAAATACTATAAGGTAAAGACCAAGTACACTGGAGATGTCTATTGGAGTTAAGAGTCCAGAATCCCTTTTGAGGAAGTGAGCCTGCCACGGATCATGTCCTGAGTTTGAGCTATGATGGCCTTTGAGTTTCGCTCGATCTTGGTGAATAATCTGCTATTCCTTTCACGCCAAATGTTGTAAATTGTACAAGCTAGAGTAAGCCGGCCTAAAATAGAGGAAAAGGACTTACCTTTGAAAGAGTTGGTGGCCCAAAGAACAGTCTGTTACCAGTCCCCATTTGGGCATTGAAATCCACTTTTAGAGAGCAAATGGGACCATAAGTTGGAAGTGAAGGAACAAGAAAAGAAGAGGTGGTTATGACTCTCATTTTCTCTCAAACAGAAAAGGCATTTGGGGTCATGACCAAGATTAGAAAAGAAAAGATGGTCCTTGGTCCTTAGACTGTGACGGATGGCCATCCACAGGATGAACCCTGCATGGGGAATAGCTTTCGGATGCCAAACAAGCTTCCACCAATTTACCTGGGGGTTACGGCCACGCAGGGTATCCCAGGCAAAGTTGATGGAGAAGTCCCCATTTGAGGAGGGTAACCAAAAAGCTTTATCATCATGGAGGGGGGAAGGAAGAAGACTAGGAGGCATACCGTTCTTAAGGTCCAGAAGGTGAGGTGAATTTGCAATAGGCCAGCTCCAATGATTTTCAAGAATGATGTAATTCACTGTAGCATTTCTTCCAAGACCCGAATCATAAATAACCCTTTCTCCCATGTTGTCATAGATGGAGCCATTAGGGAGCCAATAGTCAAACCAAAGAGAAGCAAAACACCCATTCCCAATGACAATTTTGATGCGCGGTTTGAATAATGGGCAGAATTTGATCATTTTCCTCCAAGCCCACGAGCAAGATTGGGGACATTTGACTTCCCAGAAGCTTTTGCTTTTGAGCAGATTGCTGCGAATCCATTGAACCCAAAGGGATTTAGAGGGGATTTGAAAGAGAGCCCATATGAGTTTCCCCAAAGCAGCTTGGTTCCAATCAACAAGCTTTTTAATACCAAGACCCCCTTCATTTTTAGGGCAAGTAGCATCCTCCCACGCAACTTTGGAGCCAGAGAATATGAGATGGTTGCCACTTCAAAGAAAAGATCTCATAGCTTGCTCAATCTGGTTCACCACCTTTTTTGGAAGGATGAAGTGAGAAGACCAGAAAACTTGAATGCTAAAAAGGACAGACCTGATCAGCTGAACAGGACCTGCATAGGATAGAGATTTTGTAGCCCAATGAGTGATCTTACCAATTATGCGATCTACTAAAGATTTGCAATCCTGGGCTTTCAGCTTGGTAGAAATCAAAGGCACTCCAAGGTAACGGATAGGGAGGGAGCCTTCAGGAAAGCCGACTTGAGCAATGATGTGCTGCTTGAGGTTGGAATCCACACCTGAAAGGAAAATGTTACTTTTGGAAGCATTGTGCAGAAGGCCAGAGAAGGAGGCAAAAGTGTCGAGCCCTTCCTTTAGGTAGAAGCTGAGGCAAGATCCCCATGACAAAAAAGCATGATGTCATTAGCAAAGCAAAGATGGGTCAGCTTGGACTTATGGCATCTCCAATGGTGTTTAAATTGAGGGCCAACCGACATTTGATGGAGAATCAAAGAGAGAACATCCATAGCACTCACAAAGAGATAGGGGGAAAGAGGGTCTCCTTGCCTTAAACCCTTAGCCCGGGAAAATAACCTTCCAACTCTCCATTAATGACAACTGAGAAACGAGGAGTAGAGATGCAGTAAAAAATCCAGTCAATAAAAAGCTGAGGAAAACCCATAATGCTCAAAGTGTCAATAATAAATTCCCACCGCATTGAATCAAATGCTTTCTTAAGATCGACTTTCAGAGTGCAACGAGGAGAGCCTGTGTCCTTGTGGTAATTATGCATGAGTTCTTAGGCAAGAAGGATGTTGTCACTGATATTCCTGCCTTAAATAAAAGCAGATTGAGAAGGATCAATGAGGCTAGGGAGAACATTCTTGAGACGGTTGCCCAGGATTTTGGAGATGGTTTTGTAAAGGGTGTTACAGCAAGATATAGGCCGAAAGTCATGGACAAATGAGGGGTTAGGAACTTTGGGGACAAGGGCAATAGCCGTGGCATTCATCTCTTTAAGGATGGTTTTGGAGGAAAAAAATTCAGAGATAGCGGCAATGACCTCACGTTTAATGATATTCCAAGTTGTTTTTAAAAAGTGACTATTAAAGCCGTCAGGCCCAGGGGCTTTATTAGGGGGAAGGCTAAAGAGAGCATCTTGGATTTCTTTTTCAGGGACCAGGCATTGAAGGACATTAAAGAAATCAGAATGAAGGCGTTTTGGGATAAAGCTTGCAAGAGCTTGCTTACTTGGGTAGTGAATGGGACTATCAGTTTCAAGGAGATCATGGTAAACGTCAACAATGGTGGTTTGGACCTCTTTTATGTGTAATTTCCCGACCTAAAATACTAAGTCATATTGGCACGAACTACGAGGCTAAGAAAAGTGTATAAAGATTTGTTACACACAACAAAATAATTAATCAAATTGTATGATTAATTAATTAAAAGTATAAGAAATATTTATATTAATTTTAAATTTTATATTATATGTAATTAAATATGGTTAAGTATACATGCAAGTGGGTATATATACATATACATACATATGTGCATACAAAGGCATAATTGTGTAAAGATTTTTACACTTAAGAGAAAAGAATTAATTAAGTACTTAAAAATTGATTAATATAAACTACAAGAATACATTTAATTTTGAAAATTTAAATGTAGATAACACACATGTACACACATTTATTGTGTATTGTGTGTGTGTATTGGCAAGTGTATACAAGAGTGTATATATATATATGTGTGTGTGTACATAAGAAAATATATATATATATATATATATGTATAAATATATATGCATAAAGGTGGGAATAGTGTGTGCAAGTGGGTGTGTGTGTCGGCTGTGTGTGTGTGTTTCCATGTGCATGTGTGTGTGTGTGTTTTGTTATATATATATATATATATTATTTACAAAATATCCTACAAAAACCACAAGTGGGCTGATTTGAGAGGAGTGATGGGAAGGGAGACTGAAGCTAATGCAGGCTAAAAGTAGGGCTACAGATGGAGAGAGAGAGAGAGAGAAGTCGGTTGCTTCCTCTTTAAGAGCAAAGCATACAAACCATGTTTGCTTCTCACAAAATAAATCAAGGAAGGGAAACTGTGGAGAATAGAAGAAGAATCAGAGCAAGAAGAAGGAGAAAAAAAGTGAAGAGGTGAGAAAAGTGAAAATTATCATTTTTCTCTCTCTAGAATTTTGCTATGTATACACTGTTTTTAAGCCTTCATTTTGTATACGTGATATGTAGAACATGTGTCAACTCATTCAAGAACGAAATCTGAGCTTAAAAACACTCAAAAAATGTAAACCCATGAAGAACCGCCATGGGAGGACCTTGCTTATAGCAGGTCTGAACCCATGGCAACCAAACTGAGTTTGGTGTAATGAGACTACAAGAAGACCCTAAGGGTGTTCTAAAAACATAGAGCTGCGATCGTAAATTACAAGAAATGGCCCCCAAAAATCGAGTTACAGGTTACGGGTTTGAAACCCAACCCTTTAAAACTCAATTTAAATCAACATCTATGAATGGGAACTGAATCCTCATGAAGAGGGGATCAAAATAAGCCTAACTTCGTGAAAAATGATCAAGAAACGAGCATGAACCGACGATTTACAAGTCTGGTTATCATGGCTTAAACCGAGCGTTTGAGCCATATTCGAAGCCCTAAATCGATACTAAAACTTGTTTTAGGGTATTAGGAAATTATTGGAAAGAAAAGCAGAAGAAATGGTATTGAAAAATGCCACAAATATCAACTGTAAAAAACTAGGGTTTACTGTGAACGGTGTCGACTTCGTGGGAAAGATGACACCGTTCGGGTCGGGTCGGATTTGGTTACGGGTCTGGGTTAAATCCGGATCCAACAGGTTATTGGGTTTATTTAAACGGTGACGTTTGGAGGTTGAATATTTTAAATGTTTTTTATATTAGGGCTGACGTCATCATGACGTCAGCATTACGTGTAAAACTGGCTAAACCGGTTGGTTTATAAACGGACCGGACTGGTTCACTTGGATTTGGACCGAACCTATTGGTTTTATAATTTAATTAAAAATTTAATAAACCAATACTTTCAGTATTTGCGGATTGATCCCAGAAATTCTGGAAAATGCTACTGTGGCCCAACTGGGGGAAAAGTTATGCAATTATGCCCCTGAAAACAAATAATTAAATAATTAATTTAATTATTTAATAAATAAGTAAAATTACTATTTTACCCATGGGTCATATATGAAGCAAATGAAGTCCAAATTAAACATATGAATAGTGTATCCTTACTATTTTGGATATTCTGAGACTAATGGTAAGGTCTGTTTTACGAGACAGGGCCCGAAAAATAAAGACACGTAAAGAGGTAAATGACCAAAATACCCCTTGTCCAAAATTAACAAGTTATTAGTGTATTCTTACTATCTCGGACCTTCTGAGTCCAATGGTGAGGTCCACGACATGAGATGGGGTCCCGAAAAATAAAGACACGTAAAGGGGTAAAATGACCAAATACCCCTGGTACCCCTAAAGCCAAAATGAAATCAGAGAAGGTTTAAATTGACTTTCTTTGACATCCCGGACTCAATAATGGAGTCCAAATTACAAAACGAAGTACGAAAAAATATGACTCGATAAATGACCATTTTACCCTTTTACATATAAAAGTCCGAATTAAATTCTAAGAAAGCCTAAACCGACTTTCTTCGACACTCCGGACTCAATGGTAGAGTCTATTCGACCAAAAAGAAATGTCTAAAATAAAAGAACATAAAAATTGTTGAATAGCAACTGTGAAATGACTAAAGAGTAATGTATTGCCGAAATATTAAACTAAGGCAAGTACGAAGAAATAAAGTATGAAAAGACACGACGCATTAACATGTGAAGTAATTAACTTTAAATAAAAGTTAATGGAGCTACCAGAAGAGTATAGGTTGAAATGAATTAAATTTCTAACATAATAAATTGTGTCGTTGGTTAAGAGTATGAGTTAAATCGGTTAGGATGAAATACGATTGAAGCATAAGTTAAGAAACATCGATAGATGATATTGCAGTGAATGTGAAGTTAATGAGACTGTTTATGAATTGTTCTTAGGAATTACGGAGGAAGTGGGAAAGCGCATTTTAGCACTAACCCTAAAGGACCAAGGTGAGTAACCCTGTGTTTGAAGTGGAGATTTAACTCCATATATTTGAAGAAGTTTTAAGTTCAAGTTATGTGAAGTATTTGAATATCACATTCAGTTTTGTTACAATTCCTGTTTTAAATTATTCCGTTACCACATGCTGACTAAATGTTTTACATTCAATTTTTTTCATGGAGATATTTAGCATGTCTGGTTTAAATGTGTTTTTTGTAAATATTATGATTTTGATTGTTACAAGTATTTGAAGTTCTATTGTAGAAATTATACATTTCATGTTTTAAATACTCATGAAAGTATCTATTGAAGAAGTCATGTGATAAATGTTTTACAAGATAAACGGTACTAAGTACCACCCCTTATGATGGTTGAAATCCTTCGGGATTCAACAGTAAATGCCCGGTAGCAGGATCTAATCCCCCAGGCAAATGAGATCGACAGTATTGGCAGTAAAATGGGAGTCTGGTTCGAAACAGATTCCACCTAATTAAAGAGAAAAGATGACAAAGTGATTTTGAAAATGAAAGCAGGTTTTACCCTCATTTTCAAAATACATATTTATGTGTTTTAAAGTTTATATACTTTATTAACGAAGTTCGAGTTTAGCTTGAACACTTTAATTGTTTCAAAGCTATCTGTTTTATGAAATGCATATGTTTCGAGTTTTATATACTCTATTTAAGGATTACATGTTATGTTATATGTTTTGAAGTTCATCAGTATAAGTATAGCTTGAATACTTTAACTGTTTCATAGCTATCTGTTTTAAGAATGCATATACTCTGCAATTGGCAGTGAATGTTTTACAAACTCTTATGTACTAAAAACCACTGCTAATTGAAAACCCCGTAACGAATACTGGAATTGCTCACAAGCTTAGATTAGCTTACCCGGACTTTGTTCGGATCCCCCTTTCAGGTAAATGACAAAAGGCAGTTTTTGATTTGAAGACGAAGACGATGGATCTACCATTTTGGGAAGTTGTACTTAGGTAGTTTCCTTATGAAGCCATGTGGATTTTTAGTACGAACTCCTGTTGTAGTAAACAGTACAAAATATGTATTAAGCCCTCAGGGCAGTGATATGTAACATTATAAAGTCTTTAAGTTTTTAGATATGCTCTGAATGTATGATTCTACATGTATACCGAAATGTGAAGAGCGGCAGTACCGGACGGATGTGCAAATTTTAAAATAAGAAAGAAAAGAAAAAAAAAAAGTTTTTCACGCTTCCGCAACCACTTGAAACACATCTATTCGATACCGCTGCAGATGCGAGCCTTCGCCCAAGGGTCCTCGGGCCTGAGGGTGGCGGTCGCGATGCGAAATCCGCAGAGGGTGGGTTTCGAGTCGTGACATTATGTCATCAATTCTGCGACCGTTTGCATCAAGGAGGCTGACGATCTTGTTACGGTTCCTTTTGTTATTCACAGATTTGAAGAAAAAAGAGGTGTTTTAGTCCCCTTCAGAAAGCCATTGAACACGGGATTTTTGCTTGGCGAGACTTTCCTCACTGCTAAGAAGGGAGTGAAAATTGTGATGAGCTTCTTTTTCCTGCTGAATGAGACTCTCATTCCCAGGATCCCTCTCAAGGAGATTTTGGATATCATAGAGCTTGTTACGGGCTTCTTGGACACGGGAGGTGATGTTTTTGAATCTTTGCTGATTGAAATCCTTAAGAGCATATTTCACCTTCTTAAGCTTTTGGCAACAGATAAACATGGTTGTACCTTGAAAATTTGTGCTCCAGGCTTGCTCAACAGTACGAATAAAATCATCTTAATCGGCCCAAAAATTGAAGAATTTGAATGGGACTTTGCTCTTCTTGAAAGATATGCCGGATCTGACAATAATAGGGGAGTGATCAAAGAGGCTAGGAGGGAGGAATTCAGCCTCAGCAGATGGGAAAGCAGAAAGCCAGTCCTGGTTGATTAAAGCTCTATCAATCTTCCTGTGGATCGTGTGGGGGGCGGCTTGACCATTAGACCATGTGAAAAAATGCCCAGAAAATCTCAAATCCTTAAGCTTAGCATTCAAAAAACAAGTGTTGCAGTCATTCATAGCAGGGGGCCAGTCGCAATTACCTCCTCTTCTATCATAGGGGTAGCATATAGCATTGAAGTCACCCAAAATAAGCCAAGGGAGACCCTTGGAGATAGCTGCTACAGAATTGGCTAATCCGAAGGTGTTAATGGCAGCCATGATGAGTGAGATGTGGCGTGTGATGAAGTTGGAACTGGAGCAGGTTCATGAACGGATAGATCAGATGGAGAGTGCACATGAGAAGCTACAAAACGCCCCTAATATGCGTAGAAGGGAAAGAGTTCAACCGAGGGAAGTGAGGGTTGAAGATGAAGAGCCTTATAGGGATAGTTTTGACAAAGAAGATGATCGGGATTCTGTTGTTAGTAATAGGAGCCGTGGAGGGCGGTTTAGAGAAGCTAGGAATCGGGAAGATAACAACTTGGGTGGTATTAAGATGAAGATTCTGTCATTTCAAGATAGATCCGATCCTGAAGCATACCTTGAGTGGGAGAAGAAGATAGAGTTCGTATTTGACTGCCACAACTATTCCGAAGCAAATAAGGTAAAATTAGTTGTGATTGAATTTTATGACTATGTTATTACTTGGTGGCATCAGCTTGTTATAAACAGGAGGCGGAATAGAGAACGACCAATAGAGACATGGGAGGAGATGAAAACGATGATGAGAAAGCGGTTTGTTCCAAGTTATTACTATTGAGAGTTGTACAAAAAGCTACAAGGTCCTAGAAAGGGAAGCCGGAACGTAGAGGATTACTACGAGGAGATGGAGATTGTTATGATCCGAGCTAATGTAGAGGAAGATCGAGAGGCTACAATGGCTAGGTTTTTACTTGGATTAAACCGGGAAATCCAACATAAGGTAGAGATGTAGTATTATGTAGAGTTGGAAGATATGGTGCACATGGCCATCAAAGTGGAGCAACAACTTAAGAGGGGGGTGGGTCACGTGCAGCCCATAACACCAGTTCTACCTCTTGGAAACCGAGTTCTATCAAGCAGATGGTCAAGTCACAAACATCCAAATCCCAGCCCAAGTCCGCAAACACTAGCCACGTTCCACAAGGTAAAACCGACACTTCTACCACTAGGAATCGTGACATTAAATGTTTTAAATGTCAAGGCAGGGGACACATTACAAGTCAGTGTCCAAACAAGCAGGTCATAGTGTTGCAAGACAATAGTGAAATTGTGACCGACAATATGCCACCATTGGAGGACGTTTCCGAGGAGCAATATTTAGCCCCTGATGCATTAACATTGGTGGCGAGGAGAGCATTGAGCTTGCAAGCAAAAAGAGTTGATGAAGTGCAGCGGGAGAACATTTTTCACACTAGGTGCTACGTCAAAGACAAGGTATGTAGTGGGATTATTGATGGTGGTAGTTGCACTAATGTTGCAAGCACAATTATGGTAGAAAAATTAGGATTACCCGTGTTGAAGCACGCTAGACAGTACAAGTTGCAATGGTTAAATGATAGTGGTGAGATAAGGGTGAACAAGCAGGTGTTAGCTGCATTTCGAATCGGTAAATACGAAGATGAAGTGTTGTGTGGTGTAGTACCGATGCAAGCGGGACACTTATTGCTAGGGCGTCATGGCAGTTTGATAGGCATGTGAAGTATAATGGCTTTATGAACAAATAGTCATTTGTAGTTAATCAACGATCAATCACTCTTGTACCATGGACACCGCAGCAAGTATATGAGGATCAAGTGAGATTGCAAAAAGAGAGTGATCAGAAGAAAGAAAGTGTACAAAAGAGAAAGAGTGAAAATCAGAGAGAGGCCGAGAAAAATGAGAAAGAAAAAGAAAATCAAAATTCGGCCATTGAGAGAAAATCAGAGAGAAAGCAAAAGAATTTCTACGCAAAGGTGAGTGAAATTAAGCGAGCAATGTTTTCAAATCAGCCGATGATTGTACTTTTGTACAAAGAGGCATTTCTAAACACTAACGAACTTGACCTTGCTTTGCCTAGTTCTGTTGTTTCTCTTTGCAGGAGTATGAAGATGTCTTTCCCGAGGAAACACCACATGGGTTACCTCCAATCCGAGGGATTGAACATCAAATTGATTTTGTTCCTGGTGCAAGAATTCCAAACTGACCAGCCTATAGGAGCAATCCCAAGGAGACAAAGCAGCTTCAACGGTAGGTAAGTGAGTTGTTGGAGAAAGGGAGAGCATGAGCCCATGCACCGTTCTAGTTTTGCTTGTACCTAAGAAGGATGGGACATAGAGAATGTGCGTTGATTGCCGAGCCATCAATTACATAACGGTAAAGTATCGTCATTCTATTCCTCGCTTAGATGATATGTTGGATGAGCTGCATGGTTCTTGTGTATTTTCTAAGATTGATTTAAAGAGTGGTTATCATCAGATTAGAATAAAAGGAGATGAATGGAAAACTACCTTTAAAACAAAATATGGTTTGTATGAAGGCTTAGTTATGCCTTTTGGATTGACTAATGCTCCGAGCACCTTTATGAGACTTATAAGTCATGTTTTGCGTGCATTTATAGGCAGATTTATTGTTGTCTACTTTGATGATATACTCATTATAGAAAAAACGTGGATGATCATGTAGTACATTTGAAATCTGTTTGAGATGTGCTTAGGAAAGAAAAGTTGTTTGCTAATCTGAAGAAGTGTACTTTTTACACCGATAAGCTTGTATTTCTGGGATTTGTTTTTTTTTTTTTTTTTTGATAGGTAAAAAGATATATAAAAGAAGAAAATAAATATAAGATCAAGAGGACATACCCTCGGACAAGCTAGAGGGAAGGAGAACTACTATAGGCAGAAGAGCTCACGACCCCAAGCAGTAAAAGAAACCAAGACTAAACAGAAAATAATACAAAAACAAGAGGGCATACCCTCGGACAAGCTAAAAGGGGAAAAAAACAACAAATTACAAGAGCTCTCGTCCCATGCTGAGAAACATTACACATTAAAAATACTACAAGGTAAAGACCAAGTACACTGGAGATGTCTATTGGAGTTAGAGTTCGGAATCCCTTTTGAGGTAGTGAGCCTGCCACAGATCATGTCCTGAGTTTGAGCTATGATGGCCTTTGAGTTTCTCTTGATCTTGGTGAATAATATGCTATTCCTTTCACGCCAAATGTTGTAAATTGTACAAGCTAGAGTATGCAGGCCTAAAATAGAGGAAAAGGACTTACCTTTGAAAGAGTTGGTGGCCCAAGGAACAGTCTGTTGCCAGTCCCCATTAGGGCTTTGAAATCCACTTTTAGAGAGCAAGTGGGACATATGTTGGAAGTGAAGGAACAAGAAAAGAAGAGGTGGTTATGACTCTCATTTTCTCTCAAACCGAAAAGGCATTTGGGGTCATGACCAAGATTAGAAAAGAAAAGACGGTCCTTGGTCCTTAGACTGTGACGGATGGCCATCCAAAGGATGAACCCTACACGGGGAATAGCTTTCGGATGCCAAACAAGCTTCCACCAATTTACCTGGGGGTTACGGCCACGCAGGGTATCCCAGGTAGAGTTGATGGAGAAGACCCCATTTGGGGAGGGTAACCAAAAAGCTTTGTCATCATGGAGGGGGGAGGGAAGAAGACTAGGAGGCATACTGTTCTTAAGGTCCAGAAGGTGAGGAGAATTAACAATAGGCCAGTTCCAATGATTTTCAAGAATGATGTAATTCACTGTAGCTTTTCTACCACGACCCGAATCATAAATAACCCTTTCTCCCATGTTGTCATAGATGGAGCCATTAGGGAGCCAATAGTCAAACCAAAGAAAAGCAAAACACCCATTTCCAATGACAATTTTGATGTACGATTTGAATAACGGGCGGAATTTGATCATTTTCCTCCAAGCCCACGAGCAAGATTGGGGACATTTGATTTCCCAGAAGCTTTTGCCTTTAAGCAAATTGCTGCGAATCCATTGAACCCAAAGGGATTTAGAGGGGTTTTGAAAGAGAGCCTATATGAGTTTCCCCAAAGTAGTTGGTTCCAATCGACAAGCCTCTTAATACCAAGACCCCCTTCATTTTTAGGGCAAGTAACATCCTCCCACGCAACTTTGGAACCAGAAAATATGAGATGGTTGCCACTCCAAAGAAAAGATCTCATAGCTTGCTCAATCTGATTCACCACCTTTTTTGGAAGGATGAAGTGGGAAGACCAGAAAACTTGAATACTAAAAAGGACAGACCTGATCAGCTGAACATGACCTGCATAAGAAAGAGATTTTGTGGCCCAATGAGTGATCTTACCAATAATGCGATCTACTAAAGATTTCTGGGATTTGTTGTTAGTGCACAAGGTATACAGGTTGATGAAAAGAAGGTACGTGCAATCTAAGAGTGGCCGAGTCCCACAAGTGTAGGTAATGTTCGTAGTTTTCATGGACTTGATGGTTTTTACCAGCATTTCGTGAAGGACTTTAGTAGCATAGCCGAACCACTTACCGAAGTGATCAAGAAGAATGTTGGATTTAGATGGGGAGAAGAATAAGAGAAAGCGTTTCAATTAATCAAAGCGAAGCTGACCAACGCCCCCTTATTGTCTTTACCTAACTTTTCAAAAATGTGTGAGATTGAATGTGATGCTTCAGGTATTGGCATAGGCGCAATTTTTATGCAGGAAGGACGACCAATTGCTTACTTCAGCGAGAAACTAAGCAGGGCAGCCTTAAACTACCCAACTTATGATAAGGAGTTGTATGCATTGGTTCGAGCTTTAGAGACGTGGCAGCACTACCTATGGCCTAAGGAATTCGTGATTCACACAGATCATGAGTCCTTGAAACAATTAAAGGGCCAACACAAGCTCAACAAAAGGCATGTGCGTTGGGTGGAGTTCATGGAGACGTTTCCATACGTCTTCCGATATAAGCAAGGTAAGGAGATTGTGGTCGCCGATGCACTTTCACACAGGTATGCATTACTGTCTACACTTGATGCAAAATTGCTTGGTTTTGAGCACATTAAAAATTTATACGCTAATGACCATGAATTTTGTGAGGAACACCGGGCTTGTGATAAAGTCGCTTGTGGTAAGTTCTTTAGGCTTGATGGATTCCTGTTTCGAGAGAATAAGTTATGTGTGACTAATTTTCCTTGAGGGAGTTGTTAGTACCGGAGTCTTATGGTGGGGATTAATGGGACATTTTGGAGTTGCAAAGACTTTAGCTATTTTGTAGGAACATTTCTATTGGCCTCACATGAAACTAGATGTTGAGAGAATTTGTGGTAGATGTGTCACATGTACACAAGCTAAATCCAGAGTACGGTCCAACGGTTTGTATACTCCTTTACCAATTCCTAGTGAGCCTTGGATTGAAATTTCCATGTACTTTGTGTTAGGATTGCCTAGGACTAAACGTGGGAGAGATTCAATTTTTGTGGTTGTGGATAGATTTTCTAAGATGGCACACTTTATTCCATGTCACAAAACAGATGATGCCTCGCATGTTGCTGATTTGTTCTTTAGAGAGATTGTGAGATTACATGGCATGCCTAGAACAATTGTTTTGGATAGAGATGCTAAGTTCTTGAGTTATTTTTGGAAGACTTTGTGGTGTAAGCTAGGTACTAAGCTATTGTTTTCTACTACTTGTCATCCACAAACTAATGGTCAAACTGAAGTAGTAAGTAGGACTTTGTCTACTTTATTGAGGGCAATCATTAAAAAGAACATCAAAACATGGGAAGAATGTTTACCACATGTTGAGTTTGCTTATAACATATCTGTTCATTCTGCTACTAAATTTTCACCATCTGAAATTGTGTATGGAATTAATCCTTTAACTCCATTGGATTTATCTCCTTTACTTTTGATTGAGCGTGTTAATTTAGATGGCAAAAAGAAAGCTGACTTTGTCAAGCAGATTCATGAGAAAGCAAGACTCAACATTGAGCGAAGAACGGAGCAGTATGCAAAACAAGCCAACAAGGGGTGTCACAAGCTGATTTTTGAACTCGAAGATTGGGATTGGCTGCATATGAGAAAAGAGAGATTTCCGGTGCAACGACGTTCCAAATTGCTTCCAAGAGGAGATGGTCCTTTCCAAGTCCTCGAGCGCATCAATGACAATGCTTACAAGCTAGATTTACCTGGTGAGTACAATGTAAGTGCTACTTTTAATGTTACTGATTTGAGTCCTTCTGATGTAGGTGATGAATTGAGGGCAAATCCTGTTCAAGTGGAGGGGAATGATGCAAATCGTAGCACAACTTCAAGGGATCTAGTTCAAGTCCCAATTGGGCCGGTTACGAGAGCATGAGCAAGGAAGTTTAAATATGTACTCAACCGACTGATTCAAGAGGCATGGACTCAAGCAAATTCGTAGAGGCCTATTGAGCATGATCCACGTGAGCAACAAAGATTCATCAACATGATTCAAGTTCTAGAAGAATCTGGCCAAGACTAAGCGTAAATTTGCATGTTTAAGAATACTCCTTTTTGGGTCTGATTGTAAGGCTTGCATGCCATTTACTTTCCTTTTATTTGTTTTTGACTTTTATTTACTTCCCTTTTCTATCTTAGTCATGTGACCAGCCAATTAAAGGGCTGATTGTCTTTTCCTTTTAGGCAAGTAAACGTTATTTCTTTACCAGATTTTAGCTTTAATTGGGAACACTATTTTAGGAATTTTAATTTTCCTTGTAATGGCCAGCCTTTTAAATAGGCGTCTAATTAATGAAAAGAAGAGATCATTATTCAGTAACTTGTGAGAGCATTTTTTCTACGGTTCTTTGAAGAACTATTTGAACTTCAGGATTTCCCGTGGCATTCACCAACGACTTATCAAACGGATTTCTACCACCGTTTGTGGCATCTTCCTTATACCGAGGTTCTTGTTACGCAATAAACAACGGGTTGAGGTCTTACATACCAAGGTTCTTGTTTGTCCTAAACAACGGGTCGAGGTCTATCATTTCAATTCTGATCGTAGAACGATCTTGGGTTCCTTTTTCATTGTCGGATCTCGTTATTTTGGTGGGGTTTGCATCAACCTCTAAGACTATCCAATATGGGATCGGTTCTATGACATTCCTTTAGAATTATACGGCAAAGAGGTTAAGTTATGTTGCAAGTGCTATCGATAAACCCTTTTATATAGATGCCACAACCGAGCAGCTTAGCCGAATCAATTTTACGCGTATTTGTATTGAAATCGAACTTTGTACGGATCCCCCAGAACATTTTGAACTTCAAATGTATGAGGAAACAAGTGTTACTATTTATGTTAAATACCAATGGATTCCTAAGTTTTGCCCTGAGTGCAAGAAATTTGGGCATGGCCAAAATCAATGCAAACTACCTATTAAGCAGGTGTGGAAAGGGAAGGATATGCAACCTAAGGAAGTAGAGGGGAACTCTAATCCTAATTTGACTAGGGACCCAAATGTTAAAAAATATGGATTCTAGAGAGAAGGAAGAGCCTCTTACTCTAGCTTTTTTCTCATCCCTTTTTGTTTTTTTTGTTTGTTATGCAATAATAGCTTCCAATCAGCCATTAAATGCAAATATTATTGATTGTCCATCTACAAAAGATGTTCCTCATTCATTGCAAGCTCATGTTTCATTGTCTAAAGTTCATGGTGAAGATGGGGCGGCCATGGTAGTTCAAGGGGTTGCTGAATCCTTTTATTCTCCTATTATCTCGAATGCAAACATCTCTAATGTGCATGGTGATGGGCATCATGGTGGATCGAGTCTTAAAGATTCTTTACAAGTTCCAGATGGGCCAATCACAAGGTCAAGAGCTAAAAAGATCAAGGAAGCAATGCTAGGATTGGAGCAATCCACTTGGACTGAGTTTGTAAATTCATCGAGCAAGACCCTAACATTCAAGATGGGCTTGAAAGAAGAAGAACCAGCTTTAATCCATGTGATACAAGCTACAGAGGGGAGGGACAGCATAGCCTAGTGGTTTTGTGTAGACTTTTACTTCATTAAGTATCAGCGTGTGGGCCTATTTTATGTTTTTATGGTTGTAGGCATTTGGTCCTATTTAACTCATTAAGTGGATTCCTTTTATTAGCTTTAGCTATGCAGTTTAGGATGTTTTGGGCTCGAAGATGTTCAGCCCTTGTCTTTTAATTTATGTAGGCCTTATTCGGCCCTAGGGTTTCATGGAGGGTTTTAAAAAGACTTGTAGCCGCTATTTGGAGAGGGTTGAACGTGAATTAAGCTTTCTTCACAGAGAATTTTCAGTTTTCTCTACTTGTGCTTGATTGAACTAAGAACTTATCAAAGGCAAACCCTTTGTGGCGTTCTCATTAAATCTAGGTTCTGGAAACAAGATTCCGACAGATCTAGATCATCTTGTCTTAATTCTTGGCTTTCTTAGGTAAGTTTCAATTTGATTATGGGTTTAAGGGATTTCGATCTCAGGGGTTCACATCACATGGGCATCACGATTTGAGTGCTTTGTTGCTAGAGTCGTGATTCGACGACATTAGTGAAGGAGTTTATGGTGTTGCTATGGATGAAGCTCCAACCCATAATACGTATTCAACCCATTCATGGGCTGACCGTGTGGAACAAGGGGAGTATATCCCTCAAGCAGCCTTAGATCTTGAGGCTAAGTTTGGGGGTTTTTCAGAAGACCTGTCTTTCTTAATGGAATCCTTACCTGGTGATTCGTCTACTCCAAGTTCTAGAGGAAGGAGAAGCCTCAACAATGGCAGCCATAGAGGACATGGTGGTAGAGGGAGAGGTGCTCGGATGGCTTTTGGGATCCAAGACCGAAAGCCCTTCTTCAACTCTTTTCATAAAGCTGCATATCCCAAATTATTAAGTGCATATGTGTCAAGTTCTAAAGGTTTTTTTAGCTGATACTAAAGGTGGTGTGCAAGAGTATGGAAGGTCAAACACTCAAGTGGCTTTAGGTTGTAATGGGAGGTCATTTCAAAGCTTAAAAGGAGGAGGAAAATCAGATGGTGCAGTCCCTCGTAGGCAAGTTATTTGCGGCAATAGTAAGCTACCCGTTAGCCATGCATGGAGTTAGTCCAATGGACAAAGTTGGCAACCAAGGAGGTGATGGGAGGTCTTCCTACAACATAAAAGAAGGTAAAAATTCAGCACATGTAGCCTATTCTAGGCATGCTTTATGCAGCCATGAGGTGTCGCCCCTTAAAGTTAAAAATAGGGAATACCCCTTGGGTAATAGTGGGACTCATGAAGGTGATGGGAGACCTTCCCAAGAAGGGCAAAAAAGTGAAAGTGGAGCTACACTCCTTTTTTGCCCAGCTATATGCGACAAAGAGGAGTTGTCCAATAAAGTTAAAAATAGGCAAAACCCCTTTGGTATTTCTTGAACCCATGGAAGTGATGGGAGGCCTTCCCAAGGCATGCAAAAGGCTGAAAGTGTTGTTGGTGCAGTTACAGTTAGCTTAGCTTTGGGCATCCATAAAGTTGGGGCATGTGGGGAACAACTGGTGGGTAATCGTCTTTCCCAAGGGGGTGACGTGAAGGCTATCCAAGGTAGGTTGGCAACCCAAAAAAGGGCTTTTTCATATCTGATGTGCGGTAGTAAGGAGCTGTCCCATACAGTTGTGAAGGGTGGCAATATCGTTGGCGTAAAGGGGGATCAACCTTTGGGTACTAAGGTTAACCAAGGAGGTGGCGTGAGTATATTGACAGCCACAAAGAGTGCCTTTTTAGACCTAAAATGTGGCAACAAGGGGCTGTCCCCAATAGTCGTTGAAGGAAACGTGGGGCTGATAAATACAGTGGATGGGCTGAAATTGTGGCAAATTCGTTGGGTAAATCATAGAGCCAAGTGGTCAACAACAATGTTCAGCATAAGGGTTTTACCCTTGAGTATGTGGCTCCATGCGTGAGAGAAGACATGGTGGTAGTCCAACCCCATCCCGAGGTTCTGAATGAAGGGAATAAAATTTGGGCTAAAACTTTAGAGGGCTACTTTTTGGACCAAAAATTGAATTACCAATGGGTTAACAATGTGGCCTTTCATCTATGGGGAAAAGATGGTTTAGAAAAGGTGTTGACTAATGGGAAAGGCTTATTTTTCTTTAAATTTTTGGAACCTATATCAATGGTAGCCGTTTTGGAAGAAGGACCATGGCACTTTTCTGGGTGGTGTAACACCCCGACTTTGCGTAATTAATAATTAGTTATTAATTATTAATTAATACCGGCTTATAGAATGATCTAGGGAATTAATCATAATCCCGGCGGTCATGATAGACCGATAAAATAATTAAATATGTCTGGAGGAAAAGGGTAAAATACCCGAACCTAATTACTGATTAATTCGGCGAAATGACACCGCTTTAACACTAACGAAATCCGAGTTAGCTAACCCGGAAAATCCCGAATGTTTAATAAATGGCACGGAACCTCTGATACTGTAGATAACTGAAATATGAAACTCTCGGAACAAACCGCATCGAAAAAGGAGTTACGGAATGAAAGTTATGTAGCAAACACTGAAACTGAATTACTGCGCAGCCAAACGTGGCCTTAACCAAAAATGGTGAAAAATGGCCAAATTGGTGGTCAAGGGGAATTGAACCCTTGACCTTTGAGAAAATAAATTTTATCCAAAAACTTACCAACTTGGCTGCCATTACCTTGTGCACATATACACAACTTAATGGTATATAACACTGAATTGCCTCAAGCTGCCACCCAAACTGACTAATGGCAACCCATGCAAACCCCACATGATTACCCCCTCAGCCCACCTCAGCCCTAAGATCCCACTGTTCTCTGATGTATATACATCTATATATATATATATAAGAGATGTATATATATGGTAATATGTAATAATATATATAGACATATTATCATTTGTGGAAGGAAAAGGAGGGGGGGTCCAAAATCAGAAAGGAAGTGTGGGTGTTGTATGCTCGGATAAGAGAGTCCAGAGAGAGAGGGTTGTAGAGAAATTGAAGGCCTTGCATGTGTATACACATGTGTGCATGTGAGGGATGATGTGTGTCTTCAAGGAGATGCACCAGAGAAAAGGAACTGAGGGGCACTACTAGATCTGAACAAACACCCCCACCAAGCCTGAACCGAGCCATTGAGGAGGAAGCCACTATCTAAAAAGGTAAACACTAAAGTTACCAAATTTTCTGTTTTGATTTATTGGCACTGTTCTGATAATTTTTAGACCATAAAAACTATATATAGATGTTACTGTGAGGCTTGGGAGGGTTATAGAACCACTGAGAGGGTCGAATAGGCATTAAAAACCTAAAGCCGTGACCCAACCGCCATGGATGGAGCTCCCTGTAGCAGGTCTGAAATGACCTCAACCGAACTGAGTTTTGATGGTCTAGAACTGATCTAGACACTGAGAGGGTTTCAAATATCACCAACCGCGACCCCAACACTTGGGTATAAGCCCTCAAAACCGAAGCTATTGCTTTCGGCCATGGAACCCAAACTCGAAAATAGGCTCTTAAACTGAAATTTATAAATGGGGAATTGAAGCCCCTATCCTAAGGGTCACGACAAGCCAAATCCCATGACGTTTGGTTGAGAAACAAGGCTGTAAGACCGAACTGTGTCCCCTCACAATAATCGGTTGTACCGAGCTGGATCTTTGGATTTGAAGCTCTAAATTCATGCCAAAGAGTTGGCATGACCATCAGGAACCATTTGGGGCCAAATCAGATTGAAAACAGCCCTTGAAACATCACGAAATAGAAGAAGAAAATCTGCAGAAGTAGGGCAACAGTGCGTAGAAAAGTTGGGGAAGATGGAGTTGACTCGGCCGAGTTGACCGAGCCAATCCGAGCTGACTCGAACACGTGTCGCCTCAAGACCGTGCCACTGTTTTAATAAAACTGCACCGTTTTGATGTTTGATGTTTTAAATTTAAAAAACCTAGAATTGGCTTGTTTGGTTACGAGTTTTAAAATTGAAATTTGGGATTGGGCTAATCCTGAACACGGATAGGGGGGCAAATTGAGGTTAATTGGAATATTCAATTCCGGTTCTCTGAGGGTCACAGACCGGTTGGTTCACAATGTATTTGGACCGGTTCAGTTCTTGAACCTAAAACCCAAGGGGTTTGAACCCCTAATTTATTTAATTATGTTTTAACCCCTAAATGATTTCTGAAAATTACGGATTTGTCCCCACTGTTTCACAGAATCCTACTGTGGCCCTGAATTTTGAGAAATTGTTCAATTAAGCCCCTGAAAAATTAATTAAATAATAAAATAATTATTTTATTATTTTATTAATTAGGTAAAATTACGATTTTACCCCTGGACATTTAATATGTCAAACGGAGTCCAAATAAATTAAATAAATAGTGTATTTTCACTATTTCGAACATTCCGGACTCAATGGTGCAGTCCGATTTTGGAAATACAGTACCGAAAAATACAGACCTGTGAGTGATAAATTACTGTACTGCCCTTGATGGCACCAGACCCAAATAAAAATAAAAGACAGTCTATTTTGACTATGTCGGGCGTTCTGAACTCAACGGTGAGGTCCGTTTAACAAACTGAAGTCCCGAAAAATACAGACACATAAAGTGTAAATGACCATACTGCCCCTAATGATTCCCAGGGTCAGTTAAACATTACAGATAGTCCAACTTAATTATGTCGAACGCTCTGGACCCAATGGTGAGGTCCATTTTATGAACTGACGTGCCGAAAAATATGACACGTGAAATTACCAAATTACCCCTGATACTGTACGAAGCCCAAATGAAGTCCGATTGGGACGAAATTGATAGCGATAGAAGCCCAGAACTGGTGAGACTATATACTTGATTAGATGACGAATCGGGGTCAGAATTACACAAAACGTAAAATGACCAAAATACCCCTGAGCACTCTAGTTGAAAGAGGTATGTATGAGCAGAGTGGAGGAACTCAGATCTCAGGGCTGGATACCACTCCTATGTTATATTCATCGGATATCGGGAGGCAGTTGGTGGATTTCGTAGAATTGCTTAGAAAGAGGAACCAGGGTAGTCGCAGTAGTAAAGGGAAGAAGCATCAGAAGGGATTAGGGCATGGCTTTAGGAAGAATTCAAAATTCTCCTGGTTTAAATGATCAATTTAGCTTGCTAAAACATTAGGGGAGCGAATCTCCCTTGAAGCAACAAGAAAAAAAGCATCTCGTTAAAGCTCATGCTGTCTCGTGTCTTGGGTTGGTGGAAACAAAGGTCAAGCGTGCTAAGTTTGAGAAGGTATCTCGCTCTTTATGTCCTAATTGGAGTTTTGTCCATAATTATGTTGATGTGGATAATGGTAGAATTTGGATTGGGTGGGATGATGAGGTTCTTCAGAATACTCTTCTTAACTCTATGGAGCAAGCAGTTCATTGCCTTGCCCAAATTAGGGGGAAAGGGATTTGGTTTTATCTTTCAGTTATTTATGGTCATAACAATGCCATAGATCGAAGATGGGTTTGGAGTAGTTTGCGTCAACAAGCGACCCTCAACAATTATTTGCCTTGGATTGTCATGGGAGATTTTAATGTGCTATGAAAGGATTGGTGGTAGTACGGATTGGCCTCCTTGTATGGAGGAATGTAATATCTGTCTTATTGATGTTGAATTGGAGGATCTCCGGTACACTGGTTGCATTTGACTTGGACCAATCGTCAGTAAGGCAATGATACTATCTTAAGGAAGCTTTATCATGTTTTGGTTAATGATAGGTGGATGGTGGATTTTAGTAATTTAGAGGTGGAGTTCTTGCCTTCTGGTGTGTTAGATCATAGTCCTCTGATTGTTTGGATTGGAGTTGATGTTAAATGTAAATGGAGGCTGTTTAAGTTCTTTAACTTCTAGTTGGAATGTGAAGCCTTTGAATCGGCAGTCCACAAAGCTTGGAATCAGGATGTTCAAGGATCTACTATGTTCATTTTGAGTAGGAAGCTTAAAGCAGTGAAAAAGAATTGAAGCTCTTAAACCAAGTTAGATGGCAAATTTCTACCAACTCTATATGGAAGCCCGACAGCATCTTTTTGCAATTCAACATTCTTTAAACTCTAGCCCTCGTGATATTGATCTGAAGAACCAAGAGAAGCTTGCCTTGCAGCACTTTACTCAATTGAGCAAGTGGGAGGCAAGCCTGGCAAAGCAGAGGTCGAGGATTCAATGGCTTAATGAAGGGGATCAAAACACGAGTTTCTTTTTCAAGAGCATCACTCAAAGGAGAAACCGCAACAAAATCAGAAGTTTACTAGATGAAGCTAGTAACAGGATCGAAGATAGTACGGAAGTCTCCGCTGCCAGTGTGGACTACTATCATGATCTGTTGGGGAAGGCCCCCTCAAACCCTTATCTTGGGAAAGACATCAGTGATAATATTTTTCTTTCCCAAGAGCTGATGCATAATTATCACAAGGAGAGGGGCTCCCCACAATGCACAATGAAAGTGGACATTCGGAAGGCTTACGATTCAGTTAGATGGGAATTTCTCTTGGATGTGCTTGATTTGATGAAGTTTCTCGCCACTTATGTTCAGTGGATCAAGGCTTGTATTTCTACTCCGAGTTTCTCTATTTCCATTAATGGTGCTCTTGAAGGTTATTTCAGAGGTGCCCGTGGCTTACGCCAGGGTGACCCCTTCTCTCCCTACCTTTTTGTTCTTGCTATGAAATTTTCTATGATGTTGAGGCAGAAAGTTGATCGAGAGCTCAATTTTAAGTACCATTGGAGATGTAAGCAGCCCAAAATCACCCACTTGTGCTTTGCCAATGATCTTATATTATGCTGCCATAGCGACCTCAACTCTACCTCAATCTTGAAGGATACCATTAAAAAGTATGCGAAATTCTCGGGGTTAAATTCGAATGAGGCTAAGAGTAACATCTTCTTCTCTGGAGTTTCCACTTGAGGCAAACAGGATATTTTGGAAGCAGTGGGGTTTTAGGAGGGGAAGTTACCTATGCATTACCTGAGAGTGCCTCTAGTCTCTTCCAAGTTGAAGGCAATTGATTGTAAGGTCCTGGTTGATTGGATTATGTCCAAAGTTAAAACTTGGACTTCTAAGTATCTGTCTTTTGCAGGTCATTTACAGCTCATAAAGTCAGTCATCTTTAGCATGCAGCTTTATTGGACTTCGTATTTTGTGCTCCCTAAGAAGATTATCTGGGAAATCGAGAAGATTATAAGGGCCTTTCTCTGGTCCGGTCCGAACATGAAATCTTCTAAGGCCAAGGTTGCTTGGGATGATGTCACTTACCCTAAAGAGGAAGGTGGGTTGGGGATTAAGAAGCTGGAATATTGGAATAAAGCTGTAGTCTCTAAGCATCCCTGGCGGCTGAGTGATCCCTATAGCTCTTCTTTGTGGGTTGCTTGGGTTCGCGTTAATATTTTGAAACAAAAGCATCTCTGGGAGGCTACCTGTCCAGGGGTTTGGTCTTAGGTGTGGAGGAAATTGATGAAGCTCAGAGCAGGGTTTAAATCCTTAATTCGGCACAAGGTGGGAAATGGTCAGCATTCAGGTTCTATTTGGGATGCTATAGGAGACCGTGTTATCTATGAGTCCGGGCTTTCTTGATCTGCCTAGGTAAGACATTGTAGGGAATGAGTCGAGATGGCCTAGTGCTAACTCTCACCACTTAATGGAGCTTAAGCGCTCTATCGCCTTAGGGTTTACGCCAAATCAGCATATGATGGACCAACTCCAGTGGTTGGGCCACCCTTTTGGAGTGTTCTTTACGAATTCAGCTTGGCGTGCGACTCGGGTATCTCGGCCTCAAGTTTCATGGTGGAAGCTGGTGTGGTTCTCTCATGCTATCCCAAGATGCAGCTTCATCCTTTGGTTAGCCAGTCGGGAGAAGCTTTCTACTTAAAATCGTGTTTTGCAGTTTAGAAGTGACCTTGAAGTGAAATGTGTTTTTTGTGGGTAGATGTTGGAAGACCATGCTCACTTTTTCTTTGGTTGTCCTTTTACTCCTGATTTATGGCTTCACTTTATAGCCAAGTGTAATATGAGTTGGTCCCCTCGCCCCTGGCAAGACACAATTCAATGGGCCACTCAAACTTTTAACGGGAAGTCGACTCAAAGCTATATCAATAAGTTGGTGCTTTCTACATTGGTGCATTCTATATGGCTTGAGCGGAATCGGCGGTGTTTCAACTATGAATCAAGAACTAAAGAGCAGTTTATTAAGGGTATTAATCTATTGGTGTGGAGCAAGGTGATTGGGGATTTAGCCTTAGACGTTTTCTGCTGGATGAAGATTTCTTATTGCGGTGGGAGTTGAACTTGGACAATTAGTTGTTGGTTTGGTCTTTTGTCGGGTGGGTTAGGAGGGCGGGCAATCTTGTTGAAGGCCTTCCCTCCTTGTTCTAGTCTTGTTAGTTTGGTTTTTCTGTAGCTCCTTGTTTTCAAGCTTTGTTTTTGCTCCTCTTGTATATCTCTCTTTTGGTTATATAAAATTTTACTTACCAAAAAAAAAAAAAGAGAAACCTCCACTAGTTCTACTCACCAAGAAGAAATATGGAAGAAGGAGGTGGTCTATGAAAACCCCATAGAGAGTCCTTGTGATGTGGCTGCTAGAGTGGAAAGTATCTATACTTGGAAGGTACGGGATCCGCAGAATGAAGAGGATTTGGCAGCGGAAGAAACAATCTCAGCTACTCCAGTTGATAGTGGTATGTATGAGCAGAGTGAAGGAACTCAGATCTCAAGGCTAGATACCAATCATATGTTCGATTCATCGGACATCGGGAGGTAGTTGGTGTATTATATAAAATTGCTCAAAAAGAGGAACCAGGGTAATTGGAGCAATAAGGGGAAGAAGCATTAGAAGGGATCAGGACAAGGCTCTGGGAAGAATTCAAAATTCTCCCGGTTTAAATGAGTAATTTAGCTTGTTGGAACATTAGGGGTATGAATCTCTACTTGAAACAACAAGAAATAAAGCATCTCGTTAGAGCTCATGCTATCTCGTGTTTTGGGTTGGTGGAAACGAAGGTCAAGCATGCCAATTTTGAAAAGGTATCTCGCTCTTTATGTCCTAACTGGAGCTTTGTCCATAATTATGTTGATGTTGATAATGGTAGAATTTGGATTGGGTGGGATGATGAGGTTCTTCATATTACTCTTTTTAACTCTATGGAGCAAGCAGTCTAGCCTTGCCCAAATTAGGGGGAAAGGGATTTGGTTTTATCTTTCATTTATCTATGGTCACAGCAAATGTGTTAGGGAGGCATGGATTCTAGAGAGAAGGGAGAGCCTCTCACTCTAGTTTTTTTCTAATCCCTGTTTATTTTCTTGTTTGTTATGCATTAATGGCTTCATATCAGCCATTAAATGCAAATATTATTGATTGTCCATCCACAAAGGATGATCCTCATTCATTGCAATCTAATGTTTCATTGTCTGAAAGTTCAGGGTGAAGATAGGCGGCTATGGTAGTTCAATGGGCTGCTAAATCCTTTTATTCTCCTATTATCTCGAATGCAAACATTTCTAATGTGCATGGTGATCACGATTTCAGTGCTTTGTTGCTTGAGTCACAATTGGACGACATTAGTGAAGGAGTTGATGGTGTTGCAAGGGATGAAGCTTCAATCCATAATACGTATTCACCCCATTCATGGGCTGACCGTGTGGAAGAAGGGGAGTATATCCCTTAAGCCGCCTTGGATATACTCCCTTGGAAGACCCTTCTTTCTTAATGGAATACTTACATGGTGATTTGTCTACTCCAAGTCTTCGAGGAAGGAGAAGCCTCAACAATGGCAGCCATAGAGGACGTGGTGGTAGAGGGAGAGGTGCTGGGTGGTGCATGGGATCCAAGACCAAAAGCCCTCGTTCAGCTCTTTTTATAAAGTTGTATTTCCAGAATTAAGAAGTGCATATGTCCAAATAAGGATTTTTTTAACTTCTTTTTTGGCAAGGGCCATACCTGGTCTCCATTGCTGCAGAATAATGTGTCCACCAAAAAAATGCCAGTGACCCATTTCAAGGATTTTGGTTATAGAAAAGATGGAATCAAACTTGAAGAAGTAGAAACGATTGCCATTAGTGAGGATCTCTTCAAGACCACCTTTCCCCATAACTGGTCTGTAATTTTCTTTACCCAAAAGAAAGGCATTTTCTTATCCAAAGAATACCGCACCAGAGTATTTTCTCATAAGGGAATTCCTGCTTGAATGACATCAGGGGGAGGGCGAACAGAGATCTGATCCCCTTTAAAACAAGGGGGAATAAAGTCAAGTTTGAATTTCTGGCGGGCCGGAGACTGGGTGAATAGAAAGGCCCATGTCGCTGGTTGGCGCACGTCTTTGGCATTTGGACTAGTTACCGGAGGGGCATCTTGTTGATGTTGCTGAATTAAACTGTTTGGGCTCTGAATATCAACTGAGGGGGCTAGAGGTCCTACTCTAGGAGTGTCAGCATTAGAAGGGAAATGGACCCGTTACTGATTTGGGTGACGCCTAGACTAATGCTTCCGGATGGAGCAAATATTGGTTGGACCGCACCCTGATTTTGCTTTTTTGGAGTTGCACTGGAGTTACGCACAGTGACAGTATGGTTATGGGCCCCTTTGACTTGTTGAGAACCCATTCTAGTAGTGGCAACATAAGAGGAGGAGTGGGTCCCATTGCTGATTAGGACGGTGCCTGGACTAGAGCTACCATAAGGAGCAGGTGTTGGTTGAACCACACCTTGAGCTTGAATTTTTGGAGTGGCGCTGGTATGAGGCAGAGTGACGATATGGGTATGGGGCCCATCTTCTTTTTGCACAACCGTTTGATGGGCTTTGACCACTGCACAGTGGGCCACACCTAGACTAATACTTCCGGATGGAGCACATGTTGGTTGGACTGCACCGTGACTTTGCTTTTTTGGAGTAGCTCTAGAATTATGCATAGTGATGATATGGGTATGGGGCCATTCTGCTTTTTGAGAACCTACTCTAGTAGTGGCAGCATAAGAAAAGGAATGGGACCCATTACTGATTGGGACGGCGCCTGAAATATAGCTACCATAAGGATCAAGTGTTAGTTGGACCACACCTTGATTTTGAATTTTTGGAGTGGTGCTGGTATGAGGCAGAGTGACGGTATGGGTATGGGGCCCATCTTCTTTTTACACAGCCGTTTGATGGGCATTGACCGCTGCGCTGTGGCCAATATCAACTCCATTTGAGGCTATGACACCTAGAATAGTAAAGCATGGTGAAGCATAGCTAGAGTAGTTTCAGAACTTGCATGAGAAAGGTGAGAAACCAGTGGGTCAAGCCTCCTTACGCTGTTATTAGTGGGCCCACCCACCTTTTGAACAACAATTTGGGCAGCAATAACCTCAACGTAGTGGGTATTGTCAGCGCCATTTGGGGCTATGATTGATTGCAAGTCAGCTTCATCTTTCCTAGCCGTAAGATTATATCCCCTAGCCTCTTTGGTTGACACGTTGACTGCTTGGGACAAAGGAGAGTTGGGACAAGCGGATGCCCCACTCCCTCTGTGCGTAGAGGGAGTTCCACGCGCCACCTAAAGGAGTCCTCTCCCTCTTCCATGAACACCAGTCCTAGCTCTCTGAATGTTCATGGGTTTAGCTATCTCTAGTTCAGACACAAAGGAACAATCATCTGAGAAGCCACCAAATTATTTTTCAAGATCAAGTGCTACTTGGGGAATAATTCCCCTTGCTCTACTCCCTTCGCCCAGGATAAACCTGGGGAGGACTTAGCAGTCTTGAGCTGACCATTTTTAACATGAGAGGAGCCAATCCGTGATTGCTTGGAAGAATCTAACCAATTCTCTTGTTGCCATATCTTTTCCTGCTCAGTAGCACGGGAAGCTTGAAAACCTTGCGAACTTTAGCTGTCAGTCCATGCAACATCTTGATTAAGGTCAGAAGAACTGGATGACTGAGCGGGTAATGGATGGGAAGTAGCATTGACATCATGGGGATCATTTATTTTAGTAGTGAATGCCTGTGGGGAGGCCATAAAGAATTAAGGAAACTGGAAATCAGACCAAAGAGGTGGAAAACCGGAGCGTGAGAGGGATGGATTTTAGAGAGAAGGGAGAGCTTCTCTCTCTAGACGCCATTCCTGAAGTTACAAGTAATGCTACTCTCCTATAGCTTGTATCACATGGATTAAAGCTGGTTGTTTTTCTTTCACGCCCATATTGAATGTTGGGGTCTTGCTTGATGAATTTGTAAACTCAACCCAAGTGGATTGCACCAATCCTTGCATTGCTTCCTTGATCTTCTTAGCTCTTAACCTTGTGATTGGCCCATCTAGAACTTGCAAGAGATCTTTAAAACTCGGTCCACATGCCTATACTTAATGAATTGAAAAGTCTACACAAAACCACTAGGCTATGTTGCCCCCCTCTGTAGCTTATATCACTTGGATTAAAGCTGGTTCTTCTTCTTTTAAGCCCATCTTGAGTGTTGGGGTCTTGCTCGATGAATTTGAAAACTCGACCAAAGTGGATTGCTCCAATCCTTGCATTGCTTCCTTGATCTTCTGAGCTCTTGACGTTGTGATTGGCCCATCTAGAACTTGCAAGGGATCTTTATGACTTGGTCCACATTTTTTTTTTTTTGATACCGAGGTGGAACCCACCCAGATTCGTCAGGCTCAACGCCCTTGCTTAGTTGGATAGTAAACCACCTCGGGATACATGCAAACTGCCCCTGTCCATGTGTACCGGGTAAATTCTCAAGGCTTACGCCCTGGGAGGCTGGCCCCAAGACTCGATCCGAAGAGCTCTGGGTGGTGTCCCGACTGCTCAACCAACCGAGCTACCCCTTGGGGTTACTCGGTCCACATGCCTCTACTTAATGAACTAAAAAGTCTACACAAAACCACTAGGTTATGCCACCCCCCTTTGTAGCTTGTATCACATGGATTAAAGCTGGTTCTTCTTCTTCTAAGCCCATCTTGAATGTTAAGGTCTTGCTCGATGAATTTGCAAACTTAGCCCATGTGGATTGCACCAATCCTTGCATTGCTTCCTTGATCTTCTTAGTTTTTGACCTTGTGTTGGTCCATCTAGAACTTGCAAGGGATCCTTAAGACTCGGTCTGCTATGGTGCCCATCATTCCTCCTCTCCTCAAAAGGATTTGACCTCGAATCCTCACCTGCATCAAAGGGAGAAAGATCAGAAACATTGAAAGCAGCAGAGACATTATACTCACCTAGAAGATCCACTTTATAAGCATTATCATTAATTTTGATGTGAACCCATGAGATTGAAATCCCTTGAACCGACAATCAAATTGAAGCTTACCTAAGAAAGCCAAGAATCAAGTTAAGATGATCTTTTTTTTTTGGTAAGTAAAATTTATAAAACCAAAAGGGAGAAGAAAATACAAGATCAAGAGGGCAAACCCTCGAACAAGCTAGAGGGAAGGAAGAACTTCTACAGGCAGAAGGGCTCCCGTCCCAAAGCTACAAAAACAAAACATTACAAAGGGTTTGCCTTTGATAAGTTCTTAGTTCAATCAAGAACACGAAGAGAAAATGGAAAAAATTCTCTATGAAGAAAGCTTTATTCACGTTCCCGCTTTTCAAAATACGGCTATAAGTTCTTTTCAAACCCTCCATGAAACCCTGGGGCCGAATAAGGCCTACATCAATTAAAAGACGCGGGCTGAACATCTTCAGGCCCAAAACATCCTAAACTATATACTAAAACTAATAAAAGAAATCCACCAAATGAGTTAAATAGGCCCAAACGCCTATAACCATAAAAACATAAAATAGGCCCACATGCCTATATTTAACGAAATAAAAAGTCTACACAAAACCACTAGGCTATGTCGCCCCCCTCTATAGCTTGTATCACATGGATTAAAGCTGGTTCTTCTTCTTTCAAGCACATCTTGAATGTTAAGGTCTTGCTCAATAAATTTGCAAACTCGGCCCAAGTGGATTGCACCAATCCTTGCATTGCTTCCTTGATCTTCTTAGCTTTTGACCTTGTGATTGGCCCATCTGGAACTTGTACGGGATCTTTAAAACTCAGTCCGCCAGGGTGCCCATCAAATTTTCCCAAGGATTTGGAAAGGTCCATCACCTCGAGGATGCAATTTAGTTCGTCTATGGGCTGGGAATCTTTCTTTACGCATGTGAACCCAAACCCAATCTCCTGGTTCAAAGATGACACGCCTTCACCCTTAATTGGCTTGGGAAGCAAACTTTTCATTCTTCTGCGCAATTTGAAGTCGTACCCTTTCATGAATTGACTTCACCAATTTGACCTTTTTGTGTCCATCCAAGCTACTCCTATCATCAATAGGTAAAAGGATCAAATCTAAAGGAGTAAGTGAATTAAAACCATAAACAATTTCTAGGGAGAGTAAGAAGTAGTAATATGCATAGTCCTATTATATGCAAACCCTATAAATGGAAAACCGTCCTCCCAAGTTTTTAAATTCTTTTGAATAACAGTGCGTAAGAGTTGAGTTAGAGTCCTGTTGACTACTTTCTGTGGATGACAAGTAGTGGAAAATAAAATTTTATTAACTAATTTTGTCACATCCCCCTTACCCACCCTGTGCGGATTAGGGGCATGCAATCGGCCAGTTAGGCACCCATCGGTTTTTTTTTTTTTGAAATCAAAATGCCGACGGTAATCCTAACCACAGGCCATTCATCAGTAACATCCAAGTACAATGCATTCAATTAATATAAGTTGCAGCGGAACTAAGGGAATGCATAACACCTTGGCAGAGCCATTAATACATCCATGGTTAACTATTACATCATTGTCCTACAAAAGATACTAGTCTTAGGTTTCAGTACATCATATTCAAAAATGGAGTTAGGTACAAAAATGGTTAATTCATGGATTCTTCAAAATAGTGCTTCGGGTCTCCAACCCGCTAATCCCGGTCGCTGGGTCCCTCACCTGAAAAATGTTAGGGAAGGGGTGAGCTTTAAAAAGCCCAGTGAGTAACACGGGTCCCCTGTCATGGGTTTCAAACCATTGTTGTTTATAAAACAGGTGGTCGAATCAGACATTTCAGAGGATATAGTTAAATCCGTATATTTGAACAATATTTAAAACAAGAATACAGTCAAAACATCATAGCAACAGAACAGTTCAATAATGAGCGGAGCAGAACAGTATAACGGGATAACAGTACAGTATGCACAATTTAAATAGTGCAATATGCTCATACAGTGTTCAAGACTGAATTTGGTACCATGAGTCAGTTATTCTTTTAGTAAAAACAAGGATAATTTCATTTCAATACGGAACAGTGAAATCGGACAGGGTAAAATATAGTCATGCATTGTGTAGAAGCATGGAAGACAGTATATCAGTAGGAACAGTACAGTACAGTATAAAAATACAATAACTAGACGGTGTACTTATACACCAATTCAGGAGTCTAGGTTACTCACCTTGTGCGGTAACGGGACTTAACTGAGAAGCCTTTCTTTTCTTCTTATCCTTCTTTATCCTAGAAAATTTAGGAACATTTCGTAAATCTCACATGAATCTTAACTTGGTTTATTTAAAATTCAACCTGAGTTAGACTATCTCGCTGTCTATGTGTTTTTATGATAATTGAAATTCACCTTTGCACCCACTCTTTCAGGGTTTCCGTGTCTTCCTGTTTCTTTAGTTTAGCCTCCGCGACCATTGCCTTGGTACGCATCTTGTATATAAACGGTCGAACGGAGACTACCTCAGTTGTTTTGGCTATCCTTATGTTCCGTTCGATAATCTTTTGTTGCCATAAGAGTTGTTGCATGAACTCCTGTTGCTTCTTGTCAGCTAGTCTTTCGGCTTTAGACATAATGGTAAATTTCTTGTTTTTCCCTTCCATGACTGGTTTGAGTTTTTATCCTATAGCATGATCCCAAGAAGTCAGGATGTGTACTACCTCTAGGCAGTCCGGTTATGAAATTATTTAAGCTTTCATTGGTTAGTTCTTAGTTCATTCGGATGTTATCTAACTTGATACAGGGTTAGGGGTATTTTGGTCATTTCACAGTTGTGAAGTTTCGACTCCGATTCGTCATCCAATCACGTGTATAATCCCCTACGTGTCAGGGTTTCTATTGTTTTCAGTTTCGTCTCAATCGGACGTTGTTTGGGTTCTAAACAGTGTCAGGGGCAATTTGATAATTTCGGGCGTTGTATTTTTCGGTACTTTATTTGCTAATACGGACCTCACCGTTGAGTCCGGAATGTCTGACATAGTCAAAATAGACTATCTTTTAGTTGTATTTGGGTTCGAGTATCATCAGGGGTAGTATGGTCATTTACTCCTACGTGTTTGTATTTTTCGGGACTTAATTTCCCAAATCGGACTCCACCATTGAGTCTGGAATGATTGAAATAGTGAAAATACACTGTTCGTTTGACTTATTTGGACTTCATTTGGCCTATTTATGACCTAGGGGTAATTTGGTCATTTTTATTTAATTAATAAATTAATTAAATAATTTAATTTATTATTTATTAAATTATCAGGGGTATAAATGAATTAAAACATCAGAAACTGGGCCACAGTGTAATATTCAGAACTGTTGGGGGTTGGTTTGCAATTTTCCAAAAGGTTTGAACTGAACCAAAGGGCTCAGTCCTTAAGCAATTGAACCGGACCGGTCCAATCCGGTTCTGACCGGTTCAGGGTAATGTGCTGACGTCAGGCTGACGTCAGCCCTAAAATTTAAAATTTAAAATCAGTTATGCTAAAACGACACAGTTTGGTTTTAAACGGGTTATCCGTTTCTCGGTCGGGTCGGGACTCGACCCGACAACCCGATCCATGCCCGACCCGTACTGTTCATCGTCCCCAACAGTCTAAGGCTACTGTTGCCCTAGAATTGCAGAATTTTCTCCTTCAATTTCGTGGAGTTTTATGCATCGATTTTCACTGGTTTTTGTTCTAAAAGGATTCTGGGTGTAAGACCATTCATTTGGCATCGTTTTCAAGCATCAAACTCAACGACAGGGGACTGTTCTAGCCGATTATCGTGGGAGTTACAGTCGGTCCATACGGCCTGGTTTCTTGACCATTTTGCACGGCGTTTGGTCCTCCGTGACCCTCTTAACATGAGCTTCAATTCCCAATCGTTTAATCTCAATTTAGTGGTCAAACGTTGAGAGTTGATTTTTGGGCCGAAAAGGATAATGTCGATTTTGAGGGCTTAAACCTAGGTTTCTAGGTCGCGGATGGTGTTTTTCAGGGTCCTACAGAGTTCTAGTTCGTGTATTGATCATCAAAAGTCCAGTTGGTTGAGGTCGGATCAGACCTGCAACCTCGAGGTCCATCAATGGCGGTTGCTACGGGTTTGGGTTTTTGGGGCAGTTCTGATGATCCAAATGTTCACAATCGATCCAGATTTTATGGTCTAAACATGATACATGCATTAACAATCCTAAAAAGCTATAAAACAGTAGCCAAATCGAAGAGGAAAATTTCAGAAAATTTTGGACAACTGACCTTCGTACAGTGGTCTCCCTCACTGGCTGTGTTCGAACAGAACCTTCAACAGTTGGTCTTGATCCCTCCGTGCACTCCCAGACCTTAGCTCCCTTCTATTGCTTCTTCAATGGATCACCAATGCACACACACACTTGTGTATATCTCTCTCTCTCTCTCTAAGATTCTCTCCCTCTAACCAGTTTCTCTCTAACCCACACTCTCTCTAAAACAGTAAACTAAATCCTCAATACAGATCTGGTCTCATGCATATAGGGAGACACACATATCTCACATTTTCTCTTAACCTTCCATCTCCCCACATGCATGATTGTATTGCATGAAATCTGGTTGGAAGAGAGGTTTAATCATGAACTATAGGCATGATGGCTAGGGCATAGGGTGATGCATGCTGAGGTGTTGCATGCATGTCCATTGGTCACTTTGGGGAGAGGCCAAATCTGATTACTAATTAAATATATATCTTTGCATATATATGCACAAAGGTGCTCTTAGCTTAGTTGGTAAATTTTTGGTAACCCAAATTCTGCCTAGGTTGGTCAAGGGATCAAATCCTCTTGGCCACATTTTTGGTCTTTTTCCCATATTTCGGGCTTAGGCCCTGTTTGGCTGCGCATTAATGCAGTTTCACTGTTTTCTTCCTAACTTTCAATCTGTAGCTTATTTTTCGACGCGGTTTCTTTCAGTCAACTCCTAGTTAGGTTAGCTTCAGTGTCTGAGGGTTCAGTGACAATAATCAGTTTCTCAGAATTTTTAACATTTGCTAACATGGGTTTGATCAGTATTAAACAGTTGATTCTAAACAGTTAACTGCCAGATCAGATTTCAAGAAGAGTTTTTCATTACATAATTTAATAATTAAGTCTGGGGTGTTACAAATTTTTCCCACAAAACCTTCCAGAAGTAGCTAAGGAATTTAACATACCTATCAGAAACAATACTCGTAGGTAAACCATGGAGTCAAGCTATTTCCTTGAAAAACAAATCGGCTATGTTTGTGGCATCATTTTTTTTTTTTTTTGATAGGTAAATAAGATAGATAGAAGAAAAAAATAAATACAAGATCAAGAGGGCATACCCTCGAACAAGCTAAAGGAAGGATGGACTTCTACAAATAGAAGAGCACCCGACCTAAAGCAGCAAAAAGAAAAAACACTAATCAAAGAACAAGAAAAACAAATCAAGAGGGCATACCCTCGGGCAAGCTAGGGGGAAGGAAGAGCATACACAAACAGAAGAGCTCCCAACCCCAGGCAGCAAAAATATTACACTTTAAATATGCTCTCAGGTAAAGACCAGGTATACTGGAGATGTCTATAGGAATTTGAGTCCTGAATCCCTTTTGAGTGAGTGAGCCTATCATCTGTTTTATGGTATGGAAATAAATGTGTCATTTTACTAAGTCTATCCACTACCACAAAAATAGAATCTCTACCTTTTTTTGTATTAGGCAGCCCCAAAACAAAGCTCATAGATATGTCGACCAATGGCTCACTACGAACAAGTAAAGGTGTATACAACCCATGTGGTAAAACCATAGATTTGGCCTTTCTACATGTAATGCAACTACCACATATTCGAGTGCCGTTGCTTCTCATCCTAGGCCAAAAGAAATGTTTATGTAAAATTTCTAAGGCTTTCTTGACACCAAGTGCCACATTAATCCCCCACCACGTGCCTCACGCACCAATAATTCACATATTGAACAATTTGGCACACATAATTTACTTTCTTTAAAGAAATAACCATCATGCTTGTAAAACTTACCAAATGCCGCTTTATCACATGCCATATACACATAAGAAAAATTAGCATCATTGGCATAAACGTCTTTCACATATTCAAAGCCAAGCATTTTAGCACTCATAGAAGTAAGAAGTACATACCTCCGTGATAAAGCATTAGCAACAATATTCTCCTTACCTTGCTTGTAACTGATGACATAAGAAAAGGTCTCGATGTATTCCTTCCATCTAGCATGTCTCTTATTTAATTTACCTTGACACTTGAGATGCTTCAATGATTCATGATCGATGTGGATCACAAACTCCTTAGGCCAAAGGTAGTGCTGCCACATCTCTAGAGCTTGAACAAGAGCATAAAGTTCTTTGTCATAAGTAGGGTAATTCTGGGCCGCCCCACTTAACTTCTCACTAAAGAAGGCTATGGGCCGCCTATCGTGCATCAAAACGGCTCCAATTCCTATTCCTGAGGCATCACATTCAATCTCAAAAGTTTTGTTAAAGTTAGGTAATGCTAACACAGGTTCAAAACATAATATTTCTTTAATATTAGCAAATGCATTCGCTTGATCATCCCCCAATGAAATCCAACATTTTTTTTTAATTATTTCAGTGAGTGGTGCAGCAATGGTGATAAAGTCCTTAACAAAACGCCTATAAAAACTAGCTAAACCATGAAAGCTTCTTACCTTAGTGATGCCTTTAGGTGTTCGCCACTCCTTTATGGCCTTGACATAGTCTTCATCCACCTCAATACCTTTTGTACTAACAACATAACTAAGAAAAACAACTTTTTTCTAAAGAGAGAAGGGAGAGCTTCTCTCTCTATGTCTCTAATGGGTTCTAGAGAGAAGGGAGAGCTTCTCTCTCTAGATTTTCCCTAACCCACTTCTGCTCATCCCTATGTCTCTAATGGCTTCCATTCAGTCATTACGTGCTGTCCTCCTTGTTTCCCAAGCTCCATCCGTCACAGACCATTCTCTTCATGCAAAGGAACCAACTCCTACGGATCAGAATTCCAGTGCAGTAGTTTGTCTTGGTGTAAATGATCCCTCCACAAGAACTCCTGATGAAGGAAATGCAATCAAACAATCTCATGATGTTGAAACTGAAAAGCTCTGGCAGCAACCATTACAAGACATTCCTGATGCAGTTACGGACCCGTCCACCAAAGATACAGTGGCAAATCAAAAAACTGCTCAACCTTTCTCGACCTTGTCCTGGAATGAAAGTGTTGAGCATGGAGAATTTATACCCCAAGTGGCTCTTGATTTAGAAAATGAGTTTGGGGGCTTCTCTCCTGACTGCTCCTTCATGTTTGATCAAGATACTACTAGCTCAAATGGTTTCCAGTTCAACGATTTTCATGGTAGAGGAAGGGGGCAGCAGGTGGCGTGTGCAACTCCCTCAAATCCCATTGGAAGAGGAACATCAGCCCGTCCAAACACTCCTTTGTCCCAAGCTGGCCACGTGTCAATCACTGAGGCCAGGAGATATAATCCAACGGCTAGGAATTATGGAGCTCCAACGGCTAGAAAATCTGGTGCAGACCTGCAAATAGTCTCAGACCTTACTGCCACTGCCAGCGTCCACCATGCTGCGGTTATTACCCATCAAGCAGCTTCTCAAAAGGTGACTGGGCCCCATACCAATTACCTTTTCATGCCAAATACCAAGGCAAGACAGCTTGACCCCTTGGTTTCTCCCCTTTCCTACGCCAATTCGGAAGCAGCAGTTGCAGAACTCCACCATACTGCTACTCCAATAGGAGTTGTCAGTCCAACTGGCGCTGACTTTGGCCACATTGCAGTAGTCAATACCAACCATCCAACTTTACAAAAAGCTACTATGCCCCTTTTCTACGCTAACTCTGTTGTAACAGCAGACCGTTCCCATACTGTTACTCCTAAAGGAACCGTAGGGCCAACTATAGCAGACCATGCCTACTGTTCAGTGGTCAGTACCACCCATCCAGCTTCTCAAAAAATTGCAGAGTCCCCTACCTACGCAAATGTCGCTCACAGTGCTACCCCTCCAAAAGTTGTCGGGCCCCCTACCCATATCTCTATCCCAAACACCAGCGCACAGCATGCAGTCGCTATCCCTCCATCCATTCCCACCTAGACTTCTCTTGTAACACCCCAGACTTAATTATTAAACTATGTAATGAAAACTCTTTTTGAAATCTGATCTGGCATTTAACTGTTTAAATTCAACTGTTTAATACTGATCAAACCCATGTTAGCAAATGTTAAAAATTCTGAGAAACTGATTACTGTCACTGAACCCTTAGACACTGAAGCTAACCTAACTAGGAGTTGACTGAAAGAAACCGCGTCGAAAATTAAGCTACAGATTGAAAGTTAGGAAGAAAACAGTGAAACTGCATTAATGCGCAGCCAAACAGGGCCTAAGCCCGAAATAGGGGAAAAAGACCAAAAATGTGGACAAGGGGATTTGATCCCTTGACCAAACTAGGCAAAATTTAGTTTACCAAAAATTTACCAACTAAGCTAAGAGCACCTTTGTGCATATATATGCAAAGATATATATTTAATTAGTAATCAGATTTGGCCTCTCCCCAAAGTGACCAATGGACATGCATGCAACACCTCAGCATGCATCACCCTAAGCCCTAGCCATCATGCCTATTCCACCATGATTACATCTCCTCCCAACCAAATTGCATGCAAACCCATCATGCACTTGGGGGAGATGAAACATCAAGAAAAGAAATCTGATTATTGATATACAATCTCCATGAGACCAGATCTGTATTGAGGGTAGTCTACTGTTTTAGAGAGAGTGTGGGTTAGAGAGAAAGGGAGAGAATCTAGAGAGAGAAAGTGAGACCTTGTGTGTGCATTGGTGATCCATTGAAGAAGCAATAGAAGGGAGCTAAGGTCTGGGAGAGCACGGAGGGATCAAAGCCAACCTGTTGGAGTTTCTGTTTGAACCTAAACCAGTGAGGAGACCACTGTTTGAAGGTAAGTCATCCAAAAACCTTGAACTTCTCTTTGGAAATTTCGGCTACTGTTTTGATGTTTTTAGGATTGTTAACGCATGTATCATGTTTAAACCATAAAATCTGGATTGAATGCTCACATTTGAACCATCAGAACTGCCCCAAACCATGGAAACAGTGAAATCCGCCATTAGAGGACCTTGACTGAATGGGTTTAGATCAACCTGCTCCGAACTTGTTTTAGTTACTTGGGACTTAAAATAGACCCTCCTAGGATCACAAAAACCCTACACCGCGACCTCAATACCTAGGTTTTGACCATCGAATGCTCGGTTGCAGGTACGGGTTCAAAGTTGTAACTCATGAAAACCTATATTAAAATGGGATTTTAGGGTAGGAACTGAAACCCCATAACCTGTAGCTCACAACGCAAGAAACCCCAAGCAATTTGGACCAAAAATGAACCATCACGAGTCAGTTGCAGGTTTCGGGGTATCACCTTGAAACAGAGCCGTTAGAGCTCGATTCGAAGCTCTAAATTGATGTTAGATTGTTAATATGACCACTAGAAATCGATTAAGATGGAAAGCAGTGAAAATGGATGCATAAAACTCTACGAAATCGAAGAAGAATATTCTGAAATTCTAGGGCAACAGTAGCCCTAGACTGTTGGGGACGATGAACAGTACGGGTCGGGCCATGGACCGGGTCTTCGGGTCGGGCCCTGACCCGACCGAAAAACGGATAACCCGTAAAAACCAAACTGCGTCGTTTTGTTACTGTTGAATTAAATTTTTAAATTATAGGGCTGACGTCAGCCTGACGTCAGCACATTACCCTGAACCGGTCAAGACCGGATTGAACCGGTCCGGTTCACTTGCTTAAGGGCTGAACCCTTTGGTTCAGTTCAAACTTTTGGAAAATTGCAAACCAACCCCCAACAGTTCCGAATATTACACTGTGGCCCAGATTCTGATATTTTATTTCATTTATACCCTGATAATTTAATAAATAATAAATTAAATTATTTAATTAGTTTATTAATTAAATAAAAATGACCAAATTACCCCTAGGTCATAAATAGGTCAAATGAAGTCCAAATAAGTCAAACGAATAGTGTATTTTCACTATTTCAAACATTCCGGACTCAATGGTGGAGTCCGATTTGAGAAATTAAGTCCCGAAAAATACACACACGTAGGAGTAAATGACCATACTACCCCTGATGATACTCGAACCCAAATACAACTAAAAGATAGTCTATTTTGACTATGTCAGACATTCCGGACTCAACGGCGAGGTCCGTAGTAGCAAATAAAGTACCGAAAAATACAACACACGAAATTACCAAATTGCCCCTGACACTGTTTAGAACCCAAACAACGTCCGATTGAGACGAAACTGAAAACAATAGAAACCCTGACACGTAGGGGACTGTACACGTGATTGGATGACGAATCGGAGTCGAAACTTCACAACTGTGAAATGACCAAAATACCCCTAACCCTGTATCAAGCTAGATAACATCCGAATGAACTAAGAACTAACCCAATGAAAGCTTAAATAATTTCATGACCGGACTGCCTAGAAGTAGTACACATCCTGACTTCTTGGATCATGCTATAGGGTAAAAACTCAAACCGGTCATGGAAGGGAAAAACAAGAAATTTACCATTATGTCTAAAGCCGAAAGACTAGCTGACAAGAAGCAACAGGAGTTCATGCAACAACTCTTATGGCAACAAAAGATTATCGAACGGAACATAAGGATAGCCAAACGACTGAGGTAGTCTCCGTTCGACCGTTTATATACAAGATGCGTACCAAGGCAATGGTTGCGGAGGCTAAACTAAAGAAACAGGAAGACACGGAAACCCTGAAAGAGTGGGTGCAAAGGTGAATTTCAATTATCATAAAAACACATAGACAGCGAGATAGTCTAACTCAGGTTGAATTTTGAATTAAAAAGAAACCAAGTTAAGATTCATGTGAGATTTACGAAATGTTCATAAATTTTCTAGGATAAAGAAGGATAAGAAGAAGAGAAAGGCTTCTCAGTTAAGTCCCGTTACCGCACTAGGTGAGTAACCTAGACTCCTGAATTGGTGTATAAGTACACCGTCTAGTTATTGTATTTTTTTAAATACTGTACTGTACTGTTCCTACTGATATACTGTCTTTCATGCTTCTACTCAATGCATGACTATATTTTACCCTGTCCGATTTCACTGTTCCGTATTGAAATGAAGTTATCCTTGTTTTTACTAAAAGAACTACTGACTCATGGTACCAAATTCAGTCTTGAACTCTCTATGAGCATATTGCACTATTTAAAGTGTGCATACTGTACTGTTATCCTGTTATACTATTCTGCTCTGCTCATTATTGAACTGTTCTGTTGCTACGATGTTTTGACTGTATTCTTGTTTTAAATATTGTTCAAATATATGGATTTAACTATATCCTCTAAAATGTCTGACCCGACCACCTGTTTTATAGACAACAATGGTTTGAAACCCATGACAGGGGACCCGTGTTACTCACTGGGCTTTTTAAAGCTCACCCCTTCCCTAACATTTTTCAGGTGATGGACCTAGCGACCGAGATTAGCGGGTTGGAGACCCGAAGCACTATTTTGAAGAATCCATGAATTAACCATTTTTGTACCTAACTCCATTTTTGAATATGATGTACTGAAACCTAAGACTAGCATCTTTTGTAGGACAATGATGTAATAGTTAACCATGGATGTATTAATGGCTCTGCCAAGGTGTTATGCATTCCCTTAGTTCCGCTGCAACTTATATTAATTGAATGCATTGTACTTGGATGTTACTGATGAATGGCCTGTGGTTAGGATTACCGTCGGCATTTTGATTTCAAAAAAAAAAAAAAAAACCGATGGGTGCCTAACTGGCCGGTTGCATGCCCCTAATCCGCACAGGGTGGGTAAGGGGGATGTGACAAGGTTGGTATCAGAGCCTTAGGTTTTACATCCCGAACATAGAACAGAACCTTAGGGTCACCGAAGAACTGAACCTTTAGGGAGTATATGCTCGAGTGGGAGGAACCTTAAGCTAATAGTGATCTAAGTATCGACCTATGAAGATACATTGAACGAGGGAAATGAAAATTACTTTATTCTGTCTCAGATGCCACCACGGACAAGGAACTGCAATAGGGAACCGCAAGCCCCGACAGAGAGTGCTGCTATACGCGAAATACGGGCAACTTTGGCTCAGTTCGCCCGAGCTATAGAGGGGTTGAATAGAACCCTGCAGCAGAACCAAACCGGACCAGTCAATAACCCGGCTGAAGCCCCAGCTATGCCACCCCCGCCCGCTCCGGTGCCACCTGTTGGAGTTGGCATCCGCAACGAACTACTGGATAGGTTTCACAAGTTGAGACCTCCATCCTTCGAGACAGTCACAGAGCCTGAGCAGGCCGAAAAATGGGTGACGGCAATGGAGAAAGCTTTTGGGCTTCTAATATGTACCGAGGAGGAGAAGGTGAGGCTAGCCACTTATATGCTTCATGGGGAGGCGTATAATTGGTGGTTAGAGGTGCAACGGCAGAACCCAGTTATGACATGGGCGGGTTTTGTGGAAAGGTTTTACAGCATGTTCTTTCCGTCGACAGTCCGTGAGAGGAGAATTCAGGAGTTCACAAATCTGCAGCAAGGAGAGATGTCAGTGATCCAGTATGCTGCAAAGTTCTCAGCCCTGTCCAGATTCGCCCCCTCTCTAATACAGGGAGAAAGGGACAAGGCAAGGAAGTTCCAAGGAGGCCTTCGCCTAGGACTTCGAACGAGGGTATCTGCTTTTAAGCTATACACTTATTCGGATGTGTTGAACAAGGCCCTTGTCATCGAAAAGGACATGGAGGACTACAATCAACTCAAAGACCAAGGACGGAAGAACAAGGGGAAAAGTTTCCAGAAATTCCAACCTTCAAAGAAGCAGAAAACTGAAGGTCGAGGCAAAGGGGAGAAAGGTCAGAAGAAAGCAAGGGAGGTGACTAAGTGCCCACATTGTCAACAGTCTCATCCAGGAGAATGCCGCAAGCTGACCGGTGCATGTTACCGGTGCGGGGAAAAGGGACACCTGGTCAAAGACTGCCCGCAGCCACCACCCGATATAAGAGCCCCAGCTCCGATTACCACTGCTATGACACAGAGGCTTCTTCCAGCAGCCCCCACCAGAGATAAGGGCAAGGCACCTCAAGGACGACCAGGGAGGGTGTTTGCCCTAGTGCCAGGAGAGACATCTACTGCCAATACTGTGGTAGCAGGTACACTCCCGATCTGTGAAACTTTCGCACATGTGCTTATTGATTCCGGATCCACACACTCTTTTATATCTCCACTGTTTACTGATAAACTGCATAGAACACCTGAACCTATGAATGAACTGTTGTCTGTACAAACCCCCTCTGGGATACGAATGATTGGGTCCAAAATCCTGAAGGACTGTAGGGTAGAAATTGGGGATCAAGAGCTGTCAGTAGACCTAATACCCTTGGACATCAAGGGATTCGATATGATCTTAGGCATGGATTGGCTGTCTCGCAACCACGCCACCATTGACTGTTTTGAGAAGAAGGTGTTGTTTCGACGCCCGGGGCAACCCGAATTTGTATTTAGTGGAAAAGGCGTTGTTTCTCCACCCTACCTCATCTCCGCCATCCAGGCAGGAAAATTATTCAGGAAAGGTTGTCGTGGATACCTGTGTAGCATTCTGGATACCCAAGCCCAAACTCCCCCGTTGTCAGAAGTGCCAGTTGTCTGTGAATTTCCTGATGTGTTCCCTGAGGACTTACCGAGTGGGACGGTTGATCGAGAGATTGAATTTTCTATCGACCTCGTTCCCGGAACTCAACCAGTATCTAAAGCCCCGTACCGAATGGCTCCATCGGAGTTAAAAGAGCTGAAGGCTCAATTACAAGAGCTATTGGAGAAGGGATTCATCCGACCCAGTGTGTCACCCTGGGGAGCTCCAGTATTATTTGTGAAGAAGAAGGATGGCTCTCTGAGACTTTGTATCGATTATCGAGAGCTCAATAAAGTGACAGTGAAGAACAAGTATCCGCTCCCACGCATCGATGAGCTATTTGATCAATTGCAAGGAGCAAGTGTGTTTTCTAAGATTGATTTACGGACTGGATACCATCAACTTAAGGTCAAGAATACTGACATATCGAAAACAGCCTTCCGAACCCGATATGGTCATTACGAGTTCTTGGTCATGCCTTTTGGTGTGACCAATGCTCCTGCTGCATTTATGGATTTAATGAATCAGGTCTTCAAGACATATTTGGATGATTTCATCATTGTTTTCATTGATGACATATTGGTGTACTCACGGAGTGAAGAGGAGCACGAAAGGCACCTGAGAATAGCGTTACAGACCCTAAGGGAGCACAAGTTATATGCAAAATTCAAAAAGTGTGAATTCTGGCTACCCAGCATCTCCTTTTTGGGCCATGTGATTTCTGAGGAAGGTGTTGCTGTAGACCCGCATAAGATAGAGGCTATTCTGAATTGGCCTCAACCAACCACCGTGACCGAGATCCGAAGTTTTCTTGGGTTGGCAGGTTATTATCGACGCTTCGTTAAGGATTTTGCTAAGTTGGCGAAGCCGCTCACCCACCTGACTAAGAACAAGGTGCCATTCATTTGGACGGACGAGCAGGAACGGAGTTTCCAACTACTCAAGGAGAAGTTGACTACAGCACCAGTTCTGACTATTCCCACCAAGGAGGGAAAGTTCGTCATTTATTGTGATGCTTCCCACAAGGGTTTGGGATGTGTCTTAATGCAAGACGGTAGAGTCATTGCCTACGCCTCTAGACAACTTCGACCACATGAACAGAATTATCCAACCCATGATTTGGAATTAGCGGCGGTAGTATTTGCTCTAAAAATCTGGCGCCACTATCTATATGGGGAGGTATGTGAGATCTTCACGGACCATAAGAGCCTGAAGTACTTCTTTACGCAAAGGGAGCTGAATATGAGGCAACGGCGTTGGCTCGAATTAATCAAAGACTATGATGTGACGATCCAGTATCATCCTGGCAAGGCTAATGTAGTAGCCAATGCTTTGAGCAGAAGGTCTGGCAATCTTGCCTATATGATTACTACTCAAGAGGAGCTGATTCGAGACCTGGACGAGATGGGCATTGAGGTGATCCCACCAGGTGGTACGGCTTATTTGGCCAATCTAACAGTTGAGTCTACATTGGTAGAACGGATCAAAGCAGGACAAGCTCAGGATGAGAGTTAGTCAAAATCTACAAGGAAGTAGAGACAATTGGGAAGACTGATTTTGAAATTCAAGAGGGAATTCTGCGGTATCAAGGCAGGCTATGTGTGCCTAAGATAGACGAGTTGAGGAAGGAAATTTTGGAGGAAGCCCACACTTCAAGGTTCACGGTACACCCCGGAAACACAAAGATGTACCATGACCTTAGGGAACTGTACTGGTGGCCCGGCTTGAAAAGGGATGTGGCTGATTTTATCACTCACTGTACAAGTTGCCAATAAGTAAAGGTTGAGCATCAACGCCCTAGTGGACTTTTGCAACCACTCCCTATTCCGGAATGGAAATGGGACCACATCACCATGGATTTCGTATCCGGCTTTCCCAAGTCTTCAAAAGGCTTTGACGCAATCTGGGTCATCGTTGACAGATTGACCAAATCTGCACACTTTCTGCCTGTACAAATGACTTTCAGCATGGAAAGGTTAGCCACGTTGTACATTCAAGAAATTGTACGCTTACATGGCACACCCTTGTCCATCGTTTCTGACCGAGACCCAAGATTTGTGTCACGTTTCTGGAAAAGCCTGCAGAAGGCACTCGGCACCGAGCTTAAGTTTAGTACGGCATATCACCCACAGACGGATGGACAGTCCGAGAGAGTGATACAGATGTTGGAGGATATGCTACGACTGTGTGCACTGGATTTTAAGGGAAATTGGGCAGAACATTTGCCATTGGTCGAGTTCGCCTATAACAACAGTCATCAGGCCAGCATTAAAATGGCACCATATGAGGCACTGTACGGAAGGAGGTGTCGATCTCCACTCTGCTGGGCTGAAGCTAGTGAACAGAAGCTACTTGGGCCGGATCTAGTACAAAAAACCACTGAACAGATTCAGAAAATTCGGAGTAGGTTACAAACAGCCCAGAGCCGATACAAGAGTTACGCGGGTAACAGAAGAAAGGATTTGGAATTTGAAGTAGGTGACCTTGTGTTCCTTAGAGTGTCACCATTGAAAGGAGTACTTCGGTTCGGGAAGAAGGGCAAGTTAAGTCCTCGCTATATCGGTCCATTCAAGATCCTGAAAAGAGTTGGACCAGTCGCGTATAGTTTGGCGCTACCACCCGAGCTAGATAAAGTACACCATGTTTTCCATGTGTCGATGTTGAGGAAGTGTGTACTTGAACCCGGACAAGTTATTGAACATGAGCCACTCCAGCTGAGGGAGGATTTGTCATATGAGGAACAACCGGTGCAAATTCTGGATCATAAGGAAAAGGCCTTGCGCAACAAGGTGATCCCACTGGTGAAGGTTGTATGGAAGAACCACACGATTGAGGAAGCCACGTGGGAGCGCGAAGCAGAAATGCGTGAGTTGTACCCAGAGTTGTTCACTGGAGTGTAGTTAGGCTGAGTTTTGGGGACAAAACTCTTTTGAAGGAGGGGAGGATGTAACACCCCAGACTTAATTATTAAACTATGTAATGAAAACTCTTTTTGAAATCTGATCTGGCATTTAACTGTTTAAATTCAACTGTTTAATACTGATCAAACCCATGTTAGCAAATGTTAAAAATTCTGAGAAACTGATTATTGTCACTGAACCCTTAGACACTGAAGCTAACCTAACTAGGAGTTGACTGAAAGAAACCGCGTCGAAAATTAAGCTACAGATTGAAAGTTAGGAAGAAAACAGTGAAACTGCATTAATGCGCAGCCAAACAGGGCCTAAGCCCGAAATAGGGGAAAAAGACCAAAAATGTGGACAAGGGGATTTGATCCCTTGACCAAACTAGGCAAAATTTAGTTTACCAAAAATTTACCAACTAAGCTAAGAGCACCTTTGTGCATATATATGCAAAGATATATATTTAATTAGTAATCAGATTTGGCCTCTCCCCAAAGTGACCAATGGACATGCATGCAACACCTCAGCATGCATCACCCTAAGCCCTAGCCATCATGCCTATTCCACCATGATTACATCTCCTCCCAACCAAATTGCATGCAAACCCATCATGCACTTGGGGGAGATGAAACATCAAGAAAAGAAATCTGATTATTGATATACAATCTCCATGAGACCAGATCTGTATTGAGGGTAGTCTACTGTTTTAGAGAGAGTGTGGGTTAGAGAGAAAGGGAGAGAATCTAGAGAGAGAAAGTGAGACCTTGTGTGTGCATTGGTGATCCATTGAAGAAGCAATAGAAGGGAGCTAAGGTCTGGGAGAGCACGGAGGGATCAAAGCCAACCTGTTGGAGTTTCTGTTTGAACCTAAACCAGTGAGGAGACCACTGTTTGAAGGTAAGTCATCCAAAAACCTTGAACTTCTCTTTGGAAATTTCGGCTACGGTTTTGATGTTTTTAGGATTGTTAACGCATGTATCATGTTTAAACCATAAAATCTGGATTGAATGCTCACATTTGAACCATCAGAACTGCCCCAAACCATGGAAACAGTGAAATCCGCCATTAGAGGACCTTGACTGAATGGGTCTAGATCAACCTGCTCCGAACTTGTTTTAGTTACTTGGGACTTAAAATAGACCCTCCTAGGATCACAAAAACCCTAGACCGCGACCTCAATACCTAGGTTTTGACCATCGAATGCTCGGTTGCAGGTACGGGTTCAAAGTTGTAACTCATGAAAACCTATATTAAAATGGGATTTTAGGGTAGGAACTGAAACCCCATAACCTGTAGCTCACAACGCAAGAAACCCCAAGCGATTTGGACCAAAAATGAACCATCACGAGTCAGTTGCAGGTTTCGGGGTATCACCTTGAAGCAGAGCCATTAGAGCTCGATTCGATGCTCTAAATTGATGTTAGATTGTTAATATGACCACTAGAAATCGATTAAGATGGAAAGCAGTGAAAATGGATGCATAAAACTCTACGAAATCGAAGAAGAAAATTCTGAAATTCTAGGGCAACAGTAGCCCTAGACTGTTGGGGACGATGAACAGTACGGGTCGGGCCATGGACCGGGTCTTCGGGTCGGGCCCCGACCCGACCGAAAAACGGATAACCCGTAAAAACCAAACTGCGTCGTTTTGTTACTGTTGAATTAAATTTTTAAATTATAGGGCTGACGTCAGCCTGACGTCAGCACATTACCCTGAACCGGTCAAGACCGGATTGAACCGGTCCGGTTCACTTGCTTAAGGGCTGAACCCTTTGGTTCAGTTCAAACTTTTGGAAAATTGCAAACCAACCCCCAACAGTTCCGAATATTACACTGTGGCCCAGATTCTGATATTTTATTTCATTTATACCCTGATAATTTAATAAATAATAAATTAAATTATTTAATTAGTTTATTAATTAAATAAAAATGACCAAATTACCCCTAGGTCATAAATAGGTCAAATGAAGTCCAAATAAGTCAAACGAATAGTGTATTTTCACTATTTCAAACATTCCGGACTCAATGGTGGAGTCCGATTTGAGAAATTAAGTCCCGAAAAATACAAACACGTAGGAGTAAATGACCATACTACCCCTGATGATACTCGAACCCAAATACAACTAAATGATAGTCTATTTTGACTATGTCAGACATTCCGGACTCAACGGCGAGGTCCGTAGTAGCAAATAAAGTACCGAAAAATACAACACACGAAATTACCAAATTGCCCCTGACACTGTTTAGAACCCAAACAACGTCCGATTGAGACGAAACTGAAAACAATAGAAACCCTGACACGTAGGGGACTGTACACGTGATTGGATGACGAATCGGAGTCGAAACTTCACAACTGTGAAATGACCAAAATACCCCTAACCCTGTATCAAGCTAGATAACATCCGAATGAACTAAGAACTAACCCAATGAAAGCTTAAATAATTTCATGACCGGACTGCCTAGAAGTAGTACACATCCTGACTTCTTGGATCATGCTATAGGGTAAAAACTCAAACCGGTCATGGAAGGGAAAAACAAGAAATTTACCATTATGTCTAAAGCCGAAAGACTAGCTGACAAGAAGCAACAGGAGTTCATGCAACAACTCTTATGGCAACAAAAGATTATCGAACGGAACATAAGGATAGCCAAAACGACTGAGGTAGTCTCCGTTCGACCGTTTATATACAAGATGCGTACCAAGGCAATGGTTGCGGAGGCTAAACTAAAGAAACAGGAAGACACGGAAACCCTGAAAGAGTGGGTGCAAAGGTGAATTTCAATTATCATAAAAACACATAGACAGCGAGATAGTCTAACTCAGGTTGAATTTTGAATTAAAAAGAAACCAAGTTAAGATTCATGTGAGATTTACGAAATGTTCATAAATTTTCTAGGATAAAGAAGGATAAGAAGAAGAGAAAGGCTTCTCAGTTAAGTCCCGTTACCGCACTAGGTGAGTAACCTAGACTCCTGAATTGGTGTATAAGTACACCGTCTAGTTATTGTATTTTTTTAAATACTGTACTGTACTGTTCCTACTGATATACTGTCTTTCATGCTTCTACTCAATGCATGACTATATTTTACCCTGTCCGATTTCACTGTTCCGTATTGAAATGAAATTATCCTTGTTTTTACTAAAAGAACTACTGACTCATGGTACCAAATTCAGTCTTGAACTCTGTATGAGCATATTGCACTATTTAAAGTGTGCATACTGTACTGTTATCCTGTTATACTGTTCTGCTCTGCTCATTATTGAACTGTTCTGTTGCTACGATGTTTTGACTGTATTCTTGTTTTAAATATTGTTCAAATATACGGATTTAACTATATCCTCTAAAATGTCTGACCCTCAATCTAGCTCGTGGGCTTGGAGGAAAATGATTAAATTCAGATCTTTATTCAAGCCGCATATCAAAATTTTCATTGGCTCAGGGCTCTTTGCTTCCCTCTGGTTTGACTATTGGCTTCCCAATGGCTCCATCTATGACAACATGGGGGAAAGGGTTATTTATGATTCGAGGCTGGGAAGATCTGCTACAGTGAGTTGCATCATTCATGAAAATTGCTGGAACTGGCCTATTGCAAATTCTCCTCATCTGCTGGACCTAAAGAATGGTATGCCTTCAAATTTCTTTCCCTCCCCTCTCCAAGAAGACAAGGCAATTTGGTTGCCCTCCTCAAATGGGGACTTCTCCATCAGTTCAGCTTGGGAAACTCTGCGGGGCCGCCACCCCTAGGTAAATTGGTGGAAGCTTGTCTAGCATGCCAAATCTATTCCGCGCGCTGGTTTTATTCATTGGATGGCCATTCGTCACAGTCGAAGGACCAAGGACCGCCTGTTTTCTTCTAACACTGGTCAAGATCCTAAATGTCTTTTCTGTTCAAGAGAAAATGAGAATCACAATCACCTCTTCTTTTCCTGCCCTTTCACCTCCAACATATGGTCCCACTTGCTCTCTAAAAGTGGTTTTCACTGTCCTACTGGGGACTGGCAGCAAACTATCCTTTGGGCTACCAACTCTTTCAAAGGCAAGTCGTTCTCCTCCATCTTAGGCAGGCTTACACTAGCTTGCACAGTTTACAACATATGGCGTGAAAGGAATAGCAGATTATTCACCTAGATCCAGAAAAGTCCAAATGCCATCATAGCTCAAACTCAGGACATGATCCGTGGTAGGCTCACTCACTCAAAAGGGATTCAGGACTCAACTTCCAATAGACATCTCCAGTTTACTTGGTCTTTGCTTGATAGCATATTTAAAGTGTAATATTTTTGCCGCTTGGGGTTGGGAGCTCTTCTGTTTATGTATGCTCTTCCTTTCCCCTAGCTTGCCCGAGGGTATGCCCACTTGTTTTGTTTTCTTTTTCTTTGTTTAGTTTTTTTTTTTCTTTCTTTTTGTTGCTTTAGGTCGGGTGCTCTTCTGTTTGTAAAAGTCCATCCTTCCTCTAGCTTGTTCGAGGGTATGCCCTCTTGATCTTGTATTTATTCTTTTCTTTCTATCTATCTTATTTACCTATCAAAAAAAAAAAAAAAAAAGGTACATTTCTTAAAATTAGCAAACAACTTTTCACATTTCAACACATCGAGCACACATCTCAAATGCTCAATATGTTCATCTAAATTCTTGCTGTACACTAGGATATCATCAAAGTGTACGACTACAAATTTGCCTAGGATCGCATGTAATACATGGTTTATTAATCTCATGAAGGTACTAGGCGCATTGGTAAGTCCAAATGGCATAACCAACCATTCATAAAGTCCATATTTAGTATTAAAAGCAGTTTTTCATTCATCTCCCTCTTTCATTCTAATTTGATCGGATCCACTTTTAAGATCTATTTTACTGAAAATACATGAGCCATGCAATTCATCAAGCATATCATCTAATCTGGGAATGGGATGAAGATACTTTACCGTAATATTGTTGACCGCTCTACAATCAATGCACATCCTCCATGTTCCATCTTCTTTGGCACTAGTAGCACCAGTACTGCACATGGGCTTATGCTCTCTCTCACGGACCCCTTGCTCATCAAATCTTCAACTTGCCTTTGAAGCTCCTTTGTCTCCTCCAGATTACTCCTATGAGCTGGTCGGTTTGGAATAACAGCTGTAAGTACGAAATCAATTTGATGTTCAATGCCTCTAATGGGTGGCAACCCATTCGGCATCTCATTCGAAAATACATTCTCGAACTCATGCAACAAAGAAACAGCCAAACTAGGAAGAGATTGGTTAGTTTCATCAAGATTAAGATAAGATTCTTTGTAAACAAGAAAAATCATAAGTTGATATGCTAAGAAGGCCCTCTTAACCTCTCTCTCATTTGCATAAAAACTCATCTTTGTCTTTCTTTTTCCCTCTACAGGTTCTCACTTTTTTTTTTCTCTTGTGGCTCCACTCTCTTTTCTTTATTCTCAACCACCTCTCTATTTTCTTTTTCACTCTCTCTTTTTCTTGAGGTTTCGGCCTCACCCTCATTTTTCTTTCTCTCATTTTTCTTTCTTGTGCTTCGGCCTCACCCTTTCTTTTTTGCTCAATCTCACTTTTCAGCTTTAGTTGGTCCTTATAGACTTGTTTTGGGGTGAAAGGAGCAAGCTTGATTATTTTTCCATCCTTTGCAAAGCAGTACCTATTCCTAAACCCATCATGAATCACCTTCCTATCATACTGCCACGGCCTTCCCAACAAAATATAGCTAGCATGCATAGGAACTACATCATGGAGCACCTCATCAGTATACCTCGCAATGGTAGAAGCCACCAAAACCTGCTTATTGACCTTGACCTCCCCACATTCATGCAACCTCTGCAACTTATAAGGTCTACGATGCTTCAGTAAAGGTAAGCTTAACTTTTCAACTAGGGTGGTACTAGTTCCATTGGTTTAACTTCCCCCGTCTATAATCACTACACACCTTGTTGTTTACATAACATCTAGTATGAAATATGTTCTCTCTCTGCTGCTTCATATCATCTACCTTAATTTGCATATTGAGAGCACGCCTGGCAATAAGAGACTCACCTTCTACGGGGTATTCCACCCCATCATCATCCTAGCATCGACCAACTCAGGCATCTCATCACTATCATCCTTACTCTTATTCTTCACCTCCCCATTGTCACACATAACTATCACTCATTTGTTTAGACATTGAGACGCGATGTGCCTTAAACCCAAACATTTAAAACATTTAATATCTCTATTCCATGAAGGTTGGAAATCTACCATGGGTTTGTTTTTGCTAGTTCCCTCACCTTGTCCTTTAGGTGGTTCGACCTTCCCCTTTACTATAGCTCGATCATTTCTATCCCACTTTGGTTTCCAAAGAGTGCTCGAAACTGAAGTATACCTTGTTGCCCCCTTTCTCTTTAACCGCCTCTCCACCTTTATAGCCTTGTGCACCATGCCTTCTACCTCCACATAGTGCTGCAGCTCAACTACATTAGCTATGTCCCTATTCAGACCACTTAAAAATCTGGCCATTGTGGCCTCCTGATCCTCCTATACATTAGCCAGAATCATAGCCACCTCCATTTCCTTATGGTAATCCTCCACACTCCTAGTCCCTTATGTAGGGTTTTGTAATTTTTGGTAGAGGTCTCTATAGTAGTGGCTAGGTACAAATCTTCGCCTCATGAAAGCTTTCAACTCACCCCATGTTTCTACACGTCTCTCATAATTCCTCCTCCCATTGGTCACCGATTGATCCCACCAAATAATTACATAATCAGTGAACTCAATTATCGCCAGCTTCGCCTTCTTCTCCCCTGAATAACTGTGACAATCAAAAATTAACTCTATTTTCTTCTCCCACTTTAAATAATCTTCAGGGTCATTCCTACCTGGGAAAGAAGGTGTTTTCATTTTTATGCTCCCAAGGTTCTTATCCACCTCATCTCAACCCCTAGGATTTCTCCTATGTCCTCTTCCTCACCTACCTTCTCTAGGTTTGCCCAGTTCACCCATTCCAACTTTAGATGCTATGTCTTCCTCAGCCTCATCATCTTCTTCATTCTCATACTCATTTTCAATGCTAGTCTCACGTCTCCTAATATCTCGCTTCCCTTGCAGATTTCTAATCACGACCTCTTGCTGATCCGTGCTTTCCCTCATCTCCCCCAACACCAAATTCAACTGTTCAAATTGTTGTTACATGGCCTGGAACACAAAGAATGAGTTAGCCACCTCCTACTTAGGTGTTGAGTTGCTCAAATATTGTCACGCCACTTGTGTTTCACTCTTTTGGCCTTTTTCAATACTATTCTCACCACTCTTGCCTTGTACCTCACCTGTTTTCCCTTTCAGGTTCTTTAAGAACTAGTTGAACTAAATCCAAACACAACCTTGTATTATTCCAACCAACAATAGATTCAAGAAACAAGAAAGGAATAAAATGACATGGATCGCAAGAAATTGTACGAGGAAAAGAATAATTCGGAAACCCTTGAATATGCTGTCTTTTTTTGTTTTTTTTTTTAAATACAGATTCGGTCACAAGCAGCAACAATAATTTCAATTTCTGAAAAAGATTGATCTAATTTCAACAACAAGAAATCGAAATAGAAGGAATCAAAGCAAAGATTGTAGATCTAGAAATTAAAGCAAAGATTCGTGTAATTAATTAAAGAATTCCCAGATCTGAATTCTTGAATCAAATACATGGGTAGTCAATTGTGAAAATTACAGATCTGAATTCAAACACACAAAATTAACAAAAATGAACAAGTAATTGCATAACAGAATAGAAAACCTAGAACACACCTAATACAAAACTCAAATGCAAGAATTAAAAAGGATAAATCAAACTTGATTTGGGGTCTGAGCTCTGATACAAAATGATGTGAACCAGTGTGATCGATGAATTTGCAAGACCCCTCTCTATAGCTTGTTTCACATGGATTAAAGCTGGTTCTTCTTCTTTCAAGCCCATCTTGAATGTTGGGGTCTTCCTCGATGAATTTGCAGACTCGGCCCAAGTGGATTGCACCAATCTTTGCATTGCTTCCTTGATCTTCTTAGCTCTTCACCTTGTGATTGGCCCATCCGGAACTTACAAGGGATCTTTAAGACTCGGTCCACTAGGGTACCCATTAGAATTGAATACCAATGAATTCCTAAGTTCTGCTTTAAATGCAAAAAATTCGGGCATGGCCAAAGTCAATGCAAACTACCTACTAAGCAGGTGTGGAAAAGTATGGATATGCAACCTAAGGAAGTAGAGGTGAACCCTAATCCCAATTTCAATGGGGACCCTAATATTCAACCAAAGGAAACCAAAGTCAATGACCGTCTGATGGGCACCATGGTGCACTGAGTCTTAAAGATCCCTTACAAGTTCCAGATGGGCCATGTTTTTATGGTTGTAGGCATTTGGGCCTATTTAACTCATTTAGTGGATTTCTTTTATTAGCAATAGTTGGTAGTTTAGGATGTTTGGGCCTGAAGATGTTCAGCCCGTGTCTTTTAATTGATGTAAGCCTTATTCGACTCTAGGGTTTCATGAAGGGTTGTAAAAGGACTTTTAGTCGCAATTTGGAGACTAGGAACGTGAATGAAGCTTTCTTCATAGAGAATTTTTCAGTTTTCTCTATGTGTTCTTGATTGAACTAAGAACTTATCAAAGGCAAACCCTTGGTGGCATTCCCATCAAATCTAGGTTCTTGAAACAAGTTTTCAACGGGTCTAGATCATCTTGACGTGATTCCTGGCTTTCTTGGGTAAGTTTCAATTTGATTGTGGGTTCTAGGGATTTCGATCTCACGGGTTCACATCATTTGCTATCAGAGCTCAGACCCCAAATCAGGTCTGATTTATCCTTTAAATTCTTGCATTTAGGTTTTGTGCTAGGGGTGATCTAGGTTTTTTTATTCTGATCTACGATTCCTTTTGTATTCTTGTTAATTTCGTGTGATTGAATTCAGATTTGTGATCCTCACATTTGACTACCCGTGTATTTGATTGATTCAAGAATTCAGACCTACGAATTCTTTAATTGATTACACGAATCTTTGCTTTAAATTCCAGACCTATAATTTCCATATCTATAATCTTTGTTTTTGATTCCTTCTATTTCGGTTTCTTCTTGTTGGAATCAGATCAATCTTTTTCAGAATTTGCAATTATTGTTACTACTTGTGACTAAATCTGTATTTAAAAAAAAAAGGCGGATTCAAGGGTTGCTGTAAAAAAAAAATTCTAAAATGGCTGTTTGATATGCTTTGCATTCTGAAAATTGAAGTGCTTTGGGGTTGATTAATCCTTATCTTCGAAGGGGTTGAATATATCATCTTAGTATCTTGTTTCCTAATTGCTCTTTTCCTCGTATAATTCCTTGAGATCCATGTCATTTTATTCCTTCTTGTTTCTTGAATCTATTGCTAGTTGAAATAATGCAAGGTTGTGTCTTGTTTTAGTTCGACTAGTTCTTCAAGAACCTGAAAGGGAAAACAGGTGAGGTAACAGGCAAGAGTGGGGGAGAATAGTATTGAAAAAGCCCAAAAGAGTGAAACACGAGTGGTGTGACAATATTTGAGTGTAAACACGTAAGGGAGTGTGTGAGGTTTTTTACCACTAACATCCTTGTTTTGCAGGGCATTAAAAATATCTCATAAAGTGACTCAAGGGACTAGAAGTGTAAAGGATTACCATAAGGAGATAGAGGTGGCTATGATTTGGGCTAATGTAGAGGAGGATCGGGAGGCCACAATGGTCAAATTTTTAAGTGGTCTGAATAGAGACATAGCCAATGTAGTTGAGTTGCAGCATTTTGTGGAGGTAGAAGACATGGTGCACATGGCTATGAAGGTGGAGAGACAGTTAAAGAGAAAGGGGGCAGCAAGGTATACTTCAGTTTCTGGCACACCTTGGAAACCAAAGTGGGATAGAATTGATCAAGCTGTAGTAAAGAGGAAGGTCAAACCACCTAAGGGATAAGATGAGGGAACTAGCAAGAACAAACCCAAGGTAGATTTCCAATCTTCAAGGCATAGAGATATTAATGTTTTAGATGTTTGGGTTCAGGGCACATCGCGTCTCAATGTCCAAACAAGCGGGTGATGGTTATTCGTGACAATGGGGAGGTGATGACTGAGAGTGAGGATGATGGTGATGAGTTGCCTGAGTTGGTCGATGCTATTGACGGTGGAATACCCCGTAGAAGGTGAGTCTCTTGTTGCCAGGTGTGCTCTCAACACGCAAATTAAGGTAGATGATATGGAGCAGCAGAGAGATAACATATTTCATACTAGATGTTATGTAAACAACAAGGTGTGGTATGATCATAGACGGGGGAAGTTGCACCAATGTAGCTAGCACCACCCTAGTTGAAAAGTTGAGCTTACCTTTACTAAAGCATCCTAGACCTTATAAGTTATAGTGGTGGAATGAATGTGGGGAGGTCAAGATCAATAAACAGGTTTTGGTGGCTTTTACCATTTGGAAGTATAGTGATAAGGTGCTTTGTGATGTAATTCCTATGTGATGCAAATCATAGCACAACTTCAAGGGATCTAGTTCAAGTCCCAATTGGGACGGTTACGAGAGCACGAGCAAGGAAGTTTAAGGATGTACTCAACGGATTGATTCAAGAGAGATGGACCCAAGCAAATTCGTGGAGGCCCATTGAGCATGGACCACGTGGGCACCAAAATTCATCACCATGATTCAAGTTTGAGAAGAATCTGGCCAAGGCTAAGCTTAAATTGGCAAAACGCTAATTGGGCAATTTTCGTACAGTTTCAACATCGCTTCGTAATCTGAGAATAACTCTCTCATACGAGCTCCGATTGAGATTATTCAAGAGGCTATGGAAAGACAAGGAATATTTCTATAACTTTTATGTTTTGAGTTTTTCGAGATTCGGGCTTTATCACGGTCGAAATCGGGATTGAAGTTGTTGTACCTGCACTGATGACGTTTTTGGCTACGCGAAATTCTAACTTAATTAGTGGGTTTCTTTTATTATTTTAGTTGGTAGTTTAGGATGTTTTGGGCTTGAAAATGTTCAGCCCATATCTTTTATTTAATGTAGGCCTTATTTGGCTCTAGGGTTTCATAGAATGTTTTAAAAATAACTTGTAGGCGCATTTGGCAGGGTAGATGATTATTCAGTAAAATGGTGAGAGTATATTCTCTATAGTTCTTTGAAGAACTATCTGAACTTATCGGGATTTCCCGTGGCGTTCACCAACGACTTATCAAACGGATTTCCACCACCGTTTGTGGCGTCTTCCTTATACCGAGGTTCTTGTTTCGCACTAAACAACGGGTTGAGGTCATATATACCGAGGTTCTTGTTTGTCGTAAATAATGGGTCGAGGTCTTCTATTCAAATCTGATTGTAGAACGATCTTGGGTTCCTCTTCGTTGTCGGGTCTCGTTATTCTTGGCGAGGTTCGCATCATTTCATATCAGAGCTCAGACTACAGATCAGGTCTAATTTATCCCTTTCATTCTTGCATTATAATTATTATCCTTGAAAAAAAAAAAAAAAAACTCAAAGTCACAGCGCAATGTCTTCTCCAGGAGCTGTTCTTTCCTTATTCTTTTCTCTTTTTTTTTTTTTTTTTGTATTTTGGTAGCCGCCAATCTATATTCTTGACACAAAAAAAAAAACTCTCCAAGTCTGTAACGCCCTGAATTTCCCGCGAACCCGAGGCGCGACTATCGAGACAATAATGAAATAAAATAAAGAAAAACTTAAACAAATTTAACTAAACTTGCATTCATTTTCATCAATACATATAAAAAAATAAAACACATCCTATGAATACATCGTTCACATATCATTCGGGCTTAAGCCCTTACATCTCAAAATATGTCTCGAGGGCCAAAAAATACTCCAAGTACATCCTCCTATCAAGATATCACCGAGTGTCAAGTAGCCGGGGTATCCTCAATCTGAAATGTTGTCCCACGAATGGGTCAACTCAACTGCTGGTACAATATAATGCTAATGCAAGAAACAAAATTAAGGGCGTGGCATGTGCAAGTGTACAGTTATATCTACATGGCATTCAATATCACCAATGCAACATATGAACATTATGCGTGATGCACTCATGCAAACTCTATGTCACAACCATGCCTCACTTTACGGACCTTCCCCGACGGCCTGAGTAACCAGTATGTCTCACTTTACGGACCTTCCCCGATGGCCTGAGTAACCAGTATGTCTCACTTTACGGACCTTCCTCGACGGCCTGAGTATCCAAGTATGCACAATGCCAAATGCTCAACTCACTCCATGTCCAAAAAATCACACTATGCCAATATGCTTATGATTTTACCATGTCAAATTGTAATTATGATAAATCATCTTATCCCCACATGAAGCATGCTTTAAACAATGTATCACACAATAACATTCCAATCACAAGATCTTTTCATCAAGAGTACATGCCACACATAATCCACTTAACACATGCCTCAAATCACATATTTCATAATCACAACAATTCTCAAAAAATATAATTTACACATTATGCTAGCACATGCAAATACACATAGTCATGATCCGTATTCATCACCAAACTTTCAAAAAGATAACATGGAACACATAGGCATATAAACAACCAAACAAATATGGGGATCATCAAGTCAACATGGCAGTTATTCCTAAGCTCAATTCTATTTCTTACTTAGCACAATATATCGTACCTGATGGTCGGTCTCAACTAGGGGAGATGCACTTGGTGAGTAGTGGAACTAGTAGTGGAATGCAGAAGATTAGATCACCTTCTCTTTGCCTTTCCATGTCCCTAAAACCATAACATGTGACTCAGTCCATTTGTTACTTGAGTTATGCTATTCATCAAATTTTATGTCTTTATCTTATACGTTTCTATTTTGTCAAATTAAACTCTATTGTTGAGTCCGGAACGTCGAAGAAAGTAGGTTTAGGCTTTCGTGGAATTCAATTCAGACATCCTAGCTAAAAAGGGCAAAGCTGTCATTTTGCACTTTTAAGGGTTCCCATTTCCCGAGACCTCTCCTCATAAATCGGACTCCACGGTTGAGTCTGAAATGTTTGAGATAATAAGATTTCACTATTTGTTTATTTAAATCGGGTTTCGTTTGACTGTGTTTTGACTCAAGGGCATTTTGGTAATTTTTAAGGGATCCACTGGTCTTTTATTTTTCGGGACCTCGTATCGCGTCACAGACCTCACCGTTGGTCTTAGTAGGTCCAAGATAGTAAGAATACACATATGACTTGTTAAATTTAGACAACGACCATTTTTTGACTATTTAATTTAATTAACATGATATATATATATATATATATATTTAGGTTGCATAATAAGTCTGGATGAAATGGGTGGCACGCTGGCCAGCGTGTCACCTCCCTCCCGATAGACACTGCGTTCAAGTCCCACTAGGTGCAATGCACCTTTTATTTCTTTGATTTTATTTAATATACAATATATATATTTTGGTCAGGCCATAACCACAAGGGCATGCGTGGCCCAGTGGTTAAGTCTTGGCTCCCTCCCCTTTAGGTCCTCTGTTCGACTCCCACCAGCCGCAACCCATCTCCCTTTTTTTTTTTTCCTTTGAATCTATTAGGCCTAAGACCAACAGGCCCAACTTCCCTTTTGTTATTTAAAACCACCCAACACCCTACACCCAAGACAGGCCCAAACCCAATCCGAAGGACAGGCCCAAGCGGCTGTGCCCAGTCGACCCCCTGCGCCCCCGACTTCCAGACCGATGCTCCAGTCGTCTTCTCCGGCCATGTCGCTGGAGACCGCGACTTTTCTCCCCCCATTTCTCTCATATTTTACGTCCAAATTTTATCATTTTTATGCCAAAATAAATCTGGAACCTTAAGCAATGGATTAGAGTGTATTTCAGTCCCAACCCAACCAGCTTTCCCCACACCCAGTTTCGTCTCTCCGACCACGAACCCAGAATCCGGCCGACTGGTTCTCCCCCATTTTTGTGACTGTTTTCCAACAGTTTTAACTCTGTTTTCTCCCTAATCATCTCAGGTATTTTATAAGATTACATTTGAGTCATTAAAGCACAGTTTCACACATAAAATGTCCAGAATCCAAAGCTTACCCTAAACCTGCAACTCGATGTTTCTCTCTTGTTTCTAAACCATTTTCAATAATTCTTTTTGCTAATTGTTCTTTATTTCATGCTCTTTAAGCCCATCGAATTAAATCTATCATTCAATCTAAAAAAAAAAATCAAGACAAAAGCTTAACCGGGCATACCTTCTTTTGGGTTTTTCCCTATTGCAGCCTTCTTACTCCTCTTCTTCTTGGTTCGACCCCTTTCCGCACAGTCTCCCTCTTTCACTGATTTCTTCCCTATCTCACCCAACGGATATACATAAGTATATGTGTATATACCACCGCCTCTCTCTCTCTCTCTCTCTCAAACCCATCCATACTCTGAAATCTCTCTACACACTCAACCCCTACTACCAGCCCACTATTTCTCTTTCTCTTTCTGACTTCCCACTCCCTTCATTTAGCTTTCTTTCTTGTCCATGCAGCAATGCATTTAATGCATTGCTTGCAACTTGGTCTTTCACATATATACACATATATTATATTTCAAGCACACACTTACACGTTCTACCACACACAGTGCACACACTATTGTATACACACGCACACACACTCACTTACACACGTGCACCACATGCACTTGTCACATGTATATATATATATATATATATATATATATATAAATATATTAAATGTATCTTATATATATATATATACACACACACACATACATACACATACATACTCACCATATATATATATGTATATATACATATCCTACCATACATATATATATATATATATTCACACATACTTAACAAACATTTTGAATTTAGCCATTAATAATAATATTAATAATAAATAAATAAATACATGTAAACACATGTATACAATACATCACATACTATACACATATACATATATAATACACATATACGTGTATATATTTCCATAAACGTATGTATCTATTAAACTCCGGGCATGTACACACACTCATATTTCACGGCCTATACTTATATACGTAACGTATGCATGCATGGAAATGCGTGCACACACGCATTACAAGGCATGGTTCTGGTTTGCCCGGGCGTCGCCCATGCTGGTTACTCAAAACGAACCGGTCACCTTCCAAAATTTTTCAGTCTCTAAAATCTCCCGACATAGAGTCCTAACAGCTCGGGTTACTTGGGTACTACACAACTCAGCTGGTCTACCTCGATCTACGTGCCACGTTCCGGTTTGGGGTACTACAGTCCTATTAGCGAAACGAAAAATTTATCCTTAATTTTCCACGTCTCTACAAAGTCGCAGCTCCAGGACGCCGCCGCACAAGCGCTGTTTTGGTTGTTTATTTCTTTTATTTCTGGCTTTATCTGCTGCGCTGCTTTGGACCACTGCTTTTCTTTCTTTTTTTTCATGTTTTTCCTTTACTTCGGTTCAGCGCAGCCTATCCTTGAGCCGCTTCTTTTACTTCCTGTTGTTATTTTTTTTTTCTCTGCTTTGTTGCGCCTTTGTCTTCTGTCACGGCTACCCAGTCAAAGCAATTCCCAGCCGCTTCAACAAGCAAACACAATCCCTCAGCGCCGTAACTTTTGAATTTTCTTTCTTCTTTCTTTTCTTGTTCTTTGCCCAGCCACCTTTCTTGACTTTTCTCTGTTCTTTTTTCTTTTCTCTATTTTTTGTTTTTTTCTTGCTTTTCTTGCACCACAGCGTTCTGCTTGTTTCTTTTTGTTTCTCACGTTCTGCTTTGCCCTAGCCCAGTCACAAATAGTAAAAAAACAAAAAAAAAAATGGAAGAGTACACAAAAAAGTACAAAAAAAAGAAGAGAGATAGCATATTCAAGGTTACTGTAAAAAAAAAATTTATTTTTTTCATCCATTTTGTTTGCATTAAGCCCAAAACTCACCTCACACCGAAATCAAATTTTTTCGTGGAGATTTTTTTTGCTATTTTGTGCTTCCGAAAAAATCTAATCATCCGTGTTCATTGTATTCGTGCTTTTAAAACCTGAAATTCTTTGATGAGTTCTTGGTGAATTATTGTTGAAAATTTTTGCATATTGTTCGTTTAGTTTCAAAAGAGCTGAAAGAGAATTATTGAGTGGAAAAAGGCAAGAGTGGTGGGAACATTAGAGGGTTAAAAGCCACATAATTTTTGAGTGAAACACGAGTGTAGAGTGATTCACATTCTTCAGTGTAAACACGTAAGGGAGAGCTTTGTGAGGTCTTTTCTTTTTTTTTTTCCTAACTTAGTTTTGTAGGAATCATGTCTCACAACAGTTGTAAGAGCATTGCTGAAGATGCTACGGCATTGGCTAATCCGAAAGTGTTTATGGAGGCCATGATGAGTGAGATGTGACGTGTGATGAAGTTGGAACTGGAGAAGGTTCACGAACGGATAGATCAGATGGAGAGTGCACATGAGAAGCTACAAAATGCCCCTAATGTGCGTAAAAGGGAAAGAGTTCAACCGAGGGAAATGAGGGTTGAAGATAAAGAGCCTTATGGGACTGGTTTTGATGAAGAAGATGATCGGGATTCTGTTGTTGGTAATAGGAGGCATGGAGGGTGGTTTAGAGAAGTCCGGAATCAGGAAGATAACAACTTGGGTGGTATTAAAATGAAGATTCCGTCATTTCAAGGTAGATCCGATCCTGAAGCATACCTTGAGTGGGAGAAGAGGATGGTGTAACACCCCAATTACTTAACTGGCATGTTTTGTGTATTGAAAACTGTTTTGGGAATGAAATGTCAGGTTTAGCTAATTTAATGACTATTTTTAATAGTGATAAAACTTGAATTAGCTAATTATGGGAAACTAGAGAAAATAAAAACCGACATTGGACCATGGTCAATGAAAGATATTCTGAGTAGGAAGTGACAGAAAGAAACCGCACTGAAAAAGGAGTTACGAATTGAAAGTTAAGGCCAAAACAGTGAAACTGGAATTCTGCGACAACCAAACTGGGCCTTAACCAGAAAAAATATGAGAAAATGGTCACTTGGGAGGCCAAGGGGAATTGAACCCTTGACCGACCAAGGTAAACAAATTCTGTCCCAAAAAGTTACCAACTAGGCTGTTGGTTACTTTGTGTACATATGCACTAACATATGTATATAACCTCAATTCTTGCCCAAGCCACTACCCAAACTGGCCAATGGCCTTGCATGCATTCCCTACATCATTGCCCTACATCTTCTCCATCAAGTCAATCAGCCACTAACCCCACTAAGGGCAGAGATACACTTATATATATGTGTATAACCCTATATATATATATATATACATAACTTGCACCAAAGAATTCTCTCTTTAGAGAATTCTGAAATACCAAAAGTGAGTGTGTGAGTTCTGTTGAGTGTACGTAGGGTTGGCTGAGAGGGAGAGTATAGAGAGAGAGAGAGAGAGAGAGAGAGGAAAGGAAGCTTGTGCATGCATATGTGCTGTGAGAAATTGGCCATTAGAGAGGAAATGTGAAGGCTTAAGGATTGCAGTGCATGACCTGAGGGAGTCGAGGGATACTGTGAGAAGCTCTGAGTCAAGCCGTAGGAGGAGAGAGTCTTTGTTGAAGGTGAACTTCCAAACTTACCTCTTCCTTTATTTTTATATTTTGAACTGTTTTGATGGATTGCTACGGGTGTAGACTGCATGCATGGATATTTTTGATCCTAAGAATTAGTTTCGAGCATACTGTGTGTGTTGGAGGTGTCAAAATGGTCAAGAACCATGAAACCCGAAACCAACCTCCATTAAAGGACCTTGAAGCACCAGGTCTGATTTGACCGTAACAGTTTTAGATTTGGCATATTGGAACTCAGAATAGACCCTGATAGGATCTCAACCATCTACCTACGCGACCCCAGAACACTGTATAGCCCCACGAATTTCAAATTATTCTTACAGGTTCAAGACTTAAATTGTTGATGCATGTAACTAAATTGAAAAATGAAGATAAGGTCTTGATCCTTATGGTCTGTAGGTCACGTAGCTTCAAACCACACACAAAATGGTTGAGAAATGGGGACGTATTGGTCAGTTGCAGGTCTGGATTATTGTTTTTTCAAACAGACCGACCCAGAGGATGATTCGAAGCTTCAAATGAATGCCAAATGATAGATACTAAGTGCAGAAAGCTATCGGAATCGAAACCAACTGAAAATCGTGTCTAAAACAACACGAATTTGAGAGTAAAAATCTGCAGAAATTAAGGCAACACCGAGTCAGTTAGTGGGGAAGACGGAGTTGACTCGACCGAGTTGATCGAGTCGAGTCGAGTTGGCCCAGTAGACTAGGACACGTGTCTGTCCCAGGGACTGCCACCGAATTAAATGGACGGTGTCGTTTTGGGCCGTTTATATGTTAAACAGTTACGTTTAAAAGAGAAAAGAAAGGAAGGGAAGGAACAAGGGGCGACGGGGTTTCGAACCCCTGACCTCCAGAGCCCACGCGCCCCTTCTTTCCACTCGGCCACGCACCTGCGTGTAAACCATATCCGACCGAATATATATATATATATATATATATATATATATATATATATTATATATTTAATAAAAACCAGAAAATAAAAGGTGCATTTTTGCGCCTTATGGGACTCGATGGCAGTATCATTTGGAGAGGGAGGTGGCATGCTGGCCAGCGTGCCACCCTATTCGACCGATATCTCTTGTGCCGAAAATAATATGTATACTATATATTCCGAAATTAATTTAATTAAAATCATTTAATTAAATTAAATACTCCAAATTAGTCCGTTGTCCAAAAATCATAAGTTATATATGTATTCCTACTGTCTCGGACCTTCTGAGTCCAATGGTGAGGTCCGTGACTGCAAATGAGGTACCGAAAAAAATACGATGTATGAAATTACCATAATACCCCTGACCTTGTACAAGGCCCAAATGAAGTCCGATTAAAACGAGATTAATACCAGTGGTAGACCTGACACTTGTGAGATTATATACATGATTAGATGACGAATCCGAGACAGAAATTTTGTGACGGCAAAGTGACCGAAATACCCCTGATATACCCGAACCCAGATTTAAAAGCCGAGAGAGTCTAAATTAACTTTCTTCGACCTTCCGAACTCAATGGTTAGGTCCATATTATGAAAATCAGAACCGATAAATGTGTGAAGACACTGAAACCCTAAGCCAAATGCTTAAGAGGTAAGACCTATGAACTAGCCACTATAAGTTAGTTCCATGAGACCCATCATAGGGTAGACTTACTCAGTCTAAGGTCATGAGTTGATAAATCTCTATGAATTGTTTTAGGCTTAAGGAGAAAAAGAGGAAGGCTCTGTTCATAGCTTCAAACTCGAATATTGAAGGTGAGTAACTTCTGACACTGTTTAGTTACTGTTCCTTGATCTGTTAAATTGTTTCGAATATCATATGTTTTAAATGCAATTGTTTTAAATGCATGCTTTTATCACCGATGACATGGTTTTTAGTTTCTCAAATGATTAACTATACTTCTGATTGATATGCTAGCACCCTGAACCGTTTATCTGTTTTGATCTATTGAACTTGACTTGGATTTATTGCACTATTAATTCCAAACTGATTTAATTACCATGTGATTTAAGCAAAGATTGAATTCGAAACTCTTGCCTGGATATCTGTGTTACTCACTGGGCTTTTTAAAGCTCATTCCATTATTTTAATAATTTCGGGGAAACTCTCAGATGGACAGGTTTAGCAGGTTCAGGACTTAGGGGGAAAATGTTGGAGACCCCCAGATAAAATGATAACCCATTTTTGTGAATCTATACCATTTTTGTACTTTTTGTGTAACTGAACAGATTATGACCTTTTGTGGTGAAACTGTTTTGTAATCTTGATTAAGATAGGACTGACTATGATGTATCCTGAATGCTTTGCCAAGTATATATGTATGCATTCTCTTGTGAAAATTCCGCTGCTTAAATTATATATGTCGAATGCATTATGCTTGGGATTTATATCGGAATGGCCTGTGGTTAGGATTACCGTCGGGGTTTTGCCTTCAAAAGAAAAAAAAAAAAAAAAAAAAAAAAAACTGATAAAACCCGATGGGTGCCTAACTGGCCTTTGTCACGTGCCCCAAATCCGCACAGGGTGGGTCTGGGGGATGTGACAGATGGAGTTCGAATCCTTTTGAGGAGGGGGCGAATGATGAGCATCATGGTGGACCAAGTCTTAAAGATCCCTTACAAGTTGCAGATGGGCCAATCACAAGGTCAAGAGTTAAGAGGATCAAGGAGGCAATGCAAGGATTGGTGCACTCCACTTGGGCTGAGTTTGCAAATTCATCGAGCAAGACTTTAACATTCAAGAGGGGCTTAAAAGAGGAAGAACCAGCTTTAATCTATGTGATACAGGCTATAGAGGGGGCGGCATGGACTTATGGTTTTGTGTAAACTTTTTATTTCATTAAGTATAGGCGTACGGGCCTATTTTATGCTTTTATAGTTATAGGTGTTTGGGCCTATTTAACTCATTTAGTGGATTTCTTTTTATTGGTTATAGTCGGTAGTTTAGGATGTTTTGGGCCTGAAGATGTTCAGCCTGTGTCTTTTGATTGATGTAGGTCTTATTCGGCCCTAGGATTTCATGGAAGGTTTTAAAAAGACTTGTAGCCTCAATTTGGAGACAGGGAACGTGAATGAAGCTTTCTTCATAGAGAATTTTTTAGTTTTCTCTACGTGTTCTTGATTGAACTAAGAACTTATCAAAGGCAAACCCTTTGTGGCGTTCTCATCAAATCTAGGTTCTTGAAACAAGTTTTCAACGGGTCTAGATCATCTTGACATGATTCTTGGCTTTCTTGGGTAAGTTTCAATTTGATTGTGGGTTCAAGGGATTTCGATCTCATGGGTTCATATCACTGTCCCCTGCCAAAGGCAAGTATCTATCCTAGAAAGCAAAGTGTGAATTTGTAAAATCAGTTTCAAGTGTTGTATGAGAATGGAGAAGCCTCCACTAGTTCTGCTCACCAAGAAGAAATAGGGAAAAAGGAGGTGGTCTGGGAAAACCGCATGGAGAGTCCTTGTGAAGTGGTTGCTAGAGTGGAAAGTGTCTATACTTGGAAGGCAGGTGATCCGCAGAAGGAAGAGGATTTGGCAAAGGAAGAAACAGTCCCAGCTACTCCAATTGATAGAGGTATGTATAAGCAGAGTGAAGGAACTTAGATCTCAGGGCTGGATACCACTCCTATGTCAGATTCATCGGCAGGCAGTTGGTGGATTTCGTAGAATTGCTTAAAAAGAGGAACCAGGGTAGTCGCAGCAATAAGGGGAAAAAGCATCAGAAGGGATCAGGGCAAGGCTCTGGGAAGAATTCAAAATTCTCCCGGTTTAAATGATTAATTTAGCTCGCTGGAACATTAGGGGTGTGAATCTCCCCTTGAAACAACAAGAAATAAAGCATCTCGTTAGACCTCATCCTATCTTGTGTCTTGGGTTAGTGGAAACGAAGGTCAAGCATGCCAATTTTGATAAGGTATCTCGCTCTTTATGTCATAACGGGAGTTTTGTCCATAATTATGCTGATGTTGATAATGGTAGAATTTGGATTGGGTGGGATGATGAGGTTCTTCAGATTACTCTTCTTAACTTTATGGAGCAAGCAGTCCATTGCCTTGCCCAAATTACGAGGAAAGGGATTTGGTTTTATCTTTCAGTTATCTATGGTCACAATAATGTCATACCGTGGAGACGGGTTTGGAGTAGCTTGCGGTAGCAAGCGACCCTCAACAATGATTTGCCCTAGATTGTCATGGGAGATTTTAATGTTGTTTGGTTTAGCAATGAGAGGATTGGTGGTAGTACAGATTGGCCTTCTTGTTTTGAGGAATGTAATAACTGGCTTATCGATGCAGAATTGGAGGACCTCAGGTACACTAGATGCCATTTGACTTGCACCAATCGTCAGTATGGCAATGATACTATCTTAAGGAAGCTTGATCGTGTGTTGGTTAATGATAAATGGATGGTGGATTTTAGTGATTCAGAGGTGGAGTTTTTTTGCCTTATGGTGTGTCAGATGATAGTCCTATGACTGTTCAGACTAGAGTTGATTTTAAATGCAAAGGGAGGTCGTTTAAGTTCTTTAACTTCTGGTTGGAATGTGAAGCCTTTGAGCCAATTGTCCGCAAAGCTTGGAGTCATGAAATTGAAGGATCTGCTATCTTCATTTTGAGTAGGAAGCTTAAAGCAGTGAAAACAGAATTAAAGATTTGAAACCAACCTAAAAGGCGGATTTCTACCAACTCTATTGAGGCAGCCCGGCAGCATCTCTTTGCAATTCAACATCCTTTGAACTCTAACCCTCTTGATATTGATTTGAAGAACCAAGAAAAGCAAGCCTTGCAGCACTTTACTCGATTGGGAAAGTGAGAGAAAAGCTTGGTGATTACGCCCAAAGAATAACGCGGTAGTTGTAGTGTAGCTTTGGGGGTGTCGATTCCATAGGGAGACTAAATTAAAAGAATAATAAACAGAATTTCTGATCTGCAAAAATATTAGACGGTTAACGAAAAAAAAAATATATAGAAAGTGATTTTGAATGCAACTAAAAATTAAACAAGCTGAATAACGGATGAAAATATTCAAATTTAACGGACAGTAGAGCTTCGGGAATCCCTCGCACATAGCTGGTATTTTAATTATTTTTAATTCACTGTTAACTCAATTGAGAATTTAAATTCCAAATATCTCACTCGGAAGATATAAAATTATGAACCAAAATTAAACTGAAAATAACCCTTTGAAAAATCATTCAACACTTTTAAATCTCTCAAATTAATATTCACATTGAGAAAATCCAACGACGACAATATACCGAACGAGCAATATTGCAACAAAGAATTGAATCAATATAAATAACTATTGTTCCAAAAATAATCAAAACATTAATCCATTCAATAGAAAAAGCATGACTGAATCTATAAACGGACTAAAACCTTTAATTATTCGGACAATAAAATCCAACAATAAATTTAGAATGATCAACAAAAAATTTAACAAATTAAAACCATGTACAGGAATCAAAATAAATTAAAATAGCCATCTATGGTGCAAGTTCATCCCTAACTCTACTTAAAAATTTAGTTACCCATGTACTGGATGGATAACGTAAATTTCACGGAGAAATATTGAGCCATGGCTTCACTGCGATTGATTTCTTCCGCACTGAACTTCTGTGCAGCCGCCTCCCTTTATGTTTTTTAATCTCTGCCGCAATAGCCCCCTTTATGTATATTTTTTTTTCCGTTTTCTATATCAGCCGCAACCCTCTTTTTTAATTTCCTGCGCCTTCCAGTGAGCCCTACACGCTTACACTTCACCAAATGAGCCTCAGGCCCATTGACTTGCGCGCCTCTCCAATCCACCGCACCAGGCCCCTGGGCCCACGCCAAACCGCACCAAGCATGCACATCAGCCCACTACACGCCTGCTTTAGCCTTGCTTGCGCACAAAACCCGATCAGCGCCCCTGGGCCCCACAAGCTTTGTTCCAAATCTACTTTGCCTTTAATCAGCCGCTCCAAGCCATTGCTCCAAGTCTACGCAGCCACGCCAACAAAGCCCACTTTGGTTTTCTTTACTTTTTTTAACAGTCTGCTCCAGTGCTTCAACTTTTTCATGTCATTTTTTCCTTTTCTTTCTTTTGCTGCATTGTTTGCTTTGGCCTGTTGGACGGTTTGGAGTGTCGGATTTTAAGTGCAATGCGACTGTCATCAACATAAATTTAAATAAATAATCTGAATAATCAAGCTCAAAAATATTAAGTGTGAGTCACAATTATGAATTATCTCTCGCCAATAAATATTGCAAAATTTGAGACTTAAAATCTTATTAAGTAACGCTCAAACCAATCTCCCTATGAGTAAAAATTAAATCGATTAATATCAATTACAACCTAACATTTCTATTCACTTTCTAGCATTTTAATCAAATAATAGGACATTTAGAGTGCACTTTTGCGCACTCATCACCTGGTGAAGCAAAAGTCGAGGATTCAATGGCTCAATGAGGGGGATCAAAACATGAGTTTCTTTTTCAAGAGTATCACTCAGAGGAGAAATCGCAACAAAATCAGAAGTTGACTTGATGAAGCTAGTAACAGGATTAAAGATAGCAAGGAAGTCTTCGCTGCCATTGTGGACTACTACCATGATTTGTTAGGGAATGTCCCTTCAAACCCTTATCTTGGAAAAGACAAACTCAAAGATTTCATCAGCAAAGGTATTTCTCATGCCCAAGCTCAGCAGTAAAGTAAGCCCCTTGGTAGAGACAAGATTAAAGAGACTTTGTTTAGTTTGCACCCCAATAAAGTGCTAGGCCCGAATGGTTTTAATGGGCATTTCTTTCGGGCTACATGGGATATTGTGGGTGAGGATGTTCTTGCTGCCATCCTAGAGTTTTTTCAAGAAAGCTCATTGCTTCGTGTGCTCAATGCTACCGCCATTGCCTGTGTGGCTAAAGTTCCCAAGCCCTCCAAGTTAAATGATTACCGCCCTATTTCGTGCTGTAATACAGTCTACAAGTGCATTACCGAGATCCTTGCTAATCGTCTCAAACCTATTCTTGGCGATTTGATTGATGAGGCACAATCTGCCATTGTGTCAAGAAGAAGCATCAGTGATAATATCTTTCTTGCCCAAGAGCTTATACATAATTATCACAAGGAGAAGGGCACCCCGAGGTGTGCTATGAAAATGGACATTCGGAAGGCTTATGATTCGGTTCGATAGGACTTTCTTTTGGATGTGCTTGATTTGATGAAGTTTCCAGCCACTTATGTTCAGTGGATCAAGGCTTGTATTACTACTCCAAGTTTCTCTATCTCCATCAATGGTGCTCTTGAAGGTTATTTTAAAGGTGCCCGTGGCTTACGCCAGGGTGACCCCCTCTCTCCCTACTTATTTGTTCACTCTATTGAGGTCTTGTCCATAATGCTGACGTAGAAAGTTGATCAAGAGATGAGTTTTAAGTACCATTGGAGATGCAAGCAGCCCAAAATCACCTACTTGTGCTTTGCCGATGATCTTAAGTTATTCTGCCATGGGGACCTCAACTCAACTTCAATTTTGAAGGATACCATTGAAAAGTATGCGAAATTATTGGGCTTAAATCTGAATGAGGCTAAAAGCAACATCTTCTTCTCGGGAGTTTCCACCCAAGGCAAAAATGATATTATGGAAGTAGTGGGTTTTCAAGAGGGGAAGTTGCCTATGCGTTACCTGGGCTACCTTTGGTTTCTTCCAAGTTGAAGGCAATTGATTGCAAGGTGCTGGTTGATCAGATTATGCCCAAAGTTAAAACCTGGACTTCCAAGTATCTTTCCTTTGTGGGTTGGTCGTCTACAGCTCATCCGGTTAGTTATTTTTAGCATGCAAGTTTATTGGACTTCGCATTTTGTGCTCCCAAAGAAGATTATTAGGGAAATCTTTAATTCGGCACAAGGTGGGAAATGGTCAGCATACTTCCCTTTGGTTTGACTATTGGCTCCCATCGGGCTCTATTTGGCAAGCTATGGGATATCGAGTTATCTATGATTCTGGGCTTTCTAGATCTGCCCGGGTAAGCCTAATCATTGTAGGGAAGGAGTGGAGGTGGCCTAGTGCTAACTCTCACCAATTAATAGAGCTTAAATGCTCTATTCCCCGTGGTTCACTCCAAATCAGCATATGATGGACCAACTCCAATGGTTGGGCCACCCTTCTGGAGTTTTCTCTACGAATTTAACTTGGCATCCGACTCAAGTCTCTAGGCCCAAAGTTTCATGGTGGAAACTGGTGTGGTGTCTCATGCTATCCCCAGATGCAGCTTCATCCTTTGGTTAGCCATTCGGGAGAGGCTTACTTATAGGCACCATGGTGGACCGAGTCTTAAAGATCCTTTAAAAGTTCTAGATGGGCCAAACATAAGGTCGAGAGCTAAGAATCTAAGTGCACAAAAACACTAATTGGGTGATTTTCGTACAGTTTCAACGTCACTTCATAATCTGGGCATAACGCTCTCATCCGAGATCCGATTGAGATGATTCAAGATGTTATGGAAATACAAGAAATAGTTCTACAACTTTCATGTTTTGAGTTTTTTGAAATTCGGGCTGCATCAAGGTCGAAATTGCGTTTCAGGTTGCTGTACTTGCACTGATGACGTTCTTGGTTGCGCGAGATTCTAACTTAATTACTGGATTTCTTTTATTCCTTTTAGTCTGTAGTTTAGGATGTTTTGGGCCTGAAAATGTTTAGCCCATATCTTTTATTTAATGTAAGCCTTATTCGGTCCTAAGGTTTCATAGAGTGTTTTAAAAAGAACTTGTAGCCACATTTGGAAGATGATGAAGTTTTGAGTAAATTGAGAGACTATTTTCTCTATGGTTCTTTGAAGAACTATCTGAACTTATCAGGCTTTCCCGTGGCGTTTACCAACGACTTATCAAACTGATTTCCACCACCATTTGTGGCGTCTTCCTTATATCAAGGTTCTTGTTACGCACTAAACAACAGGTTGAGGTCATATATACCGAGGTTCTTGTTTGTCGTAAACAACAGGTCGAGGTTTGTCCATTCAGATCTGATTGTAGAACGATCTTGGATTCTTATCTCGTTGACGGGTCTTGTTAATCTTAGCGGGATTTGCATCATTTGGTATCAGAGCTCAGACTAGAAATCAGGTCGAATCTATCCTTTTTAATTCGTGCATTAGATTATTACCCTTGAAAAAAAAAAAAAAAACTTACTCCCAAGCCGCAACAAGCCGCACCCCTTTTCTTTTCTTTCTTTTTCTCGTTTTGTTTCCTGCGCTGCTCTGTCATTTTCCTCTGGTTCTTTTTTTCTTTCTTTTTCTCTTCCTTTTTATTGCCTTGCGCCGCAGCTTCCTTGACCTTTTTTTTTCTTTCTTGCTTTTTTTTTTTTTGTTCCCTGCTTTTGACTTTTTCGTTTCTGGCTTTTTTTTTTTTCTTTTTTCTTTTTTCTTTTCTTTCTTCTACCACCTTTTTGATCAGCGCATCTTGCCTTTTTTTTTTTTTTTTTTGTATTTATTTCTTCCTCTACTTCACTTGCGCCGCTTGTTTTTTTTTTTATTCTACTTTGCCCTAGAACAGTCGCAAACAGAATAAAACAAAAAAATAAAAAAACAAAAAAAAGGAGAGTACAAAAAAAAAAAAGAGTTCACAAAAAAGAATATATATATATATATATATCTTTCTCCCTTTGATGTAGGTGACGATTCGTGGTCGAATCTTTTTGAGGAGAGGGGGAATGATGGGCACCATGACGGACTAAGTCTTAAAGATTCTAGGACGAATCCTTTTGAAGAGAGGGGGAATGATGGGCACCATGGTGGATCGTGTCTTAAAGATCCTTTACAAGTTCTAGATGGGCCAAACACAAGGTCGAGAGCTAAGAAGTTAAGTGCACAAAAACGCTAATTGGGTAATTTTCATACAGTTTCAACGTCGCTTCGTAATCTGGGCATAACTCTCTCATAAGAGATCCGACTGAGATGATTAAAGATGTTATGGAAAGCCAAGAAATAGTTCTACAACTTTCATGTTTTGAGTTTTACGAGATTCGGAATGCATCAAGGTCGAAATCGGATTTGAAGTTGTTGTACCTGCACTGATGACGTTTTTGGCTGCGCGAGATTCTAACTTAATTAGTGGATTTCTTTTATTACTTTTAGTCGGTAGTTTAGGTTGTTTTGGGCCTGAAAATGTTTGGCCCATATCTTTTATTTAATGTAGGCCTTATTCGTCCCTAGGGTTTCATAGAGTGTTTTAAAAAGAACTTGTAGCCGCATTTAGCAGATGATGAATTTTTGTGTAGATTGTGAGAGTATTTTCTCTGTGGTTCTTTGAAGAACTATCTGAACTTATCAGGATTTACCGCGGCGTTCACAAATGACTTATTAAAAGGATTTTCACCACCGTTTGTGGCGTCTTCCTTATACTGAGGTTCTTGTTTCGCACTAAACAACGGGTTGAAGTCATATATACCGAGGTTCTTGTTTGTCGTAAACAACGGGTTGAGGCCTTCCATTCAGATTTGATTGTAGAATGATCTTGGATTCTTATCTTGTTGACGGGTCTCGTTATTCGCATCACTTACTACTCAAGACCGTGTTTTGCAATTTAGAAGAGAGTTTGAAGTGAAATGTGTTTTCTGGAGGCAGCCTTTGGAAGATCATGCTCACCTCTTCTTTGGTTGTCCGTTTACTTTTCACTTATGGCTACACTTTATAGCCAAGTCTAATCTGAGTTGGTTCCCTCGCCCCTGGCAAGACAATTCAATGGGCCATTCAAACTTTTAAAGGGAAGTCAGCTCAGGGCTATATAAGTAAGTTGGTGCTTTCTACTCTGGTTCATTCTATTTAGCTTGAGCAGAATTGGCGGTGTTTCAACGATGAATCAAGAACTAAAGATCAATTTATTGAGGGTATTAATCTGATGGTGCGGAGCAAGTTGATTGGGGATTGTAGCCTTAGATGTTTACTTTTTTTTGGTTAGTACCTTAGATGTTTTCTATTGGATGAAGATCTGTTATTGTAGATATTTTTTTTCACTGTTCAATTATAAGAAAAAAAATAAATAAATAAACGCCAAAACAGACCTGAAGAAACCAAAGAAACGGTTGGACGTAGGGGCAGATTAGAAAAAGGAATATAGAAGCGCCGAAACAACGGCTGGACCTGTAACTTTGTGAATTTTTATTTTTCAGGAATAATAATCTAACACAAGAATTCAAAATGATAGATTAGACCTGATTTGTAGTCTGAGCTCTGATACCAAAGTATGTGAACCTCACCAAGAAATAACGAGACCCGACAACGAAAAGGAGAATCCAAGATCGTTCTACAATCAGATCTGAATGGAAGACCTCGACCCGTTGTTTACGACAAACAAGAACCTCGGTATATATGACCTCAACCAGTTGTTTTGTACGAAACAAGAACCTCGGTATAAGGAAGACGCCACAAACGGTGGTGGAAATCCGTTTGATAAGTCGTTGGTGAAGGCCACGGGAAATCCCGATAAGTTCAGATAGTTTTTCAAAGAACTGTAGAAAATATACTCTCACAAGTTTACTGAATAATCGTCTACCCCACCAAATGCTCGAACCGATGCATACAACTCCTTATCATAAGTTGGGTAGTTTAAGGCTGCCCCACTTAGTTTCTCGCTGAAGTAAGCAATTGGTCGTCCTTCCTGCATAAGAACTGTGCCTATGCCAATACCTGAGGCATCACATTCAATAAGGGGGCATTGGTCATCTTCGCTTTGATTAGTTGAAACGCCTTTTCTTGTTCTTCTCCCCAGCGAAATCCAACGTTTTTCTTGATTACTTCGGTAAGTGGTGCAACTATACTACTAAAGTCCTTCACGGACCGCCTATAAAAACTAGCAAGTCCATGAAAACTACGAACATTACCTACACTTGTGGGACTGGGCCACTCTTGGATTGCACGTACCTTCTCTTCATCAACCTGTATACCCTGGGCACTAATAACAAATCCCAAAAATACAAGCTTATCGGTGTAAAAAATACACTTCTTCAGATTAGCAAACAACTTTTCTTTCCTAAGCACATCTAAAACAGATTTCAAATGTACTACATGACGTCCACGTTTTTGCTATAAATGAGTATATCATCAAAGTAGACAACAACGAATCTGCCTATAAATGCACGCAAAACATGATTCATAAGTCTCATAAAGGTGCTCAGAGCATTAGTCAATCCAAAAGGCATAACTAACCATTCATACAAACCATATTTTGATTTAAAGGCAGTTTTCCATTCATCTCCTTTTATTCTAATCTAATGATAACCACTCTTTAAATCAATCATAGAAAAGACACAAGAACCATGCAGCCCATCTAACATATCATCTAAGCGAGGAATAGGACGACGATACTTTACCGTTATGTTGTTGATGGCCTGGCAGTCAACGCACATCCTCCATGTCCCATCGTTCTTAGGTACAAGTAAAACCGGAACGGCGCATCACGTGTCCTTTCTCCAACAACTCACTTACTCGCCGTTGAAGCTCCTTTGTCTCCTCGGGATTGCTCCTATAGGCTGGTCGGTTTGGAATTGTGGCACCGGGAACAAAATCAATTGGATGTTCAATTCCTCGGATTGGAGGTAACCCATGTGGTGTTTCCTCAAGAAAGACATCCTCTTACTCCTGCAAAAGAGAAACAACAGAACTAGGCAAAACAGGGTCAAGTGCGTTAGTGTTTAGAAATGCCTCTTTGTACAAAAGCACAATCATTGGCTGATTTGAAGACATTGCTCGATTAATGTCACTCGCTTTTGCATAGAAACTCTTTTGTTTTCTCTTGGATTTTCTCGAGGCCCAGGCGGAGAAACTAAAAGAATAGTAGGTTACGTGAGGCTTGTGCGGCGCGCTGAATCAAGCTATGGGTTGAGAAAAAAAAAACAGAACAGAAAAGGGAAAAAAAAAAAAGAAAAGAAAAGAAAGAAGGAAGAAGTAGTGCGGTGAAGCGGCTTGGAGTTTTTGGTCGCTGGACAGTAGGAAGCGGCGCTGGGCAGCATAGAAAAGAAGAAAAAAGGGTTGCGCGGTTGCTGCGGCGTGGGAGTATATATATATATATATATATATATATATTTTGTTTCACTGTTCAATTGTAAGAAAATAAATAAATAAATAAACGCCGAAACAGACCTGAAGAAACCAAAGAAACGGCTGGACGCAGGGGCTGATTAGAAAAAGGAATATAAAAGCGCCGAAACAATGGCTGGACCTGTAACTTTGTGAATTTTTTTTTTTTTTTTTTTTTTCAGGAATAATAATCTAACGCAAGAATTCAAAATGATAGATTAGACCTGATTTGTAGTCTGAGCTCTGATACCAAAGGATGTGAACCTCGCCAAGAAATAACGAGACCTGACAACGAAAAGGAGAATCCAAGATCGTTCTACAATGAGATCTGAATGGAAGACCTTGACCAGTTGTTTACGACAAACAAGAACCTCGGTATATATGACCTCAACCAGTTGTTTTGTGCGAAATAAGAACCTCGGTATAAGGAAGACGCCACAAATGGTGGTGAAAATCCGTTTGATAAGTCGTTGGGGAACGCCACGGGAAATCCCGATAAGTTCAGATAGTTCTTCAAAGAACTGTAGAGAATACACTCTCATAATTTTACTGAATAATCGTCTACCCCGCCAAATGCGGCTACAAACACTCTATGAAACCCTAGGGCCGAATAAGGCCTACATTAAACAAAAGATATGGGCTAAATATTCTCAGGCCCAAAACATCCTAAACTACCAACTAAATTAATAAAAGAAACCCACTAATTAAGTTAGAATTTCGCGCAGCCAAAAACGTCATCAGTGCTGGTATAGAAACTTCAAACCTAATTTTGACCTTGATTCAACCCGAATCTCGGAAACCTCAAAAAATGAAAGTTGTAGAACTATTCCTTGGATTTCCATAGCATCTTGAATCATCTCATTCGGAGCTCGGATGAGAGAGTTATGCCCAGATTGCGAAGCGACATTGAAACTGTACGAAAATCGCCCAATTAGCGTTTTTGCCAATTTAAGCTTAGTCTTGGCCAGATTCTTCTCAAACTTGAATCATGTTGATGAATCTTTGTCGCCCACGTGGTTCATGCTCAATGGGCCTCCACGAATTTGCCTGGGTCCATGCCTCTTGAATCAATCCGTTGAGCACATCCTTAAACTTCTTTGCTCGTGCTCTCGTAACCGGCCCAATTGGGACTTGAATTGGATCCCTTGAAGTTGTGCTATGATTTTCCTCATTCCCCTCCTCTTGAAAAGGATTTGCCCTCATATCATCACCTACATCAAAAGGACTCAAATCAGTAACATTAAAAGTAGCACTTACATTGTACTCACCAGGTCAATCTAGCTTGTAAGCATTGTCATTGAAGCGCTCTAGGACTTGGAAAGGACCATCTCCTCTTGGAAGCAATTTGGAACGTCTTTGTTCCGGAAATCTCTCTTTTCTCATATGCAGCCAAACCCAATCTCCGGGTTCAAAACTCAGCTTGTGACGCCCTTTGTTGGCTTGTTTTGCATACTGCTCCGTTCTTCGCTCAATGTTGAGTCTTGCTTTCTCATGAATCTGCTTGACAAAGTCAGCTTTCTTTTTGCCGTCTAAATTAACATGCTCAGTCAAAGGTAAAGGAGATAAGTCCAATGGAGTTAAAGGATTAAACCCATACACAAAATTTCAAATGGTGAAAGTTTAGTAGCAGAATGAACAGAACTGTTATAAGCAAACTCAACATGTGGTAAACATTCTTCCCATGTTTTGATGTTCTTTTTAACGATTGCCCTCAATAAAGTAGACAAAGTCCTATTTACTACTTCAGTTTGACCATCAGTTTGTGGATGACAAGTAGTAGAAGACAAGAGCTTAGTACCTAGCTTACACCACAAAGTCTTCCAAAAATAGCTCAAGAACTTAGCATCTCAATCCGAAACAATTGTTCTAGGCATGCCACGTAATCTCACAATCTCTCTAAAGAACAAATCAGCAACATGCGAGGCTCATCCGTTTTGTGACATGGAGTAAAGTGTGCCATCGTAGAAAATCTATCCACGACCACAAAAATTGAATCTCTCCCACGTTTAGTCCTAGGCAATCCTAACACAAAGTCCATTGAAATCTCAATCCAAGGATCACTAGGAATTGGTAAAGGAGTATACAAACCGTTGGACCGTACTTTGGATTTAGCTTGCCTACATGTGACACATCTACCACAAATTCTTTCAACATCTCGTTTCATGTGAGGCCAAAAGAAGTGTTCCTACAAAATAGCTAAGGTCTTTGAAACTCCAAAATGTCCCATTAATCCCCCACCATGAGATTCTTGCACTAACAACTCCCTCAAGGAACAATTAGGCACGCATAACCGATTCGCTCGAAACAGGAATCCATCAAGCCTAAAGAACTTACCACAACGATTTTCTCACAAGCCCGGTATTCCTCACAAAAGTCGTGGTCATCAGCGCATAAATTTTTAATGCGCTCAAAACCAAGCAATTTTGCATCAAGTGTGGAGAGTAATCCATACCTGCGAGAAAGTGCATCGGCGACAACGTTCTCCTTACCTTGCTCATACCGGATGACATATGGAAACGTCTCAATGAACTCTACCTAACGTGCATGCCTTTTGTTCAGCTTGTGTTGGCCCTTCAAGTGTTTCAAGGACTCATGATCGGTGTGAATAACGAATTCCTTAGGCCATAGATAGTGTGGCCACGTCTCTAATGCTCGAACCGATGCATACAACTCCTTATCATAAGTTGGGTAGTTTAAGGCTGCCCCACTTAGTTTCTCGCTGAAGTAAGCAATTGGTCGTCCTTCCTGCATAAGAACTGCGCCTATGCCAATACCTGAAGCATCACATTCAATTTCAAACGTTTTCAAAAAGTTAGGTAAAGACAATAAGGGGGCGTTGGTCAGCTTCGCTTTGATTAGTTGAAACGCCTTCTCTTGTTCTTCTCCCCAACGAAATCCAACGTTCTTCTTGATTACTTCGGTAAGTGGTGCAGCTATGCTACTAAAGTCCTTCACGAACCGCCTGTAAAAACTAGCAAGTCCATGAAAACTACGAACATTACCTACACTTGTGGGACTGGGCCACTCTTGGATTGCACGTACCTTCTCTTCAACAACCTGTATACCCTGGGCACTAACAAAAAATCCCTGAAATACAAGCTTATCGGTGTAAAAAATACACTTCCTCAAATTAGCAAACAACTTTTCTTTCCTAAGCACATCTAAAACAGATTTCAAATGTACTACATGATCGTCCACGTTTTTGCTATAAATGAGTATATCATCAAAGTAAACAACAACAAATCTGCCTACAAATGCACGCGAAACATGATTCATAAGTCTCATAAAGGTGCTCGGGCATTAGTCAATCCAAAAGGCATAACTAACCATTCATACAAACCATATTTTGTTTTAAAGGCAGTTTTCCATTCATCTCCTTCTTTTATTCTAATCTCATGATAACCACTCTTTAAATCAATCTTAGAAAAGACACAAGAACCATGTAGCCCAACTAACATATAATCTTAGCGAGGAATAGGACGACGATACTTTACCGTTATGTTGTTGATGGCCCGGCAGTCAATGCACATCCTCCACGTCCCATCCTTCTTAGGTACAAGTAAAACCGGAACGGCGCATCACGTGCCCTTTCTCCAACAACTCACTTACTTGCCGTTGAAGCTCCTTTGGCTCCTCGGGATTGCTCCTATAGGCTGGTCGGTTTAGAATTGTGGCACCGGGAACAAAACCAATTTGATGTTCAATCCCTCGGGTTGGAGGTAACCCATGTGGTGGTTCCTCAGGAAAGACATCCTCATACTCCTGCAAAAGAGAAACAACAGAACTAGGCAAAACAGGGTCAAGTGCGTTAGTGTTTAGAAATGCTTTTTTGTACAAAAGTACAATCTTTGGCTGATTTGAAGACATTGCTCGATTAATGTCACCCGCTTTTGCATAAAAACTCTTTTGTTTTCTCTTGGATTTTCTCGAGGCCCAGGCGGAGAAACTAAAAGAATAGTAGGTTACGTGAGGCTTGTGCGGCGCGCTGAATCAAGCTGTGGGTTGAGAAAAAAAAAAAAGTCACTGTGCGGCGCTGCAGTCTTGGCGGCAGGACTTAAAAGAAAAGAAAAAAAAAAGAAAAGAAAGAAGGAAGAAGCACTGCGGTGAAGCGGCTTGGAGTTTTTGGTCGCTGGACAGTAGGAAGCGGCGCTGGGCAGTATAGAAAAGAAGAAAAAAGGGGTGCGCGGCTGTTGCGTCGTGGGGGTATATATATATATATATATTTTTTTTCACTGTTCAATTGTAAGAAAAAAAAATAAATAAATAAACGCCGAAACAGACCTAAAGAAACCAAAGAAACGGCTGGATGCAAGGGCTGATTAGAAAAAGGAATATAGAAGGGCCGAAACAACGGCTGGACCTGTAACTTTGTGAAATTTTTTTTTTTTTTTTTCAGGAATAATAATCTAACGCAAGGATTCAAAATGATAGATTAGACCTGATTTGTAGTCTGAGCTCTGATACCAAAGGATGTGAACCTCGCCAAGAAATAACGAGACCCGACAACGAAAAGGAGAATCCAAAATCGTTCTACAATCAGATCTGAATGGAATACCTCGACCCGTTGTTTACGACAAACAAGAATCTTGGTATATATGACCTCAACCAGTTGTTTTGTGCGAAACAAGAACCTCGGTATAAGGAAGACGCCGCAAACGGTGGTGGAAATCCGTTTGATAAGTCGTTGGTGAACTCCACGGGAAATCCCAAGAAGTTCAGATAGTTCTTCAAAGAACTGTAGTGAATATACTCTCACAAGTTTACTGAATAATCGTCTACCCCGCCAAATGCGGCTACAAACACTCTATGAAACCCTAGGGCCGAATAAGGCCTACATTAAACAAAAGATATGGGCTAAATATTTTCAGGTGTACTTTGCATGTTGGAATATCAGGGGTATGAACAGCCCCTCAAAACAGCGTGAAGTCCGTATGTTTGTTCGTGACCATTCTATATGTTTTCTTGGTTTAGTTGAGACAAAAATAAAGGAAGCTGCCAAGGATATTACTGCTAATTCCCTCATCCCTGGATGGTCCTTTTTGCACAATTATTCCCATTCAGCTTCTGGTCGGATTTGGATTGGTTGGAACAATGCTATGCTACAGATTAACTCCTCGTGTGCTACCAGTCAAGCCATTCATTGTAACATTACAATTCATGACACCAAATCCACCATGCTCATTTCAGTTATTTACGGCTCAAATTCCTCTCTCCAGAGAAATGATTTATGTTGTGACATCCATCTCCAAGCAACTATCGCCAAGGGTCTCCCCTGGCTTATTTTGGGCGATTTCAATGCTATCCGTTTTCCCAATGATAGAAGAGGAGGCAATGGCGATTGGCCCCCTATTATGAATGACTGTAACACTTGTTTTTTGAATGCTGGGCTTGAGGATCTGAGATTTTCCGGGCGTTTCTTTACATGGTCTAACGGTCAAGCTGCCCCCCACACAATCCACAGAAAGATTGATAGAGCTTTAGTCAACCAGGACTGGCTATCTGCTCTTCCTTCTGCTGAAGCCGAATTCCTCCCTCCTGGCCTCTCTGACCATTCCCCTATTATTGTCAGATCTGGCATAGCTTTCAAGAAGAGCAAAATTCCCTTCAAATTTTTCAATTTTTGGGCCGATTATGAAGATTTTCTTCCTACTGTTGAGCAAGCCTGGCACACTAACTTTCAAGGTACTGCCATGTTTATTTGTTGCCAAAAGCTTAAGAAGGTGAAATATGCTCTTAAGGATCTCAATCAGCAAAGATTCAAAAACATCTCCTCCCGTGTTCAAGAAGCCCGTAACAAGCTCTATGACATCCAATCTCTCCTTGATAGTGATCCCGGGAATGAGAGTCTCCTTCTGGAGGAAAAGGAAGCTCATCACACCTTTCATTCCCTTCTTAGCAGTGAGGAAAGTCTAGCTAAGCAAAAATCCCGTATTCAATGGCTTTCTGAAGGGGACCAAAACACCTCCTTTTTCTTCAAATCTGTGAATAACAGGAGGAACCGCAATAAGATCCTTAGCCTCCTTGATGCTAACGGTCGCAGAATTGATGACATAAAAGAGGTCAAATCCACCATTGTTGATTTTTACCATGATCACCTTTGAACTCCTAGCCCCATTCTCTACCCAGGTAAGCAAGCTCTTGCTAACTTTATCCCTAAGCGCCTTCATTCTGATTTCTTTAATGTCCTTCAATCCCCTGTCTCTGAGCAAGAAATCCAAGATGCTCTCTTTAGCCTTCCCCCTAACAAAGCCCCTGGTCCCGACGGGTTTAATAGCTTCTTTTTTCAAAAATCTTGGAATATCATTAAACCTGAAGTTATTGCAGCTATCTCTGAATTTTTTTCCTCTAAATCCATCCTTAAAGAGATGAATGCCACAACTATTGCCCTTGTCCCCAAAGTCCCTAACCCCTCTTTTGTCCATGATTTTCGGCCTATATCTTGCTGTAACACCCTTTACAAAACCATTTCCAAAATCCTGGCCAACCGTCTCAAGAAAGTTCTTCCTAGCCTCATTGATCCATCCCAATCTGCTTTTATTCAAGGCAGGAATATCAGTGACAACATCCTTCTAGCCCAAGAGCTTATGCATAATTACCACAAGGACACTGGTTCTCCCCGTTGCATTCTGAAAGTTGATCTTAAGAAAGCATTTGATTCAGTGCGGTGGGATTTTATTACTGACACTTTGAGCATAATGGGATTTCCCCAGCTTTTTATTGACTGGATTTTTTGCTGCATCTCTACTCCTCGTTTATCAGTTGTCATTAATGGCGAGTTGGAAGGTTATTTTCCCGGGGTTAAAGGATTAAGGCAAGGGGACCCTCTTTCCCCTTATCTCTTTGTGATTGCAATGGATGTCCTCTCTTTGATTCTCCATCAAATGTCGGTTGGATCTCAGTTTAAGTACCATTGGAGATGCCATAAGTCCAAACTTACCCATCTCTGTTTTGCTGACGACATCATGCTCTTTTGTCATGGGGATCTTGCCTCTGCCTCTATCCTTAAGCAAGGGCTTGATACTTTTGCCTTCTTCTCTGGCCTTCTGCACAATGCTTCCAAGAGCAGCATTTTCCTTTCAGGTGTGGATTCCAACCTCAAGCAGCTCATCGTTGCTCAAGTTGGTTTTCCTGAAGGCTCCTTCCCTATCCGTTACCTTGGAGTGCCTTTGATTTCTACCAAGCTGAAAGCCCAGGATTGCAAATCTTTAGTTGATCGCATTATTGGTAAAATCACTCATTGGGCCACAAAATCTCTTTCCTATGCAGGTCGTGTCCAGCTGATCAGGTCTGTCCTATTCAGCATTCAAGTTTTTTGGTCTTCTCACTTCATCCTCCCTAAAAAGGTGGTAAATCAGATAGAGCAAGCCATGAGATCCTTCCTCTGGAGTGGCAACCATCTCATATTTTCTGGTTCCAAAGTTGCTTGGGAGGATGTTTCTTGCCCTAAAAATGAAGGGGGTCTTGGTATTAAGAGGCTTGTTGAATGGAACCAAGCTGCTTTGGGGAAACTCATATGGGCTCTATTTCAAAATCCCTCTAAATCCCTTTGGGTTCAGTGGATTCGTAGCAACCTTCTTAAAGGCAAAAGCTTCTGGGAAATCAAATGTCCCCAATCTTGCTCATGGGCATGGAGGAAAATGATCAAATTCCGCCCGTTATTCAAACCATTCATCAAAATTGTCATTGGTAATGGGTGTTTTGCCTCTCTCTGGTTTGACTATTGGCTCCCTTCTGGCTCCATCTATGATAATATGGGAGAAAGAGTTATATATGATTCAGGTCTAGGTAGAAAAGCTACAGTGAGTAACATTATTCTTGGAAATCATTGGAACTGGCCCATTGCTAATTCTCCCCACTTGCTAGACCTTAAGAATGGTATGCCTCCTAATCTTCTCCCATCCCCCCTCCTTGATGATAAAGCTTTTTGGCTTCCCTCCCCAAATGGGGTCTTCTCCATCAACTCTGCCTGGGATTCCCTGCGTAGCCGTAACCCCCAGGTTCCTTGGTGGAAGCTTGTTTGGTTCCCTAAAGCTATCCCCCGTGCAGGGTTCATCCTTTGGATGGCCATCCGCCACAGCTTAAGGACCAAGGACCGTCTTTTCTTCTCTAATCTTGGTCATGACCCCAAGTGCCTATTCTGTTTAAGAGAAAATGAAAGCCACAACCACCTCTTCTTTTCTTGTTCCTTCACTTCCAACATATGGTCCCATTTGCTCTCTAAAAGTGGATTTCAAAATCCTAATGGGGACTGGCATCAGACTGTTCTTTGGGCTACCAATTCTTTCAAAGGCAAGTCTTTCTCTTCCATTTTAGGCCCGCTCACTCTTGCTTGTACAATTTACAACATTTGGCGTGAAAGGAATAGCAGATTGTTCACCAAGATCGAGAAAAACTCAAAGGCCATCATAGCTCAAACTCAGGAAATGATCCGAGGCAGACTCACATCTTCTAGAGGGATTCAAGACTCTCTCTCCAATAGACATCTTCAGTGTACTTGGTCTCTTCCTTGTAGTATTTTTAATATGTAATATTTCTCAGCATGGGCCATGAGCTCTAGTTTTCTTGTTTTCTTTGCTTGTCTGAGGGTATGCCCTCTTGTTTTGTATTTCTGTTCTTTCTTGTTTTTATTTCCTGCTTGGGGTTGTGAGTTCTCCTGCCTGTAGTAGATCTCCTTCCCTTTAGCTTGTTCGAGGGTATGCCCTCTTGATCTTGTATTTATTTTTTCTTCTTTTATATATTTTTACTTATCAAAAAATAAATAAATATTTTCAGGCCCAAAACATCCTAAACTGCCAACTAAATTAGTAAAAGAAACCCACTAATTAAGTTAGAATTTCGCGCAGCCAAAAACGTCATCAGTGTAGGTTCAGCAACTTCAAACCTAATTTCGACCTTGATTCAACCTGAATCTCAGAAACCTCAAAACATGAAAGTTGTAGAACTATTCCTTTGATTTCCATAGCATCTTGAATCATCTCATTCAGAGCTCGGATGAGAGAGTTATGCCCAGATTGCGAAGGTACATTGAAACTGAACGAAAATCGCCCAATTAGCGTTTTTGCCAATTTAAGCTTAGTCTTGGCCAGATTCTTCTCGAACTTGAATCATGTTGATGAATCTTTGTCGCCCACGTGGTTCATGCTCAATGGGCCTCCACAAATTTTCCTGGGTCCATGCCTCTTGAATCAATCCGTTGAGTACATCCTTAAACTTCTTTGCTCGTGCTCTCGTAACCGGCCCAATTGGGACTTGAACTGGATCCCCGGAAGTTGTGCTATGATTTTCCTCATTCTCCTCCTCTTGAAAAGGATTTGCCCTCATATCATCACCTACATCAAAAGGACTCAAATTAGTAACATTAAAAGTAGCACTTACATTGTACTCACCAGGTAAATCTAGCTTGTAAGCGTTGTCATTGATGCGCTCTAGGACTTGGAAAGGACCATCTCCTCTTGGAAGCAATTTGGAACGTCTTTGGGCCGGAAATCTCTTTTTTCTCATATGCAGCCAAACCCAATCTCCGGGTTCAAAAATCAGCTTGTGACGCCCTTTGTTGGCTTGTTTTGCATACTGCTCCGTTCTTCGCTCAATGTTGAGTCTTGCTTTCTCAAGAATCTGCTTGACAAAGTCAACTTTCTTTTTGCCGTCTAAATTAACATGCTCAGTCAAAGGTAAAGGAGATAAATCCAATGGAGCTAAAGGATTAAACCCATACACAATTTCAAATGGTGAAAATTTAGTAGCAGAATGAACAGATCTGTTATAAGCAAACTCAAGATGTGGTAAACATTCTTCCCATGTTTTGATGTTCTTTTTAACGATTGCCCTCAATAAAGTAGACAAAGTCCTATTTACTACTTCAGTTTGACCATCAGTTTGTGGATGACAAGTAGTAGAAGACCAGAGCTTAGTACGTAGCTTACACCACAAAGTCTTCCAAAAATAGCTCAAGAACTTACAATCTCGATCCGAAACAATTGTTCTAGGCATGCCATGTAATCTCACAATCTCTCTAAAGAACAAATCAACAACATGCGAGGCATCATCCGTTTTGTGACATGGAATAAAGTGTGCCATCTTAGAAAATCTATCCACGACCACAAAAATTGAATCTCTCCCATGTTTAGTCCTAGGCAATGCTAACACAAAGTCCAATGAAATATCAATCCAAGGATCACTAGGAATTGGTGAAGGAGTATCCAAACCGTTGGACCGTAGTTTGTATTTAGCCTGCCTACATGTGACACATCTACCACAAATTCTTTCAACATCTCGTTTCATGTGAGGCCAAAAGAAGTGTTCCTGCAAAATAGCTAACGTCTTTGAAACTCCAAAATGTCCCATTAATCCCCCACCATGAGATTCTTGCACTAACAACTCCCTCAAGGAACAATTAGGCACGCATAACCGATTCGCTCGAAACAGGAATCCATCAAGCCTAAAGAACTTACCACAAGTGATTTTCTCGCAAGCCCGGTATTCCTCACAAAAGTCATGGTCATCAGCGCATAAATTTTTAATGTGCTCAAAACCAAGCAATTTTGCATCAAGTGTGGAGAGTAATGCATACCTGCGAGAAAGTGCATCGGCGACAACATTCTCCTTACCTTCCTCATACCGGATGACGTATGGAAACGTCTCAATGAACTCTACCCAACGTGCATGCCTTTTGTTCAGCTTGTGTTGGCCCTTCAAGTGTTTCAAGGACTCATGATCGGTGTGAACAATGAATTCCTTAGGCCATAGATAGTGTTGCCACGTCTCTAATGCTCGAACCAATGCATACAACTCCTTATCATAAGTTGGGTAGTTTAAGGCTGCCCCACTTAGTTTCTCGTTGAAGTAAGCAACGGGTCGTCCTTCTTGCATAAGAACTGCGCCTATGCCAATACCTGAAGCATCACATGCAATTTCAAACGTTTTCAAAAAGTTAGGTAAAGACAATAAGGGGGCGTTGGTCAGCTTCGCTTTGATTAGTTGAAACACCTTCTCTTGTTCTTCTCCACAGCGAAATCCAACTTTCTTCTTGACTACTTTGGTAAGTGGTGCAGCTATGTTACTAAAGTCCTTCACGAACCGCCTGTAAAAACTAGCAAGTCCAAGAAAACTACGAACATTACCTACACTTGTGGGACTCGGCCACTCTTGGATTGCACATACCTTCTCTTCATCAACCTGTATACCCTGGGCACTAACAACAAATCCCAGAAATACAAGCTTATCGGTGTAAAAAATACACTTCTTCAGATTAGCAAACAACTTTTCTTTCCTAAGCACATCTAAAACAGATTTCAAATGTACTACATGATCGTCCACGTTTTTGCTATAAATGAGTATATCATCAAAGTAGACAACAACAAATCTGCCCATAAATGCGTGCAAAACATGATTCATAAGTCTCATAAAGGTGCTCGGAGCATTAGTCAATCCAAAAGGCATAACTAACCATTCATACAAACCATATTTTGTTTTAAAGGCAGTTTTCCATTCATCTCCTTCTTTTATTCTAATCTGATGATAACCGCTCTTTAAATCAATCATAGAAAAGACACAAGAACCATGTAGCCCATCTAACATATCATCTAAGTGAGGAATAGGATGACGATACTTTACTGTTATGTTGTTGATGGCCCGATAGTCAACGCACATCCTCCACGTCCCATCCTTCTTAGGTACAAGTAAAACCGGAACGGCGTATCACGTGCCCTTTCTCCAACAACTCACTTACTTGCCGTTGAAGCTCCTTTGGCTCCTCGGGATTGCTCCTATAGGCTGGTCGGTTTGGAATTGTGGCACCGGGAACAAAATCAATTTGATGTTCAATCCCTCGGGTTGGAGGTAACCCATGTGGTGTTTCCTCAGGAAAGACATCCTCATACTCCTGCAAAAGAGAAACAACAGAACTAGGCAAAACAGGGTCAAGTGCGTTAGTGTTTAGAAATGCCTCTTTGTACAAAAGTGCAATCATTGGCTGATTTGAAGACATTGCTCGATTAATGTCACTCGCTTTTGCTTAGAAACTCTTTTTTTTTTCTCTCGAATTTTCTCGAGGCCCAGGCGGAGAAACTAAAAGAACAGTAGGTTACGTGAGGCTTGTGCGGCGCGCTGAATCAAGCTGTGGGTTGAGAAAAAGAAAAAAAAAAACAAAACAGAACAGGGGAAGAAAAAAAAAGTCACTTTGCAGTGCTGCAGTTCTGGCGGCTGGACTAAAAAAAAAAAAAGAAAAGAAAGATGGAAGAAGCATTGCGGTGAAGCGGCTTGGAGTTTTTTGTCACTGAAGAGTAGGAAGCGGCGTTGGGCAGTATAGAAAAGAAGAAAAAAGGGGTGCGCAGTTGCTGCGGCGTGGGAGTATATATATATATATATATATATATTTTTTTTTTGACTGTTCAATTGTAAGAAAAAAAATAAATAAATAAACGCCGAAACAGACCTGAAGAAACCAAAGAAACGGCTGGACGCAGGGGCTGATTAGAAAAAGGAATGTAGAAGCGCTGAAACAACGGCTGGACCTGTAACTTTGTGATTTTTTTTTTTTTTTTTTTAGGAATAATAATCTAACGCAAGAATTCAAAATGATAGATAAGACCTGATTTGTAGTCTGAGCTCTGATACCAAAGGATGTGAATCTCGCCAAGAAATAACGAGACCCGACAACGAAAAGGAGAATCCAAGATCGTTCTACAATCAGATCTGAATGGAAGACCTCGGCCCATTGTTTAGAGGAAAAAGACTTACCTTTGAAAGAGTTGGTGGCCCAAAAAACAGTCTGTTGCCAGTCCCGATTAGGGGTTTGAAATCCACTTTTAGAGAGCAAGTGGGACCATATGTTGGAAGTGAAAGAACAAGAAAAGAAGAGGTGGTTACGACTCGCATTTTCTGTCAAACAGAAAAGGCATTTGGGGTCATGACCAAGATTAGAAAAGAAAAGACGGTCCTTGGTCCTTAGACTGTGACGGATGGCCACCCAAAGGATGAACCCTGCACGGGGAATAGCTTTTGGATGCCAAACAAGCTTCCACCAATTTACCTGGGGGTTACGGCGACGCAGGGTATCCTAGGCAGAGTTGATGGAGAAGACCCCATTTGGGGAGGGTAACCAAAAAGCTTTATCATCATGGAGGGGGGAGGGAAGAAGAATAGGAGGCATACCGTTCTTAAGGTCCAGAAGGTGAGGAGAATTAGCACTAGGCCAGTTCCAATGATTTTCAAGAATGATGTAATTCACTGTAGCTATTCTACCAAGGCCCGAATCATAAATACCCTTTCTCCCATGTTGTGATAGATGGAGCCAATAGTCAAACCAAAGAGAAGCAAAACACCCATTTCCAATGACAATTTTGATGTATGATTTGAATAACGGGCGGAATTTGATCATTTTCCTCCAAGCCCACGAGCAAGATTGGGGACATTTGATTTCCCAGAAGCTTTTGCCTTTAAGTAGATTGCTGCGAATCCATTGAACCCAACGGGATTTAGAGCGGTTTTGAGAGAGAGCCCATATGAGTTTCCCCAAAGCAGCTTGGTTCCAATCAACAAGCCTCTTAATACCAAGACCCCCTTCATTTTTAGGGCAAGTAACATCCTCCCACGCAACTTTGGAACCAAAAAATATGAGATGGTTGCCACTCCAGAGAAAAGATCTTATAGCTTGCTCAATCTGATTCACCACCTTTTTTGGGAGGATGAAGTGGGAAGACTAGAAAAATTGAATGCTAAAAAGGACAAACCTGATCAGCTGAACACGACCTGCATAGGAAAGAGATTTTGTGGCCCAATGAGTGATCTTACCAATAATGCGATCTACTAAAGATTTGCAATCCTGGGCTTTCAATTTGGTAGAAATCAAAGGCACTCCAAGGTAACAGATAGGAAGGGAGCCTTCAGGAAAGCTGACTTGAGCAATGATGTGCTGCTTGAGGTTGGAATCCACACCTGAAAGGAAAATGTTACTTTTTGAAGCATGTGCAGTAGGCCAGAGAAGGAGGCAAAAGTGTCGAGCCCTTTCTTTAGGATAGAAGCTGAGGCAAGATCCCCGTGACAGAAAAGCATGATGTCATCAGCAAAACAAAGATGGGTCAGCTTGGACTTATGGCATCTCCAATGGTGTTTAAACTGAGATCCAGCCGACATTTGATGGAGAATTAAAGAGAGGACATCCATAGCAATCACAAAGAGATAGGGGGAAAGAGGGTCTCCTTGCTTTAAACCCTTAGCCCCAGGAAAATAACCTTTCAACTCTCCATTAATGACAATTGAGAAACGAGGAGTAGAGATGCAGCAAAAAATCCAGTCAATAAAAAGCTGAGGAAAACCCATAATGCTTAAAGTGTCAGTAATGAATTCCCACCGCACTGAATCAAATGCTTTCTTAAGATCAACTTTCAGAGTGCAACGAGGAGAACCTGTGTCCTTGTGGTAATTATGCATGAGTTCTTGGGCAAGAAGGATGTTGTCACTGATATTCCTGCCTTGAATAAAAGCAGACTGAGAAGGATCAATGAGACTAGGAAGAACTTTCTTGAGACGGTTGGCCAGAATTTTGGAGATGGTTTTGTAAAGGGTGTTACAGCAAGATATAGGCCGAAAGTCATGGACAAAAGAAGGGTTAGGAACTTTGGGGACAAGGGCAATAGCCGTGGCATTCATCTCTTTAAGAATGGTTTTGGAGGAAAAAAATTCAGAGATAGCGGCAATGACCTCAGGTCTAATGATATTCCAAGTCTTTCTAAAAAAGTGACTATTAAAGCCGTCAGGCCCAGGGGCTTTGCTAGGGGGAAGGCTAAAGAGAGCATCTTGGATTTCTTTTTCAGAGACAGGGCACTGAAGGACATTAAAGAAATCAGAATGAAGGCGCTTTGGGATAAAGTTTGCAAGAACTTGCTTACCTGGGTAGTTAATAGGACTATCAGTTCCAAGGAGATCATGGTAAAATTCAACAATGGTGGTTTTGACCTCTTTTATGTCATCAATTCTGCGACCGTTTGCATCAAGGAGGCTGACGATCTTATTACGGTTCCTTCTGTTATTCACAGATTTGAAGAAAAAAGAGGTGTTTTGGTCCCCTTCGGAAAGCCATTGAACACAGGATTTTTGCTTAGCGTGACTTTCCTCACTACTAAGAAGGGAGTGAAAATTGTGATGAGCTTCTTTTTCCTCCTAAAGGAGACTCCCATTCCCAGGATCACTCTCAAGGAGATTTTGGATATCATAGAGCTTGTTACGGGCTTCTTGGACTCGGGAGGTGATTTTTTGAATCTTTGCTAATTGAAATCCTGAAGAGCATATTTCACCTTCTTAAGCTTTTGGCAACAGATAAAGATGGCTGTACCTTGAAAATTTGTGCGCCAGGCTTGCTCAATAGTAGGAAGAAAATCATCATAATCGGCCCAAAAATTGAAAAATTTGAAAGGGATTTTGCTCTTCTTGAAAGATATGCCGGATCTGACAATAATAGGGGAGTGGTCAAAGAGGCCAGGAGGGAGGAATTCAGCCTCAGGAGATGGGAAAGCAGAAAGCCAGTCCTAGATGACTAAAGCTCTATCAATCTTCCTGTGGATTGTGTGGGGGGCGGCTTGACCATTAGACCATGTAAAAAACCACCCTGAAAATCTCAGATCCTCAAGCTCAACATTCAAAAAACAAGTGTTGCAGTCATTCATAATAAGGGGCCAATCGCAGTTACCTCCTCTTCTATCATAGGGGAAACATATAGCATTGAAGTCACCCAAAATAAGCCAGGGGAGACCCTTGGAGATAGCTGCTTGGAGGTGGATGTCTCGCCATAAATCATTTCTTTGGAGAGAGGAGTTTGAGCCGTATATAACTAAAATGAGCATGGGGGATTTGGTGTCTCGAATTGTAATATTACAATGAATGGCTTGGCTGGTAGCACACGAGGAATTAATCTGCAGCAGAACATTATTCCAGCCAATCCAAATTCTTCCAGAAGCTGAATGGGAATAATTGTGCAAAAAGGACCAACCAGGGATGAGGGAATTAGCAGTAACATCTTTGGAAGCTTCCTTAATTTTTGTCTCGACTATACCAAGAAAACAGATAGAGTGGTCACGAACAAACAAACGAACTTCACGCTATTTTGAGGGGCTGTTCATTCCCCTAATATTCCAACATGCAAAGTTCATTGAGAAAATGTGAGGGAGCCGGAACTTGCTGTTCCTTTGTTTTTTGAAATTTCCTTCTTACGTCTTTGTTTTTTGAGTTGATTTCTGGTGAAATTGCTTACAATATCTGCTTCGTCAACTCTAGCAATTTTTTCCACTAGGGAGTTTGAATCAGGAGAAGCAGTAGAGGTGGAGCTGCTTATCTCACCTAGGTAGCTGTCAGCTGGAAGAGAACAGGGATTTGGTTCTTTGGGGGACAATAAATCCAGGTCATCTGATTGCAGGGAGAGGAGGGGAGACTGGTCCTTGGTATTTGTAATGTCCAACGCAGGATTGGAAGAGGATTTGTGAAGGACTAGTTGCTTGAGAGCAGGGCTCTCAATTGTTGCACCGTCACTGGGAGAACCTATGTGCGGCATATCAAGCTGCAACCCTTCTGAACATGTATTTGACTGTCTTGGAACAATTGTTACACCGTCAACGGGAGAACCTGAGTGCAGCATATCAGGCTGCAGCCCTTCAGAACATGTTTTAGACTGACTAGGATCAATAGTGGGGTTTTCAAAATGGGAAGCATCAGGGGCTTTTTCATCACTATGGATGGATTTACCTTTGCTAGAGACAATGCGCCATTCACTCGTGCTGGTCTTCCTTGCAGCTATAGTGGGACGGTTAATGGCTGTCTCTTTATCAGTTTTGACTGAAGGGCAGTTGACAAGTCGATGGCCAAATATACGGCAGTGAGTGCACATAGAAGGAAGCCATTGATATTCAACAAGAATTTCCACTTTTGAGTCTGTTAACATTGTATCAAAAGAATCAGGGAGATCTTTGGTAGCATCCACCTCCACCCATATTCTCGCATAACTGATTCTGGTCTGATCTTCAGTGTGGGAATCTGCATAAAGAGGTTTCCCAATGGCACTAGCTATATAGCTAAGGCCTTGAGCTGTCCAGAGCTCATAAGAGATGTTGAAGAATTAACCCAAACAGGGATTTTAGCTACATCCTTCTTAGATAGAGTCATGCCAGGGTGCCATCTTTGAAGAATAATGTGCCGACCAGAGAAGTGCCAGTGACCACTTGCAAGAATAGAGTTAATGGCATGCATGGAATCAAATTTGAAGAAGAAGAATCCATTTCCATTGGTAAGAACTTCATTTAATCCTTCTTTGTTCCAGAGCTTTTCCGCCATTTTTTTTATCCAGAGAAATGGCATCTTCTTGTCAAGAAAATAACCTACCAAGGTATTTTCCCAGCCTGAAATACTTGCTTGAACAACTTCTAGAGTAGGCTGGACAGTGATTCTATCACCTTCAATTTGAGGTTGTTTGAATTCCAAATGAAATTTTTTAGACGGAGGAGGTTTTTGGAAGAGGGAAGTCCAGGTGGGGATGGTCGCTGTGTTAGCAATGGGAGAATCCATTTTTTGCAAAGCTGGGGAACTGTGGTTAGCAGCATGGTGCAGAGACGCAACTGCTTCAGCATGGGCAATGTTAGTGTTAGCTAGAATGGTAATCTCTGAACTTGCGTGGGACAAACAACTTGCACTGGGAATAGGTAGAGAGAAGGAACAGGACGTGGGCCCAGTAACTTTTAGCAAAGAAGGGTGGTGGCTATGTGTAATGACAGCAGCAGAGGAGTCTGCAGTTCCGTTTGGTTTAGCAGCATGGGGCGAAAGGGAAAAGGTTGACTGAGCGTAGGGGGCAGTGTCAACGGTTTTAGGGGCTAAGACTGTTTGCATGTCAGCACTGTCAGCTCCAGCTATATGAGAGCCATAATCTCCAGCCGTAGGATCATATCTCCCTGCCTCAATAAATGACACATTGACACCTTGATCAAGCCGTCTAGCACTGGAAAATGTCTGATAACTGGTTAAAAAGTGCATATTTTATGTTGTTAACCCTGGATAGTCTTGCACTTTTATTATTTTAATTTCTCCAATCTATATGCATTTGCTAGTTAATTCTTATTTTATCTTTTTGCAAAGAAAGCTCGACAAAGTTGATGATTTAATGGTGGATTTGGAGCAAAAGGAGAATATTGGGCTTTGAAGTGCTAAAAGAAGTGGAAAACAAGTGATTTTGGGTTAGAAGAGAGGCTTGATCCATATATAGGTGGACTAGGGCCCATTTTAGCATTATAGGCTCTATTTTGGAACACTTTAGACTCCCTTTTTGGGCCCCTAATGCCTAATTACGGGATTTTATGTTATTCTCCTAAATTATTATTTTGTAAGGGTATTTTTGGAAAAAAAGGGAATAATATTGTAACCTAGGGTTTTGGAAAAGAAAGGAGGCCGTCTTGGAGATCTAGAGAGGAAGAGAAGAAAGAAGAAGATGAAGAACTCCATGGCGATGGTCTCCTCTTCCACGATCATAGGCTAAGTTCTCCCATTCCTAGGGTTTAGATGAAACCCTAGTCAAGTAATATTGCTTCTTTGTATTTTATTTTTGGGTTAATTATTTTTGGATGTTGATTGTATAACGTTGGGATTTTATTAAAGCAATGATCGTATTATTCAATTTCACATAATCAATTTCTGTGATTTTGTTTATGTGGTTATACAATAGTAATATGTGTACATACATCAAAACCGTAGGACGAGTCATAACTCAGGAAAAACAAATTGTGACTATGACCTTAGAATTAGCGTAGACAATTTGTGTTGACCAAAGATGATTCGTGCTTAGGGTTTTGGTGCGTGATTTTCTTGATGATTGTATTGAGGCTTGTAGCCAAAGTACGTCTTTTACATCCAAATTAAATGACCCAAGAATTAATACAATTGAAGCTAATTACAAGATTAGTGGTGGATTCAACACCCTAGGAATTCTCTTTTAATTTGATTCCTCATTAATTCAGTTAAATATTTGCTTTAAGTATAGTTTTCATTTAATTTTAGGAAAAATCAACAACAATCACTCTTTGTGAATTTCAATTAAAATTAATCTCAACTTTAGTTTTTAAATAATTAACAGTCTCTGTGGGTTCGACCCTTACTTCTCTACTATACTAGTAGTTTAGTTTGGTAATTTGATTGATTTCCACGACAGATCAATGTCTGATGGGTAATAGCCTGAGCGATGGAGGCAATGTCAGCGCTATTGGGGCCTGAGACATTGTGCATACCGGTATTTGCTTTTCCATCCGTTGGAATAACATAATTGCTAGCCGTTGGATCGGTTCTTCCTGTCTCAATGGTTGACACGTGGGTTGCTTGGGGCGAATGAGTTGTTGTCCCACTCTTACTGCATATTGAGGTAGAGCCACGCACCGCCTGGAGCAGCCGTCCGTTACCTCTTCCATGAACACCATTGCTGTTGGAACTATTGGATTTGAATGCATTTTGCTCACTCATGAAGGAGCAATCAAAAGGGAAGCCCCCATAATCATTTTCTAAATCAAAAGCAACTTGGGTAAGAACTCCCCTTGCTCAACGCCATTCGCCCAGGATAAAGATGAAGGTTTCTTTTCAGGCCGTCGATTTTCAAATGGAGCTTTGGAGGAGGGGCCAATACAGGCATTTGAGATAACTTGTAATGGATGCTGCCAACGCATATCCGTAGCTTCTATACGAGATTTGATGGTAGCATCATTTACACTGAGACCATCCACACACTCCCCTGTACCGTAACAGCTTTTGGGGCAAGAGAGTTTTTTCATACTCTGGCACGAAGACACAGTAATGCTGGAGCCAATAGGACTCGGATCCTTTGCAGGAAGGGGAAGGGTTGTGACTGATGAAGCTTGGGGATCATGGAGAATTTAACGAAATGACTGAATCGATGCCATTAAAGACATTAAGCAAGAAAAGAGAAGGATTAGAAAAATCCTAGAGAGAGAAGCTCTCCCTTCTCTCTAGAGGCCATTTCTTATATCTTCTAAATTTTTATCTTACAGATCTGTTATAAGCAAACTAAACATGTGGTAAATATTCTTCCCATGTTTTGATGTTCTTTTTAACGATTGCCCTCAATAAAGTAGACAAAGTCCTATTTACTACTTCAGTTTGACCATCAATTTGTGGATGACAAGTAGTAGAAGACCAGAGCTTAGTACCTAGCTTACACCACAAAGTCTTCCAAAAATAGCTCAAGAACTTAGCATCTCTATCCGAAACAATCGTTCTAGGCATGCCATGTAATCTCACAATCTCTCTAAAGAACAAATCAGCAACATGCGAGGCATCATCCGTTTTGTGACATGGAATAAAGTGTGCCATCTTAGAAAATCTATCCACGACCACAAAAATTGAATCTCTCCCATGTTTAGTCCTAGGCAATCCTAACGCAAAGTCCATTGAAATATCAATCCAAGGATCACTAGGAATTGGTAAAGGAGTATACAAACCGTTGGATCATACTTCGGATTTAGCTCACCTACATGTGACACATCTTCCACAAATTCTTTCAACATCTCGTCTCATGTGAGGCCAAAAGAAGTGTTTCTGCAAAATAGCTGAAGTCTTTGAAACTCCAAAATGTCCCATTAATCCCCCACCATGAGATTCTTGCACTAACAACTCCCTCAAGGAAGAACTAGGCACGCATAACCGATTCGCTCGAAACAGGAATCCATCAAGCCTAAAGAACTTACCACAAGCGATTTTCTCACAAGCCCGGTATTCCTCACAAAAGTCATGGTCATTAGCGCATAAATTTTTAATGTGCTCAAAACCAAGCAATTTTGCATCAAGTGTGGAGAGTAATGCATACCTGCGAGAAAGTGCACCGGCGACAACATTCTCCTTACCTTGCTCATACTGGATGACGTATGGAAACGTCTCAATGAACTCTACCCAACGTGCATGCCTTTTGTTCAGCTTGTGTTGGCCCTTCAAGTGTTTCAAGGACTCATGATCGGTGTGAACAACGAATTCCTTAGGCCATAGATAGTGTTGCCACGTCTCTAATGCTCGAACCAATGCATACAACTCCTTATCATAAGTTGGGTAGTTTAAGGCTGCCCCACTTAGTTTCTCGCTGAAGTAAGCAATTGGTCGTCCTTCTTGCATAAGAACTGCGCCTATGCCAATACCTGAAGCATCACAGTCAATTTCAAACGTTTTCAAAAAGTTAGGTAAAGACAATAAGGGGGCGTTGGTCAACTTCGCTTTGATTAGTTGAAACGCCTTTTCTTGTTCTTCTCCCCACCGAAATCCAACGTTCTTCTTGATTACTTCGATAAGTGGTGCAGCTATGCTACTAAAGTCCTTCACGAACCGCCTGTAAAAACTAGCAAGTCCATGAAAACTACGAACAGTACCTACACTTGTGGGACTGGGCCACTCTTGGATTGCACGCACCTTCTCTTCATCAACCTATATACCCTGGGCACTAACAACAAATCCCAGAAATACAAGCTTATCGGTGTAAAAAATACACTTCTTCAGATTAGCAAACAACTTTTCTTTCCTAAGCACATCTAAAACATATTTCGAATGTACTACATGATCGTCCACGTTTTTGCTATAAATGAGTATATCATCAAAGTAGACAACAACAAATCTGCCTATAAATGCATGGAAAACATGATTCATAAGTCTCATAAAGGTGCTCTGAACATTAGTCAATCCAAAAGGCGTAACTAACCATTCATACAAACCATATTTTGTTTTAAAGGCAGTTTTCCATTCATCTCCTTCTTTTATTCTAATCTGTCGATAACCGCTCTTTAAATCAATCTTAGAAAAGACACAAGAACCATGCAACCCATCTAACATATCATCTAAGCGAGGAATAGGATGACGATACTTTACTGTTATGTTGTTGATGGCCCGGCAGTCAACGCACATCCTCCACGTCCCATCCTTCTTAGGTACAAGTAAAACTGGAACGGCGCATGGGCTCATGCTCTCCCTCACGTGCCCTTTCTCCAACAACTCACTTACTTGCCGTTGAAGCTCCTTTGTCTCCTCGGGATTGCTCCTATAGGCTGGTCGGTTTGGAATTGTGGCACCGGGAACAAAATCAATTTGATGTTCAATCCCTCGGATTGGAGGTAACCCATGTGGTGTTTCCTCAGGAAAGGCATCCTCATACTCATGCAAAAAAGAAACAACAGAACTAGGCAAAACAGGGTCAAGTGCGTTAGTGTTTAGAAAAATGCCTCTTTGTACAAAAGTACAATCATTGGCTGATATGAAGACATTGCTCGATTAATGTCACTTGCTTTTGCGTAGAAACTCTTTTGTTTTTCTCTCGGATTTTCTCGAGGCCCAGGCGGAGAAACTAAAAGAATAGTAGGTTACGTGAGGCTTGTGCGGCGCGCTGAATCAAGCTGTTGGTTGAGAAAAAAAAAACAAAACAGAACAGGGAAAAAAAAAAAGTCACTGTGCGGCGCTGCAGGCCTGGCAGCAGGACTAAAGAAAAAAGAAAAAAAAAAAAGAAAAGAAAGAAGGAAGAAGCAGTGCAGTGAAGCGGCTTGGAGTTTTTGGTCGCTGGACAGTAGGAAGCAGCGCTCGGCGGTATAGAAAAGAAGAAAAAAGGGGTGCACGGCTGCTGCGACGCGGGAGTATATATATATATATATATATATATATATATTTTTTCACTGTTCAATTGTAAGAAAATAAATAAATAAATAAACGCCGAAACAGACCTGAAGAAAGCCAAAGAAACGGCTGGACGCAGGGGCTGATTAGAAAAAGGAATATAGAAGCGCCGACTGGACCTGTAACTTTGTGAAATTTTTTTTTTTTTTTTTTCAGGAATAATAATCTAACACAAGAATTCAAAATGATAGATTAGACCTGATTGGTAGTCTAAGCTCTGATACCAAAGGATGTGAACCTCGCCAAGAAATAACGAGACCCGACAACGAAAAGGAGAAGCCAAGATCCTTCTGCAATCAGATCTGAGTGGAAGACCACGACCCGTTGTTTACGACGAACAAGAACCTCGGTATATATGACCTCAACCAGTTGTTTAGTGCGAAACAAAAACCTCGGTATAAGGAAGACGCCACAAACTATGGTGGAAATCCGTTTGATAAGTCGTTGGTGAACGCCACGGGAAATCCCGATAAGTTCAGATAGTTCTTCAAAGAATTGTAGGGAATATACTCTCACAATTTTACTGAATAATCGTCTACCCCGCCAAATGCGGCTACAAGTTAATTTTAAAACACTCTATCAAACCGTAGGGCCTAATAAGGCCTACATTAAACAAAAGATATGGGCTAAATATTTTTAGGCCCAAAACATCCTAAACTACCAACTAAATTAATGAAAGAAACCCACTAATTAAGTTAGAATTTCGCGCAGCCAAAAACGTGATCAGTGCAGGTACAACAACTTCAAACCCAATCCCGACCTTGATTCAACCATCATCTCGGAAACCTCAAAACATGAAAATTGTAGAACTATTCCTTGGATTTCCATAGCATCTTGAATCATCTCATTCGGAGCTCGGATGAGAGAGCTATGCCCAGATTGAGAAGTGACATTGAAACTGTACGAAAATCGCCCAATTAGCGTTTTTGCCAATTTAAGCTTAGTCTTGGCCAGATTCTTCTCGAACTTGTATGATGTTGATGAATCTTTGTCGCCCACGTGGTTCATGCTCAATGGGCCTCCACAAAATTGCCTGGGTCCATGCCTCTTGAATCAATCCGTTGAGTACATCCTTAAACTTCTTTGCTCGTGCTCTCGTAATCGGCCCAATTGGGACTTGAACTGCATCCCTTGAAGTTGTGCTATAATTTTCATCATTCCCCTCCTCTCGAAAAGGATTTGCCCTCATATCATCACCTACATCAAAAGGACTCAAACCGGTAACATTAAAAGTAGCACTTACAATGTACTCACCAGGTAAATCTAGCTTGTAAGTGTTGTCATTGATGCGCTCTAGGACTTGGAAAGGACCATCTCCTCTTGGAAGCAATTTGGAACGTCTTTGTGCCGGAAATCTCTCTTTTCTCATATGCAGCCAAACCCAATTTTCGGGTTCAAAAATCAGCTTGTGACGCCCTTTGTTGGCTTGTTTTGCATACTGCTCCATTCTTCGCTCAATGTTGAGTCTTGCTTTCTCATGAATCTGCTTGACAAAGTTAGCTTTCTTTTTGCCGTCTAGATTAACATGCTCAGTCAAAGGTAAAGGAGATAAGTCCAATGGAGCTAATGGATAACACCCATCCACAATTTCAAATGGTGAAAATTTTGGAGCAGAATGAACAGATCTGTTATAAGCAAAATCAACATGTGGTAAACATTCTTCCCATGTTTTGATATTCTTTTTAACGATTGCCCTCAATAAAGTAGACAAAGTCCTAAATACTACTTCAGTTTGACCATCAGTTTGAGGATGACAAGTAGTAGAAGACAAGAGCTTAGTACCTAGCTTACACCACAAAGTCATCCAAAAATAGCTCAAGAACTTAAACAATTGTTCTAGGCATGCCATGTAATCTCACAATCTCTCTAAAGAACAAATCAGCAACTTGCGAGGCATCATCCGTTTTGTGACATGGAATAAAGTGTGCCATCATAGAAAATCTATCCACGACCACAAAATTTGAATCTCTCCCAAGTTTAGTCCTAGGCAATCCTAACACAAAGTGCACTGAAATATCAATCCAAGGGTCACTAGGAATTGGTAAAGGAGTATATAAACCGTTGGACCGTACTTTGGATTTAGCTTGCCTAAATGTGACACATCTTCCACAAATTCTTTCAACATTTCGCTTCATGTGAGGCCAAAAGAAGTGTTCCTGCAAAACAGCTAAAGTCTTTGAAACTCCAAAATGTCCCATGAATCCCCCACCATGAGATTCTTGCACTAACAACTCCCTCAAGGAACAATTAGGCAAGCATAAACGATTCGCTCGAAACAGGAATCTGTCAAGCCTAAAGAACTTGCCACAAGCGATTTTCTCAAAAGCCCGGTATTCCTCACAAAAGTCATGGTCATCAGTGCATAAATTTTTAATGTGCTCAAAACCAAGCAATTTTGCATCAAGTGTGGAGAGTATTGCATACCTGCGAGAAAGTGCATCGGCGACAACATTCTCTTTACCTTGCTCATACCGGATGACGTATGGAAACGTCTCAATGAACTCTACCCAACGTGCATGCCTTTTGTTCAGCTTGTGTTGGCCCTTCAAGTGTTTCAAGGACTCATGATCGGTGTGAACAACGAATTCCTTAGGCCATAGATAGTGTTGCCACGTCTCTAATGCTCAAACCAATGCATACAACTCCTTATCAGAAGTTGGGTAGTTTAAGGCTGCCCCACTTAGTTTCTCGCTGAAGTAAGCAATTGGTCGTCCTTCTTGCATAAGAACTGCACCTATGCCAATACCTGAAGCATCACATTCAATTTCAAACGTTTTCAAAAAGTTAGGTAAAGACAATAAGGGGGCGCTAGTCAGCTTCGGTTTGATTAGTTGAAACGCCTTCTCTTGTTCTTCTCCCCAGCGAAATCCAACGTTCTTCTTGATTACTTCGGTAAGTGGCGCTGCTATGCTACTAAAGTCCTTCACGAACCGCCTGTAAAAACTAGCAAGTCCTTGAAAACTACGAACATTACCTACACTTGTGGGACTCGGCCACTCTTGGATTTCAATACCTTCTCTTCATCATCTTGTATACCCTGGGCACTAACAACAAATCCCAGAAATACAAGCTTATCGGTGTAAAAAATACACTTCTTCAGATTAGCAAACAACTTGTCTTTCCTAAGCACATCTAAAACCGATTTCAAATGTACTACATGATCGTCCACGTTTTTGCTATAAATGAGAACATCGTCAAAGTAGACAACAACAAATCTGCCTATAAAGGCACGAAAAACATGATTCATAAGTCTCATAAAGGTGCTCGGAGCATTAGTCAATCCAAAAGGCATAACTAACCATTCATACAAACCATATTTTGTTGTAAAGGCAGTTTTACATTGATCTCCTTCTTTTATTCTAATCTGATGATAACCGCTCTTTAAATCAACCTTTGAAAAGACACAAGAACCATGCAGCCCATCTAACATATCATCTAAGCGAGGAGTAGGATGACGATACTTTACCGTTATGTTGTTGATGGCCCAGCAGTCAACGCACATCCTCCCCGTCCCATCCTTCTTAGGTACAAGTAAAACCGGAATGGCACTTAGGCTCGTGCTCTCCCTCACGTGCCCTTTCTCCAACAACTCACTTACTTGCCGCTGAAGCTCCTTTGTCTCCTCGGGATTGCTCCTATAGGCTGGTCGGTTTGGAATTGTGGCACCGGGAACAAAATCAATTTGATGTTCAATCCCTCGGATTGGAGGTAACCCATGTGGTGTTTCCTCAGGAAAGACATCCTCATACTCATGCAAAAGAGAAACAACAGAACTAGGCAAACCAGGGTCAAGTGCGTTAGTGTTTAGAAAAATGCCTCTTTGTACAAATGTACAATCATTGGCTGATTTGAAGACATTGCTCGATTAATGTCACTCGCTTTTGCATAGAAACTCTTTTGTTTTCTCTCGAATTTTCTCGAGGCAAAGGCGGAGAAACTAAAAGAAGAGTAGGTTACGTGAGGCCCGTACGGCGCGCTGAATCAAGCTGTGGGTTGAGAAAAAAAAAATAGAACAGAACAGGGAAAAAAAAATAGTCACTGTGCGGCGCTGCAGTCCTGGCGGCAGAACTAAAAAAAAGAAGAAAAAAAAGGAAAAGAACGAAGGAAGAAGCGGTGCGGTGAAGCGGCTTAGAGTTTTTGGTCGTCGGACAGTAAGAAGCGGTGCTGGGCAGTATAGAAAAGAAGAAAAAAGGGGTGTGCGGCTGCTGCGGCGTGGGAGTATATATATATATATATATATATATTTTTCACTGTTCAATTGTAAGAAAAACAATATATAAATAAACGCCGAAACAAACTTGAAGAAACCAAAGAAACGGCTGGACGCAGGGGCTGATTAGAAAAAGGAATATAGATGCGCCGAAACAACGGCTGGACCTGTAACGTTGTGAATTTTTTTTTTTCCAGGAATAATAATCTCACGCAAGAATTCAAAATGATAGATTAAACCTGATTTGTAGTTTGAGCTCTGATACCAAAGGATGTGAACCTCGCCAAGAAATAACGAGACCCGACAACGAAAAGGAGAATCCAAGATCGTTCTAAAATCAGATCTGAATGGAAGACCTCGTCCCGTTGTTTACGACAGACAAGAACCTTGGTATATATGACCTCAACCAGCTGTTTAGTGCGAAACAAGAACCTCGATATAAGGAAGACGCCACAAACGGTGGTGGAAATCCGTTTGTTAAGTCGTTGGTGAACGCCACGGGAAATCCCGATATGTTCAGATAGTTTTTCAAAGAACTGTAGAGAAAATACTCTCACAATTTTACTGAATAATCGTCTACCCTGCCAAATGCGGCTATAAGTTTATTTTAAAACACTCCATGAAACCCTAGGGCCGAATGAGGCCTACATTAAACAAAAGATATGGGCTAAATATTTTCAGGCCCAAAACATCCTAAACTACCAACTAAATTAATAAAAGAAACCCACTAATTCAGTTAGAATTTCGCGCAGCCAAAAACGTCATCAGTGTAGGTACAGAAACTTCAAACCCAATTTTGACTGTGATTCAGCCCGAATCTCGGAAACCTCAAAACATGAACGTTGTAGAACTATTCGTTGGATTTTCATAGCATCTTGAATCATCTCATTCAGAGCTCGGATGAGAGAGTTAGGCCCAGATTGCGAAGCGACATTGAAACTATACGAAAATCACCCAATTAGCGTTTTTGCCAATTTAAGCTTAGTCTTGGCCAGATTCTTCTCGAACTTGAATCATGTTGATGAATCTTTGTCGCCCACGTGGTTCATACTCAATGGGCCTCCACGAATTTTCCTGGGTCCATGCCTCTTGAATCAATCCGTTGAGTACATCCTTAAACTTCTTTGCTCGTGCTCTCGTAACCGGCCCAATTGGGACTTGAATTGGATCCCTTGAAGTTGTGCTATGATCTTCATCATTCCCCTCCTCTTGAAAAGGATTTGCCCTCATATCATCACCTACATCAAAAGGACTCAAATCAGTAACATTAAAAGTAGCACTTACATTGTACTCACCAGGTAAATCTAGCTTGTAAGCGTTGTCATTGATACGCTCTAGGACTTGGAAAGGACCATCTCCTCTTGGAAGCAATTTGGAACGTCTTTGCGTCGGAAATCTCTCTTTTCTCATATGCAGCCAAACCCAATCTCCGGGTTCAAAAATCAGCTTGTGACGCCCTTTGTTGGCTTGTTTTGCATACTGCTCTGTTCTTCGCTCAATGTTGAGTCTTGCTTTCTCATGAATCTGCTTGACAAAGTCAACTTTCTTTTTGCCGTCTAAATTAACATGCTCATTGTAAAGGAGATAAGTCCAATGGAGCTAAAGGTAAAGGAGAGAATTTTTTTTTTTTTTTTTTCAGGAATAATAATCTAACGCAAGAATTAAAAATGATAGATTAGACCTGATTTGTAGTCTGAGCTCTGATACCAAAGGATGTGAACCTCGCCAAGAAATAATGAGACCCGACAATGAAAAGGAGAATCCAAGATCGTTCTACAATCAGATCTGAATGGAAGACCTCGACCCGTTGTTTACGACAAACAAGAACCTCAGTATATATGACCTCAACCAGTTGTTTAGTGCGAAACAAGAACCTCGGTATAAGGAAGACGCCACAAACGGTGGTGGAAATCCGTTTGATAAGTCGTTAGTGAACGCCACGGAAAATCCCAATAAGTTCAGATAGTTCTTCAAAGAACTGTAGAGAAAATACACTCACAATTTTACTGAATAATCGTTTACCCTGCCAAATGCGGCTACAGGTTTATTTTAAAACACTTGATTACGCACAAAGAATAACGCGGTAGTTGTAGTGTAGCTTTGGGGTGTCAATTCCACAGGGAGACAAAATTAAAAGAATAATAAACAAAATTTCTGAAACTTAAGAAATATTAAACGATTAACAAGAAAATAAAAATATAAAAAAAGTGGTTTGAATTGCAAATAAAAATTAAATAGACTGATTGACGAACAAAGTATTCAAATTTAACAAACAGTGGAGTGTCGGGAATCCCTTGCACATATCTGGTATTTTAATTATTTTTAATTCACTGATAACTCAATTGAGAAATTAAATTCCAAAAATCTCAATCGGAAGATTTAAAATTATGAACCAAAATTAGACTGAAAATAACCCTTTGAAAAATCATTCAACACTTTTAAATCACACAAATTATTATTCACATTGAGAAAACCCAACGACGACAATATACCCAACGAGCAATATTGTAGCAGAGAATTGAATCAATATAAATAAGTAATTGTTTCAAAAATAATCAAAACATGAATCCATTCGATAGAAAAAGCATGACTAAATCTATAAACGAACTAAACCCTTTAATTATTCGGAGAATAAAATCTAACAATTAATTATGAATGATCATCAAAGAATTTAATAAGTGTAAACCACGTACAAGAATCAAAAATAAATTAAAACAATCATCTATGATGCAAGTTCATCCCTAATCCCACTGGAAAATTTAGTTACCCATGTACAGGATGGATAACATAAACCTCACGGAGAAATAATCCGCCATGGCGTGACTGCATTTGATTTCTTCTTCCCTGTTTTCTATACAGCAGCCGCCCACTGGTCTCTCCTCTTTTTTTCAACAGCCGCCGCCTCCCCTTTTTTTAATCTCCTGCGCCCTAAAATTTACTCCAGCGCCTGGGCTTTACATCATGTTTACTTCAGCCCAGCCGCACAACAACACATGACTGGGCCCACTGCCACACACCAAGCGCACAACAGGCCTTGCGCCGTAGCTCCAGCCCATCGCCTGCTTCAGCGCCTGTGTCACGACCCAAAATCCACCCTATGCGGATCTCGTGTCGCGGGGCCGACCCGAAAGCCGTCCCTACTTTTTCCATTCCTGTATCATAGTACTAATATGTAAAGTACTAAAACCTCAAAACAATAACAGCGGAAGTCTTATCAGTAATAGTACATCAGCGGAAGTCTTTCAATACACAATGTTAGCGAAAGTCTTTACAATACATAGTATGGTTCTACATAAATAAATTAAGAACCAACATGACCAGCACCCGAGGGTGGTGAATACATGGGAGAACTAAAACATAAACTGATGCATTTTCTCAAACGTCCTTCTATGTCTTTAGACTCCTATCGGGGTCTCGCGGCATCAGTACCTGAAATGAGGGTGAGGAGGGTGGAATGAGCTACAAGAGCCCAGCAAGTAAATATAGATCTTCGACACTGGTATCGAGGATCATAAAAGAATATGAATCCAAGAACAAGAATATGATAGCCAATCATAAGAAATAAGATGCTATGATAGCCAATGGGCACAGTTGCCGTAAAGGCCAATAAACAATAGAACACAATGTACAATTAGGAGTAAGGGACATCACATCAACATGAAACTCTTAACATGTGAACAGTGGCAAATGAACAGTGGGATCACAATGTGTAATCAGTAGGAATAGCATAACAATGTCCTGGAACTCTCAACGATAATACAATAACAAGAAAGTACTGCCATTATAATTGATCACAATAAATCAATAAAGGAATATCTCGCAATACAAGATAATCACAAGAACAATGTAACTCAACAATTTTAGTTGAGCAATCATATAAGAGATGATTTTGTTCTGTGTCAGGGCTTGATATGCCCTCGGTCTTTGGGGGCCCGGTTTACCCCCTTCAGTGCATTCCAGTGTATGGCCATATGTCCGTTCACGGACTCGACCCGAAGGTCTTCAGTGTATTTAAAAGCATCGGATGGATATTGTGACTGAGCACAAATCCAGTATACATAAACATTTCATGATCATACATGATTCCATAGGAGTATATAAAAATGGAATATCATCAATTCAATGGAAACATAACAATAGGCATTTCAAAGCACGGTTCAACATGATAACAATGGTACAACAATAAATCAATGTCCACCAGATAGAACAATATCACATTGTGGAGACAATAACATCAGATACGCTCAGGAGTACAAGTTTGGCAGTAAAAGAATGAACTTGGCTTGATAACACCACATGGAAGAGAAAGGGTATCTACTTACCTCTAATCATGCATTCCTCCTAAATCAGTCTCCTGCGGTTTGCCTCTTTCCTGTCGCGTTCCCTATATATCAGTAAATGCGTTTTAGAATAATTTCTATTCACCCATTTATGCCTTGCTATGATCAGTATTTCTAATACTTATTTAGACTTTTATATGTCCGTTGTTCTCGGAACCTCTTTTCATAATTTTGACATTACCAATGGATTCGGAAGGTTCAGAATAATAAAAATTCACTAATTATTTAATTCAATCGGAGTCCATTTGACTCACCTATGAAGCAGGGGTATTTTGGTCATTTTTACAAGTCGTAACTTTTCGGGACTCCGTCTCGTGAAACGGACCTCACCATTGGACTCAGAGCATCCGAGATAATAAAAATTGACTATTCATTTGCCCTATTTGGACCTCGTTTGACCCACTTTTGAGTCAGGGACATTTTTGTAAATTTAACATTTTTTCTGTTGGGCCTTAGTGGAATTTTCCAAAACATTTGGGGTCAAAATGTAAATAGCCAGAGTTGCGGTCTGAACCATTGGGTTCACTGACTAGAAACCCTAACCGATTCGGTTCTTCACTGAACCAAACGGTTCAGTTAAATTTAGAGAACCGGATTAACATATCCAATTCTCTCACCTTATCCACGGTTTGAACAACTCCAACCCAATTTCAATCCCTTATACCCGTGACCAAACAAGCCCAATTGATTTTAATTTTACATTCAAAACGACATAGCATCACTGCCCCTAATCATTTTCGGTCGGGTCCCGACCCGGTCCGACCCAAACCCGATCCGTTTTGACCCGATAACTCCCTCGACAATCCGGTCATCTTCTCCGGTGGAATTCCGGCCACAGTCGCCGGAGTAACGAAATTCCCTACGGATCTTAGCGATTTCACGTCCAAAATCTACTGTTTTCGTTCCAAATGAAATCTAACATTGTAAGGAACCTTTTAGGACCGGTTTTAACCTCCAACACCACCGGTTTCACGCACCCATTTCCAGTTTCCGGCGTTGCACCGGTGAGGGGATAACTGGCCACAGAATGGCCATTTCTTGACCATTTAAGCTGATTCGAAGTGCGTTGGGTCCCTAGAGACTTTTCCTATCCATATTATGGTTCAAATCTTGATTTGGTTCCACCAATTTTAAATCACCATTGCCAGCCGTAACCCAGTTTTGGTTTTTCTTGTTTTTCTTTTCTATTTCGGATTCTCATAAACTCTAACAGTAGCGACACCTATTAACAATATAAATGAATATAATTTAAATCAGGAATATACCTGTTTGTAGGTTTTCTCAACCCTTTTCCAAAAATTCATTTTCTTTCTTTCTCTCTCTACTCCCACTTCTTTCTTCCTTGCGATTCAGTTCCTCTCACATCTTCAACCTCTGTCTAACTCTCTCTTCCTTTCAATTATCCAACCGACTCAGTAGTCGGTGGCTTTTGTCACTTGTAGCCGTGGTGACACCACACACATGCACACAAGACACTTCACACACATAGCTTTCTCTCTCTTGGCTGATTTTCAGTCGGTGGCCTTGCCACCTAACACACACATGCACCGCATGTTGCCACCACACCTGACCCACGTGCCGTTCATTTCTTTCAATTTAATTTCCTTCCATCTAATTATATTGTATTACAATATATATATATATATCATTCAACCGTATATATGTATATATGTATACGTATATATGATATTCATAATCATTTAGATTTACAATAAAAATTTATGCGTCGACATTCACGTGCACGTTTTTCAATAAACTCGGCTTCCGGTGCAACGGCACCCGGACACCCGTGACTGTTTGCCTCTCGTACCTATGCATCGTAATTAAACAATACAGTCTATTACGCATCCACTTTTATTTATGTCATTTCACGGCTTATAATTCGGGATTACATTTTATAGCCCGGTCCAGCCCGGTGCACATGCTATATCCCGGGTCGGGATATTACAGCCTGACCCACCGCAACAGTTCATTGCGCGCCAACCAGTCATGCGCATCATTCAAAAATCCCACGGGCCCCACAGCAAAACAGCCGCCCAATTGCTCTGCTTTGGCGCCTTGCGCCAGGCCCAACCCCAGCACCTCACTTGGCTTCCACCTTGGGCCAACTAGCAAACTACACCAGCCACACAATCTAGCGCACAGCCCAAGACTAGCTTCTTTGCAGTCGCCCCCTTTGGTCCAACGCCTGGGCCCCACCTCAGGCTTTCTCTCTTTTTTATTTCAGTCAGCGCCTACTTCCACACTACTGATGAACCCTTCTTGACGAACCATTCAGCCGCCTGCACTAAGCCAGCCAGCTTGCTTTCATTTCTTTCATATATTTTTTCTTCACTTGTGGGCCCACACACATGGTCTCTTCTTATTTTCCTTTTCCTGACCTTTTTCCATGACCCTGCTTCAGTAGTACAAGCTTCTTCTTCTTTTTCTTTTTTTTCTCTCGATTTCCTGATCAGCCACAACTTAGTCGAACTGCTTGGTCCTTATATTTTTCTTCGGCTGCAACCTTCAAAGCATGACCAATAATTAATACAGTATTTAAGATTTAAAATATTATAAAATAACGCTCAAATACATCTTGCTTGAATAAAAATTAAATTAAATAATATCAACTCTATCCCAACATTTTTATTCACTTTTTACCATTTTAATCAAATAATAGGGTCTTTTAGAGTGCACTTTTGCGCACTCATCAACACTCTATGAAACCCTAGGGCCGAATAAGGCCAACATTAAACAAAAGATATGGGCTAAATATTTTTAGGCCCAAAACATCCTAAACTACCAACTAAATTAATAAAAGAAACCCACTAATTCAGTTAGAATTTCGCGCAGCCGAAAACGTCATCAATGCAGGTACAGCAACTTCAAACCCAATTTCGACCGTGATTCAGCCAGAATCTCAGAAACCTCAAAACATGAAAGTTGTAAAACTATTCCTTGGATTTCCATAGCATCTTGAATCATCTCATTCAGAGCTCGGATGAGAGAGTTATGCCCATATTACGAAGCGACATTGAAACTGTACGAAAATCGCCCAATTAGCGTTTTTGCCAATTTAAGCTTAGTCTTGGCCAGATTCTTCTGGAACTTGAATCATGTTGATGAATCTTTGTCGCCCAGGTGGTTCATGCTCAATGGGCCTCCACGAATTTTCCTGGGTCCATGCCTCTTGAATCAATTCGTTGAGTACATCTTTAAACTTCTTTGCTCGTGCTCTCGTAACCGGCCCAATTGGGACTTGAACTGGATCCCCGGAAGTTGTGCTATGATTTTCCTCATTCTCCTCCTCTTGAAAAGGATTTGCCCTCATATCATCACCTACATCAAAAGGACTCAAATTAGTAACATTAAAAGTAGCTCTTACATTGTACTCACCAGGTAAATCTAGCTTGTAAGCGTTGTCATTGATGCGCTCTAGGACTTGGAAAGGACCATCTCCTCTTGGAAGCAATTTGGAACGTCTTTGCACCGGAAATCTCTCTTTTCTCATATGCAGCCAAACCCAATCTCCGGGTTCAAAAATCAGCTTGTGACGCCCTTTGTTGGCTTGTTTTGCATACTGCTCCGTTCTTCGCTCAATGTTGAGTCTTGCTTTCTCATGAATCTGCTTGACAAAGTCAGCTTTCTTTTTGCCGTCTAAATTAACATGCTCAGTCAAAGGTAAAGGAGATAAGTCCAATGGAGCTAAAGGATTAAACCCATACACAATTTCAAATGGTGAAAATTTAGTAGCAGAATGAACAGATCTGTTATAAGCAAACTCAACATGTGGTAAACATTCTTCCCATGTTTTGATGTTCTTTTTAATGATTGCCCTCATTAAAGTAGACAAAGTCCTATTTACTACTTCAGTTTGACCATCAAGTTTGTGGATGACAAGTAGTAGAAGACAAGAGCTTAGTACCTAGCTTACACCACAAAGTCTTCCAAAAATGGCTCAAGAACTTACCATCATTATCCGAAACAATTGTTCTAGGCATACCATGTAATCTCACAATCTCTCTAAAGAACAAATCAGTAACATGCGAGGCATTATCCGTTTTGTGACATGGAATAAAGTGTGCCATCTTAGAAAATCTATCCACGACCACAAAAATTGAATCTCTCCCATGTTTAGTCCTAGGCAATCCTAACACAAAGTCCATTGAAATATCAATCCAAGGATCACTAGGAATTGGTAAAGGAGTATACAAACCGTTGGACCGTACTTTGGATTTAGCTTGCCTACACGTGACACATCTACCACAAATTCTTTCAACATCTCGTTTCATGTGAGGCCAAAAGAAGTGTTCCTACAAAATAGCTAAAGTCTTTGAAACTGCAAAATGTCCCATGAATCCCCCACCATGAGATTCTTGCACTAACAATTCCCTCGAGGAACAATTAGGCACGCATAACCGATTCACTCGAAACAGGAATCCATCAAGCCTAAAGAACTTACCACAAGCGATTTTCTCACTAGCCCGGTATTCCTCACAAAAGTCATGGTCATCAGTGCATAAATTTTTAATGTGCTCAAAACCAAGCAATTTTGCATCAAGTGTGGAGAGTAATGCATACCTGCGAGAAAGTGCATTGGCGACAACATTCTCTTTACCTTGCTCATACCGGATGACGTATGGAAACGTCTCAATGAACTCTACCCAACGTGCATGCCTTTTGTTCAGCTTGTGTTGGCCCTTCAAGTGTTTCAAGGACTCATGATCGGTGTGAAGAACGAATTCCTTAGGCCATAGATAGTGTCGCCACGTCTCTAATGCTCGAACCAATGCATACAACTCCTTATCATAAGTTGGGTAGTTTATGTAATACCCCGACCCGGGGTACGGCACAAATATCGAGGTAAGTCGATACAATAATAAAACCCGAACTGTTTTAAGTTACGTTGCATAATTAAATGGATATGTGTATATGAATATGTATGCATAATAATGTATTAGGTGATCTCATGAATACATATAAATATATATATGTGGTAAATTGGATAATATGTATATATATATGTATATATATATATATATATAAGAAAAGTTGGTAAGGTGTCTTGGTGCTCGGGTATGCTGCCACCGCAGCAACAGGTGGCAAGGGCCACCGACTGAGGGTCGGTTAAGGGGATAAAGAAGGTAAATGAAGAGAGAAAAAAATAGAACCAGTCTTAGAGAGAGAGAGAGAAAACTGAAAATTGAGGTATAGCAGTTGCTTGAGAACAGGTAAACTCCTACGTCTTTGTTCTTTAAATTCATTTTGTATAATTATAGAATTGCTTACTGGAATTGTAGGATCTGAAACAAAGAAGGAAAAACAAGAAAAAACCAAAAACTGGGTTTCGGTTGAAATGGTGACTTAAAATAGGCGAACCCAAGTGGAAAACTGAACCATAGGATGGATAGGAAAAGTCTCTAGGGACCCAACGCACTTCGAATCAGCTTAAATGGTCAAGAAATGGCCATTCTGTGGCCAGTTATCCCCTCACCGGTGCAACGCCGGAAACTGGAAATGGGTGCGTGAAACCGGTGGTGTTGGAGGTTAAAACCGGTCCTAAAAGGTTCCTTACAATGTTAGATTTCATTTGGAACGAAAACAGTAAATTTTGGACGTGAAATCGCTAAGATCCGTGAGGAAATTCGCTATTCCGGCGACCGTGGCCGGAAAACCCCACCGGAGAAGACAACCGGAGTATCGGGGGCTTCTTCGGGTCAGGATGAGATCGGGTCTGGGTCGGGTCGGGTTGAGATCCGACCGACCGCAATACAGGTCCAACACTGTGTCGTTTTGAATGTGAAATTAAAATTAATTGGGCTTGTTTGGTCACGGGTATAAGGGATTGGAATTGGGTTGGAGTTGTCCAAACCGTGGATAAAGTGAGAAAATTGGATATGTTAATCCGGTTCTCTAAATTTAACTGAACCGTTTGGTTCAGTGAAGAACCGAACCGGTTAGGGTTTCTAGTCAGTAAACCCAATGGTTCAGACCGCAACTCTGGCTAATTATATTATGACCCCAAAAGTTTTGAATAATTACACTAAGGCCCAATAGAAAAATGTACATTTTACAATATTACCCCTGACTCAAAAGTGGGTCAAACGAGGTCCAAATAAGGTAAATGATTAGTCAATTTTTATTATCTCGGATGCTCTGAGTCCAATGGTGAGGTCCGTTTCACGAGACGGAGTCCCAAAACGTTACAACTTGTAAAAAATGACCAAAATACCCCTGCTTCATAAGTAAGTCAAATGGACTCCGATTAAATTAAAGAACTAGTGAATTTTTATTATTCCGAACCCTATGGACTCAATGGTGAAGTCTAAATTGGCATTAGAGATACTTAAGATGACGAGACGTAAGATTGATGAATCAACATTTATTCTGAAACACGTTTATTGATATATAGGGAACTTGAAGGGGAAGGGCCCACTCACGAATTTCTAAGCTAAGATTTCATTAGAGGTAAGTAGATACCCTTTCTCTTCCATGTGGTGTTATCAAGCCAAGTTCATTCTTTTACTGCCAAAATTGTACTCCTGAGCGTATCTGATGTTATTGTCTCCACAATGTGATATTGTTCTATCTGGTGGACATTGACTTATTGTTGTACCATTGTTATCATGTTGAACCGTACTTTCAAATGCCTATTGTTATGTTTCCATGGACTGATGATATTCCATTTTATATACTCTTATGGAATCATTTATGATCATGAAATGTTTATGTGTACTGGATTTGTGCTCAGTCACAACATCCATCCGATGCTTTTAAATACACTGAAGACCTTCGGGTCGAGTCCGTGAACGGACATGTGGCCATACATTGGAATGCACTGAAGGGGGTAAACCGGGCCCCCAAGGACCGAGGGCGTGCTAAGCCCTGACATAGTATAAAAGCATCTCTTACATGATTGCTCAACTATAATTGTTGAATTACAATATTCTTGTGATTATCTTGTATTGCGAGATATTCCTTTATTGATTTGTTGTGATCCATTATATTGGCAGTATTTTCTTGTTATTGTATTATCGTCGAGAATTTCAGAACATTGTTATGCCATTCCTACTGATTACACATTGTGATTCCACTGTTCATTTGCCATCATGACAATTGTTCCCATTGGCTATCATAGTATCTTATATTTTTTTATGATTGGCTATCATATTCTTATTCTTGGATTCGTATTCTTTTATGATCCTCGATACCAGTGTCGGAGATCTGTATTTACTTGCTGGGCTCTTGTAGCTCATTCCACCCTACTTACCCCTTTTCAGGTAATGACACCGCAAGACCCCAATAGGAGTCTGGAAGCATAGGGGGATATTTTGAAGAATTGTATCAGACTATGTTTTAATTCTCCCATGTATTCACCACCCACGGGTGCTGGTTATGTTTAGTTTTGACTTGGTACTGTAAAACCATATGATGTAGGTTAAGACTTCCGCTGACTATTGTAGTGATAAACTTCCGTTGTTATTGTTTTAAGAATTTGGTACTTTGCATATTAGTTCTATGATACAGGAATGGAAAAAGTAGGGACGGCCTTAGGGTCGGCCCCGCGACACGAAATCCGCATAGGGTGGGTTTCGGGTCGTGACAGTTTAAGGCCGCCCCACTTAGTTTCTCGTTGAAGTAAGCAATTGGTCGTCCTTCCTGCATAAGAACTGCGCCTATGCCAATACCTGAAGCATCACATTCAATTTCAAACGTTTTCAAAAAGTTAGGTAAAGACAATAAGGGGGCATTGGTCAGCTTCGCTTTGATTAGTTGAAACGCCTTCTCTTGTTCTTCCCCCCAGCGAAATCCAACGTTCTTCTTGATTACTTCGGTAAGTGGTGTGGCTATGCTACTAAAGTCCTTCACAAACCGCCTGTAAAAACTAGCAAGTCCATGAAAACTACGAACATTACCTACACTTGTGGGACTCAGCTACTCTTGGATTGCACGTACCTTCTCTTCATCAACCTGTATACCCTAGGCACTAACAACAAATCCCAAAAATACAAGCTTATCGGTGTAAAAAATACACTTCTTCAGATTAGCAAACAATTTTTCTTTTCTAAGCACATCTAAAACAGATTTCAAATGTACTACATGATCGTTCACGTTTTTGCTATAAATGAGTATATCATCAAAGTAGACAACAACAAATCTGCCTATAAATGCATGCAAAACATGATTCATAAGTCTCATAAAGGTGCTCGGAGCATTAGTCAATCCAAAAGGCATAACTAACCATTCATACAAACCATATTTTGTTTTAAAGGCAGTTTTCCATTCATCTCCTTCTTTTATTCTAATCTGATGATAAACACTCTTTAAATCAATCTCAGAAAAGACACAGGAACCATGCAGCCCATCTAACATATCATCTAAGCGAGGAATAGGATGACGATACTTTACCGTTATGTTGTTGATGGCCCGGCAGTCAACGCACATCCTCCACGTCCCATCCTTCTTAGGTACAAGTAAAACCGGAACGGTGCATGGGCTCATGCTCTCCCTCACGTGCCCTTTCTCCAACAACTCACTTACTTGCCGCTGAAGCTCCTTTGTCTCCTCGGGATTGCTCCTATAGGCTGGTCGGGTTGGAATTGTGGCACCGGGAACAAAATCAATTTGACGTTCAATCCCTCGGATTGGAGGTAACCCATGTGGTGTTTCCTCGGGAAAGACATCCTCATACTCCTACAAAAGAAAAACAACAGAACTAGGCAAAACAAGGTCAAGTGCGTTAGTGTTTAGAAATGCCTCTTTGTACAAAAGTACAATCATTGGCTGATTTGAAGATATTGCTCGATTAATGTCACTCGCTTTTGCATATAAACTCTTTTGTTTTCTCTCGAATTTTCTCGAGGCCCAGGCGGAGAAACTAAAAGAATAGTAGGTTACGTGAGGCTTGTGCGGCGCGCTGAATCAAGTTGTGGGTTGAGAAAAAAAAACAGAACAGAACAAGGGAAAGAAAAAAAAAAAGTCACTGTGCGGCGCTGCAGTCCTGGCGGCAAGACTAAAAAAAAAGAAAAGAAAGAAGGAAGAAGCAGTGCTGTAATATCCCGACCCGGGATACCGGGTCATATGACACGTGATGAGTGTGCAAAAGTGCACTTTAAATATCCCATTATTTGATTAAAATGCTAGAAAGTGGATAGAAATGTGGGAATATAATTGATCTTATTTTATTTAATTTCTATTTACAATAAGTGGTATTTGTGCATTAATTTATAAGATTTTATATCTCAAATATTGCATTATTTGTTGGCGAGAGATAGTTTACAATTGCGCTTTACACTTAATATTTTTGAAACTATTTTTGTTTTTTTGGCAGATTCGACCATTGAGTTTCAATTGAGATTTGGCTGGCGTTAGAGTTTCATAATGAGAAAACGGCCTTCGTGAAGTTTTTAGAGGACGTCTTGGGCTTTCCAGAAAGGTTTGATTTGCAAAAATCGGAGTTCGTTTGGGCCTCCAAACATTGTTTCGAAATCAGGTCTGGGAAGCTGCTCCAAATTCTGTCCGTCCGGCCAACTTCAAGGGGTCATAACTTGAGCTTCCGTAGTCCAAATCAGGTGGTTTTTAAGCCTAAAATTATCTACTCATCCAGGGCTACAACTTTCATGAAGGGCCCGAGTCGAGATTCAGTCGTTATCTGGTAGAAAATGAGGCGTAAAAGTGGTGAATGTGGATATGTGCGGCTGAAAAAGGAAAAAAGAAAGAAAAGAAAAAAAAAAAGGTGCAAAAGAAGCAACTGACGTAGGGATGATTTTGATTGAAAATTAGAAGAATAAAGGAAGAAAAAAAAAAGGTTTGAAAAGTCAAAGATGGTGGTTTGGGTCTAAAAGTAAAGAAAGAGAAGGAAAACAACAAAAAGTTTGGAAAGCCAAAAGAATTAAAAAGGTGGAGCCCGTTTGTTTGGATGGTCTGAACTAAAAATAGAACAAAGGAAAGCAGAAGGGCTGGCTTGGCACGGCGATGGGCTTGGAGGCTTAGTCGGGCAACGGCGCTGGACCGTGGGAGAAGGAAAAGAAGGAAAAAATTGCTGTGGGCCCTGCCGCATGAAAAAAAGAGGCAGAATATAAAAGAAAAAAAACTAAAGGGGGGAACAGTCCGCACGGCTGAAACAGAGAGGAGCCGCAGAGCGGCGGCGGTAGGAAAAATTGGAGAACAGAAGCAAGATGCAGTGCAAGTCGCAGTCACGCCATGGCAGATTATTTTTTCGTGAAATTTATGTTATCCATCTTGTACATGGGTAACTAAATTTTCAAGTGAGGTTAGGGATGAACTTGCACTATAGATGGCTATTTTAATTTATTTTGATTCCTGTATATGGTTTTAATTTGTTAAATTCTTTGATGATCATTCATAATTAATTATTGAATTTTATTCTGTGAATAATTAAAGGGTTTAGTCCGTTTATAGATTCAGTCATACTTTTTCTATCGAATGGATTCATGTTTTGATTATTTTTGGAACAATTACTTATTTATATTGATTCAATTCTCTCCTGCAATATTGCTCGTTGGGTATATTGTCGTCGTTGGGTTTTCTCAATGTGAATAATAATTTGTGTGATTTAAAAGTGTTGAATGATTTTTCAAAGGGTTATTTTCAATTTAATTTTGGTTCATAATTTTATATCTTCCGATTGAGATATTTAGAATTTAAATTCTCGATTGAGTTAACAGTGAATTAGAAATAATTAAAATACCAGCTATGTGCAAGGGATTCCCGAAGCTCTACTGTTCGTAAAATTTGAATATTTTCATCTGTTATTCAGCTTGTTTAATTTTTAGTTGCATTCAAAATCACTTTTTATATTTTATTTTCTCATTAACCGTCTAATACTTATGTAGTTTCAGAAATTCTACTTATTATTCTTTTAATCTTGTCTCCCTGTGGAATTGACACCCCAAAGCTACACTACAACTACCGCGTTATTCTTTGAGCGTAATCAACACGTATTACGAGATTTAAAGAAAATTAGTGTAAAAATATTTACACTCAAACAGAATAATTAATTAAATAAATAAATAATTAATTATTTATATGAAATCATTAGTTTTAATTATAATTAAATAATTTAAACACACATTAGACTACATGGAAGGTGTAATATGTATATGTATATGTAACCAAGTATGCATGCATGTATATATGTATAAATGAAATAAAAAAATATATATGCATAATGGGCATAAAGTAAGGAGAACACAAAATATCTAAAAGTGTGTGTGTGTGTGTGTGTCTCCATGTGTATTGGTGTGTGAATACATATATAATATACATATATACAAATATCAAGCATAGATTGTAGGAAAAGCTGAGAAATTGGAAAGTTAAATTTATTAGGTGTAAGAGAAATTTATGAGAAGTCAAGGATAGGGGCTGGGACGTGTAGAGAGAGAGAGAGAGAGAGAAGGGTCGATGGGAAGTCTTTAAAAGAAACAAAGTATGCAAACCTTGCTTGTTTCTCACAAAAGAAATCAAGGGAAGAAAACTAAAGAGAATAGAGGAGGAATACAGAGGAAGAAGGAAGGGGAAACCAACCCAAAAAGGTAAACCCATGAAAACATTCTTATTTCTCTCTCTAGAATTTCTCTCTATATAAACTGATTTAAGCTTTGATTTTATATATGTGACATTTAAAATGTATTTAGACTCGTTTAAGGATGAAGTTTTAGCTTTAAAACGGTTAAAAACATGAAACCCAATTAAGGCAGCCATTAAAGACCTTGCTTATAGCAGGTCTGAACCAACGTTTACCAAACGAATTTTGGGTAATCAAGACCTTCACTAGACCTTACCAACATGCTAAAAACATATGACCGCGATCATAAAGCTCAAGAAATGGACCTCATATGGTGAGTTGCAGGCTACGGGTTTGGAACCCTAACCTCTAAACTCGGTGTTTAATCCACTTTTACGAATAGGGAATGAAATCCATTGAACTGAGGAACAAAATAAGCCCAACCTTATGAAAAATGATTAAGAAATGAGCATGAACCGTCGACTTACAGGTCTGAGTTATCAAGGCTTAAACCGAACCAATGAGTTCATTTTGAACTCCAAAATGAATGCGAATCTGATTAGTTAGTCCTTAGGAGCAAATCGAGATCAAAACAGTGGAGATTGGTTGGGTAAAATTCCACAAAATTAAAGAAATAGAAAACTGTAACTAGGGTTACAGTGGGTTCGAAATGGGGAAGACAATGATGAGTTGACTCGTTTTAAAATAACCGAGTTGGCTCGGACATGCGGCAGCCTCTAGGCTTGCTACCGAATAAATGGAACGACAACGTTTCCTAAGGTTTTAAATCCTTTAAAACGATAGGGCTGACGTCATCATGACGTCAGCAACACGCACAAAACCCACTGGACCGGTTGGTTTACAACCAAACTGGACCAGTTCACTTATGATCTAATTGAACCCACTGGTTTTCCAATTTATTTAAAACTAAATAAACCAAACCTTTTCCTTATTACGGATTGACCCCAGAATTTCTAGGAAATTCCACTGTGGTCCAACGGAGGGAAATTTTATGCAATTAAGCCCTTGGAAAATAATTAAATAATTAATTTAATTATTTAATAAATAAAGCAAAATTACTATTTTGCCCCTAAGTCATATATGAAGCAAATGAAATCCAAATTAAACATATGAATAGTGTATCCTTACTATTTTGGATATTCTGAGACTGATGGTAGGATCCGTTTTACGAGACGGGGCCAGAAAAATAAAGACACGTAAAGGGGTAAATGACCAAAATACCCCTTGTCCAAAATTAACAAGTTATTAATGTATTCTTACTATCTCGGACCTTCTGAGTCCAATGGTGAGGTCCACGACATGAGATGGGGTCACGAAAAATAAAGACACGTAAAGGGCTAAAATGACCAAAATACCCCTGGTACCCCTAAAGTCAAAATGAAACCAGAGAAGGTCTAAATTGACTTTCTTCGACCTTCCGGACTCAATAATGGAGTCCAAATTACTAAACGAAGTACGAAAAAATATGACACGTAAAACGATAACTGACCATTTTACCCTTTTACATATAAAAATCCAAATTGAATTCTTGGAAAGCCTAAACCGCCTTTCTTCGACACTTCGGACTCAATGGTAGAGTCCATTCGACCAAAAGATATGTCAAAAATAAAAAGACATAAAATTTGATGAATAGCATCTGTCAAATGACTATAAATTAAAGTAATGCCAAAGTACTAATCTAAGGCGTATACGAGAAAATAAATTACGGAAAGACACGACACGTAAATATGTGAAGTAAATAAATTTAATGGAGCTACCAGAAGAGTATAAATTGAAACGAATTTAATTTCTAACACATTAAATTGTGTCATTGGGTAAGAGTACGAGTTAAGTACATATGAAATTATGAAATCGTTTTAGGATCTAATACGATTTAAGAATAAGTTAAGGAATATCGAGATGATATTACGATGAATGTGAAGTTGATGAGATGTTTATGAATTGTTGTTAGGAACTACATGGAAAGTGGGAAAGCGCATTATTAGAACTAACCCTAAAGAACCAAGGTGAGTAACCCTGTATTTGAAGTGGAGATTTAACTCCATGGATTTGAAAAGGTTTTAAGTTCAAAGATATTACGTGTTTGAATTTTCAAATTCAGTATTTACATGATTCAGTTTTAAATTGTCCTATCTTTATAAACCCTATTATGACATGCTCAGTGAATGGTTTCTATTACAGTTTTCTTAAAACATATTTCAGCATGTCTAAAGTTTTAAATGCCAAATTATGTAAAATGTTCTGAATTTGTTTATATCAAGTGTTTAAAAGATTTATTATGAAATTACGTACATGATGTTTTAAATATTCATGAGAAGCACCTATTTGAAGAAGTCATGTATTAAATGTATTTGAATGTAAGAAAAGCTGTGCATAAGCACCACGGATTTTATGAGTTTCTTCGAAATTAAATTAATCCGAAATCTGATGGGATATTGAGTTGTACGGAACTCAATTGACTGTCAACTACCAGGTAGTAGGATCTAATCCCCCAGGCATAAGATATCTTCACGAAACGTAAAGTGGGAATCTGGTTCGAAACGGATCCCATTAATGAAAAATGATAAGAAAATGTATTGGAAATGAAAGCAGGTTTTACCCACATTTTCACAGTACATATTTATGTGTTTTAAAGTTTATATATTTTATCCGATGAAGTACGAGTTTAGCTTGAACACTTTAATTGTTTCAAAGCTATATGTTTAAGAAATGTATATGTTTCGAGTTTTCATACTCTATTTAAGAAGTACAAGTTAGCTTGAATACTTTAAATGTTTCAAGCTATCCATTTTATGAAATGCATATGTTTCGAGTTATATACTCTATTTGACGAAGTACGAGTTTAGTTTGAATACTTTAAATGTTTCAAAGCTATCCGTTTTATGAAATGCATATGTTTCGAGTTATATACTCTATTTGACGAAGTACGAGTTTAGCTTGAATACTTTAAATGTTTCAAAGCTATCTATTTTAAGAAATGCATATGTTCTATGTTCAAGTATACAAGCAATTGGCAGTGAGTGTTTTACAAACTCTTATGTACTAAAAACCACTGCTAATTGAAAACCCCATGACAAATACTGGAATTGCTCACAAGCTTAGATTAGCTTACCCAGACTTTGTTCGGATCCCCCTTTCAGGTGATTAGCAGCAGTCTTGACTTGAGGACGATGATGATGAATCTGCTGTTTTTGGAAGTTATGTTCAAGTAGTTTTTGTCTAGCACTACGAACATTAAGTATGAAATCTTGTATTAGTAAAGTGGTACCCTGTTATGTATAAGTCCCACGGGGCAACTAAACATGTATTGTTTATAAGTCTTTAAGCTTTTAGTTATACTCTGAATGTTAAATCATGTATGCTATGTAAAGAGCGGCGGTACCGGACGGATGTGCGTAATTTAAAAATAAGAAAAGAAAAGAAAAAGTTTTTCACGCTTCCGCAAAACGCATGTCGCACATCTATTCGATACCGCTGCCTATGTGAACCTTCGCCCTAAGGTCCCCGGGCCTGAGGGTGGCAGTTGCGATGCGAGATCCGCACAGGGTGGGTTTCGGGTCGTGACAAGTGCGGTGAAGTGGCTTGGAGTTTTTGGTCGCTGGACAGTAGGAAGCGACGCTGGGCAGTATAGAAAAGAAGAAAAAAGGGGTGCGCGGCTGCTGCGGCTGCTGCGGCGTGGGAGTATATATATATATATATATATATATTTTTCACTGTTCAATTGTAAGAAAAAAAATAAATAAATAAACGCCGAAACAGACCTGAAGAAACCAAAGAAACGGCTGGACGCAGGGGCTGATTAGAAAAAGGAATATAGAAGCGCTGAAACAACGGCTGGACCTGTAACTTTGTGAATTTTTTTTTTTTTTTCAGGAATAATAATCTAACGCAAGAATTCAAAATGATAGATTAGACCTAATTTGTAGTCTGAGCTCTGATACTAAAGGATGTGAACCTCGCCAAGAAATAACGAGACCCGACAACGAAAAGGAGAATCCAAGATCGTTCTACAATCAGATCTGAATGGAAGACCTCGACCCGTTGTTTACGACAAACAAGAACCTCGGTATATATGACCTCAACCAGTTGTTTAGTGCGAAACAAGAACCTCGGTATAAGGAAGACGCCACAAACGGTGGTGAAAATCTGCTTGATAAGTCGCTGGTGAACGCCACGGGAAATCTCGATAAGTTCAGATAGTTCTTCAAAGAACTGTAGAGAATATACTCTCACAATTTTACTGAATAATCGTCTACCCTGCCAAATGCGGCTACAAGTTTATTTTAAAACACTCTATGAAACCCTAGGGCCGAATAAGGCCTACATTAAACAAAAGATATGGGCTAAATATTTTCAGGCCCAAAACATCCTAAACTAACAACAAAATTAATAAAAAAAACCACTAATTCAGTTAGAATTTCGCGCAGCCAAAAACGTCATCAGTGAATCAATCCGTTGAGTACATCCTTAAACTTCTTTGCTCGTGCTCTCGTAACTGGCCCAATTGGGACTTGAACTGGATCCTTTGAAGTTGTGTTATGATTTTCGTCATTCCCCTCCTCTTGAAAAGGATTTTCCCTCATGTCATCACCTACATCAAAAGGACTGAAATCAGTAACATTAAAAGTAGCACTTACATTGTACTCATCGGGTAAATCTAGCTTGTAAGCGTTGTCATTGATGCGCCCTAGGACTTGGAAAGGACCATCTCCTCTTGGAAGCAATTTGGAACGTCTTTGCGCCGGGAATCTCTCTTTTCTCATATGCAGCCAAACCCAATCTCCGAGTTCAAAAATCAGCTTGTGACGCCCTTTGTTGGCTTGTTTTGTATACTGCTCCGTTCTTCACTCAATGTTGAGTCTTGCTTTCTCATGAATCTGCTTGACAAAGTCAGCTTTCTTTTTTTCGTCTAAATTAACATGCTCAGTCAAAGGTAAAGGAGATAAGTCCAATGGAGCTAAAGGATTAAACCCATACACAATTTCAAATGGTGAAAATTTAGTAACAGAATGAACAGATCTGTTATAAGCAAACTCAACATGTGGTAAACATTCTTCCCATGTTTTGATGTTCTTTTTAACGATTGCCCTCAATAAAGTAGACAAAGTCCTATTTACTACTTCAGTTTGAACATCAGTTTGTGGATGACAAGTAGTAGAAGACAAGAGCTTAGTACTTAGCTTACACCACAAAGTCTTCCAAAAATAGCTCAAGAACTTAGCATCTCTATCCGAAACAATTGTTCTAGGCATGCCATGTAATCTCACAATCTCTCTAAAGAACAAATCAGCAACATGCGAGGCATCATCCGTTTTGTGACATGGAATAAAGTGTGCCATCTTAGAAAATCTATCCACGACCACAAAAATTAAATCTCTCCCTTGTTTAGTCCTAGGCAATCCTAACATAAAGTCCATTGAAATATCAATCCAAGGATCACTAGGAATTGGTAAAGGAGTATACAAACCGTTGGACCGTACTTTGGATTTAGCTTGCCTGCATGTGACACATCTACCACAAATTCTTTCAACATCTCGTTTCATGTGAGGCCAAAAAAAGTGTTCCTGCAAAATAGCTAAAGTCTTTGAAACTCCAAAATGTCCCATTAATCCCCCACCATGAGATTCTTGCACTAACAACTCCCTCAAGGAAGAACTAGGCACGCATAACCGATTCGCTCGAAACAGGAATCCGTCAAGCCTAAAGAACTTACCACAAGCGATTTTCTCACAAGCCCGGTATTCCTCACAAAAGTCATGGTCATTAGCGCATAAATTTTTAATGTGCTCAAAACCAAGCAATTTTGCATCAAGTGTGGAGAGTAATGCATACCTGCGAGAAAGTGCACCGGCGACAACATTCTCCTTACCTTGCTCATACCGGATGACGTATGGAAACGTCTCAATGAACTCTACCCAACGTGCATGCCTTTTGTTCAGCTTGTGTTGGCCCTTCAAGTGTTTCAAGGACTCATGATCGGTGTGAATAACGAATTCCTTAGGCCATAAATAGTGTTGCCAGGTCTCTAATGCTCGAACCAATGCATAAAACTCCTTATCCTAAGTTGGGTAGTTTAAGGCTGCCCCACTTAGTTTCTCGCTGAAGTAAGCAATTGGTCGTCCTTTCTGCATAAGAGCTGCGCCTATGCTAATACCTGAAGCATCACATTCAATTTCAAACATTTTCAAAAGGTTAGGTAAAGACAATTAGGGGGCATTGGTCAGCTTCGCTTTGATTAGTTGAAACGCCTTCTCTTGTTCTTCTCCCCAACGAAATCCAACGTTCTTCTTGATTACTTCGGTAAGTGGTGCAGCTATTGTCACATCCCGAACCCCACCCTACGCCGATGTCGAGGACGTGACTGCCAGTCGGTCGCGATGCGACCAACCAAAGGCAATTTCTGAACTTTCTGACGAATTGCACTCCAACTGTATGGTCAGATGCAGCGGAATTTAAAACTTTTTCTTTGTGTCACGGGAATGCAACTCACTTATCCACCATAAAGGTATGTACCACAGAGCAAGTCTAAATCCAAAACAGTTAACAGTTCTAAGTTCAGAGCATATCTAAAATCAGGCATATAGTACAGAGCAGATCTAATATCTTTAGAGTACCGTTTATTTTCATGAGCCATAATTATCTATCCAGTACATGTAAATCAGGTTAGCCGTATCATATCACTCACCTGAATAACAGAATCAGTCCACAAAAATCCAGTCTCTACAGATCAGTGCCGTCAGATCCTTTACTTGAAGTGCCACTCGGCCTACCATGTCATATCACGGTGTCTTCTAATCCATCAGAGATAATCCCTGAAAAATGTTAGGGAATGGGGTGAGCTTCGAAAAGCCCAGTGAGTAACACAGGTTCCCTATCATGGGTTTCAAACCCGGACTTGTTTATAAATCACAAGGATAGTTCAATCGCTTAGGAATAACAATTTTATAGATCTACTCGAATACAGTTTAAGTAGAATAAAACGGGACTGAACTAAACAGAACAACAAATCAGGACAGACGGAACAGTGCATGATGCCAATATATCAATCGAGAGTATAGGCAATTAATTCAATATTAGAACAGGTCAGTACTGGGCGGAATATAACAAGGCATAACAAACAATATATCAGTTAGGCACATAAGCAAGCCTACTTATGCCAGACCGCTCATAATCAGAATGGTACCCAGAGTCAGACACATCATAGCAGAACAAAATCAGACAGACCATAAAACAGAACAAGACAGACCGAACAAAACAATAGTAGGACGGGACAAAATCATGCCGCGTACAATACAGTATAAAAGTTTGCATTTAAAAACATGCATTCAGACAGTATAACTTTTAAAACCGTACAGTGCATCAAAATACAGTATCTATGCAGTAACTTATATACCAAGTCAAGAATCCGGACAGATCATAACGGAACTGGACCATGTATCAATCAAGACAGACAGATTATTAACGGACGGTACATAACGGAATCAGACGGAACAAAACACCAGTTCAAGTCACAGGTAAACAATCAAGACAGACAGATCATTAACGATCGGGATATAACAGAACCAAGCGGATCAATACGTCAGTCAAAACAAGGACATATCAGTAACGGATAGACCATGAAACGGATAGATCATAACGGACGGAACAAAACGGAACAATATCAATCAGAACAAGTCATATCGGAACTGAGCATGACGGAACAAACGGTACAATATCAATTAGATCAAGTCATATCGGAACTGAACATGACGGAACAAAACGGTACAATATCAATCAGAACAAGTCATATCGGAACTGAACAAGTCGGAACAAAGCGGAACAATATATCAATCAGGACAAGGCATATCGTAGCTGAACATGTCGAAACAAAGCAGAACAATACATCAATCAGAACAAGACATATCGGAACTGAACATGTCGGAGCAAAGCAAAACAATACATCAATCAGAACAAGACATATCGGAATTGAACATATCGGAACAAAGCAGAACAATACATCAATCAGAACAAGACATATCGGAACTGAACATGTCGGAACAAAGCGGAACAATGCATCAATGAGAACAAGACATATCGGAACTGAACATGTCGGAACAAAGCGGAACAATATATCAATCAAGTCAAGGCATATCGTACATTAAATATATGCTTTTTAAACAGTATAACATTCAAAATAGTACAGTGCTTCAAAATACAGTATCTAGACAGAACTTATACACTAGTTCAGGAGTCAGGGTTACTCACAAATTGTTACGGTTATCTCTTTGCACCAACAAATCTGATAACCTCCAGGTACGTCAGGCATCTCCATGTATATCCTGAATAATAATCATCAATCACAGACAGATCAGAACTCATCCATTCAGGTCTCATTTATCATCTTAGGTATCTATCGGATCACCTAAGACAGCTAGTAGCCTATCGCCCTTTCACTGGGTCTCACCCGAGGCTATTTCATTCTTTAATTAGGCTTAGCAGTCATCAGAATTATGATTTAAGTCATTTAGACTTCATTCGTTATCAGTTAAGCACTTATTTGACCTTAGGGGCAAAATGGTAATTTTTCCATTCTTGCCCCGGACTCTGTCATGGTCCTCAGAATAGTCTACATATCTTATGTATGAAGTTCTAAGTCTTTTAGACTTAAATCGGTATCAGTTAGGTGCTTATTAGCCTTAGGGGCAAAATGGTAATGTTTGCCATTCTCGCCCCGGACCCTGTCGTGGTCTTCAGAATGTCTCATATATCATGTATATAATTTTCTAAGTCCTTTGGACTTCATTTGGTATCTGCTTTAGATCATCGGGACACATCAGTCATTTCTCATTTTACGCGTTGATAGTTCCGGAGTCTTAGCCCTTCAGTGTTCATAATTATACTTACGATAATTTATCAGATCAGATTGACCTTTATCTTGCACTTACAGTGCTCAGGGGTATTTTACGTTTCGTAAGATTCTGACCCCGGTTCGTCATTTATTCGGGTATACAGTTTCACCAGTGTTCGGGTTTCTATCGGTATCAGTTTCGTCCCAATCGGACTTCATTTGGGCTTTGTACAGTATCAGGGGTAATTTGGTAATTTCACGTGTCATATTTTTCGGCACATCAGTTCATAAAATAGACCTCACCGTTGGGTCCAGAGTGTCCGACATAATTAAGTTGGACTATCTATTATGTTTAATTGACCCTGGGAATCATTAGGGGCAGTACGATCATTTACACTTATGTGTCTATATTTTTCGGGACTCCAGTTCGTTAAACGGACCTCACCGTTGAGTTCAGAACGCCCGACATAGTCAAAATAGACTGTCTTTTATTTTTATTTGGGTCTGGTGCCATCAGGGGCAGTACAGTAATTTATCACTTACAGGTCTGTATTTTTCGGTACTGTATTTCCAAAATCGGACTGTACCATTGAGTCCAGAATGCTTGAAATAGTGAAATACACTATTTATTTAATTTATTTGGACTTCATTTGACATATTTAATGTCCATGGGTAAAATTGTAATTTTACCTATTAAATAAAATAATAAAATAATTATTTAATTAATTTTTCAGGGGCTTATTGAACAGTTTCTCAGAAATTTGGGCCACTGTGTAATTCTTTAAAACAGTGGGGACAAATTTGTAATTTCAGAAAGTATTTGGGGTTCAAAATATAATTTCATAATTTAGGGGTTCAAACCCAAGGGTTCAAGGGTTCACCAAGTGAACCGGTCCAAATCACTGTGAACCAAACGGTTGGTGACCCTCAAAAAATCGGGATAACATATCCCCCTTATCCGTGTTCAGGATTTGTCTAGTTTCAATTTTAATTTGTTATCACCGTACCCAAACAGGCCGGATTTGATTTTAAACAAATCAATCTACACCCAAAACGGCGCAGTTTTATTATTTCGGTGGCAGCCTCACAGGCCGACACACGTCCGAGTCGACTCGCCAACTCGGTTGGAATCGCGAGTTGACTCCATCTTCCCTAATCCTTCCACGTACTGTAGCCCTACTTCTGCAGATTTTCTTCTTCTATTTCGTGATGTTTCAAGGGCTGTTTTCAATCTGATTTGGCCCCAAATGGTTCCTGATGGTCATGCCAACTCTTTGGCATCGATTTCACGGTTCAAATCAAGCCCAATAGCTTGATATATGGAGGAATAGCCGAAACAATAATTTGGCTATTAAACCCTCGTTTCTCCACCAAAACTGATGCGGTTTGTCTCCAAATGATCCTTGTATCATGGGCTTAAGGTCCTCATTACGAACATTCAGTGTAGGAGTCGATTACAAGGTCTGGGTTTCAAACCCGAGACCTGCATCTGCGGTTTTGAGGGTCTTTCGGTTTGATTTTGGGTCGCTAAACTAGATATTTGAGAACCTCGAAGGGTCTAGAACAGACCCGAACATGCAGAATGTGATTTAGTTGAGGTCAATTCAGACCTGCAACTGGAGGTCGTCCATGGCGGCTGTGTTGCAGTTCTGTGGTTTTCATGGCCATCCGCCCCTTTCGGTTGTTCTAAAACAATCCTAGGCCTCTCAGTAATACATATATACAGTTTATATAGGTCCAAAGCCACCCAAACAGTATTAACATTAAACAGAAAATTTTCCAGTTTAAAAAGGGTTATACCTCTTTCAAACAGTAGCTTTCCTTGCCATCCATGGCTCAGTTCCTGATTTTTGGCACTTCAGGTGTGCCTCAGTCAATCTTGCCTCAGTTCCCCTCTGTCCTTTGGTGCATTTCCATGTAAACAATAGGCATGCACAAGCTTGTATACACACAAGCCATGGATACACACGTACATGCAGCCCTCTCTCTCTCTACCATGCACAATGATCTCTCTCCCACTCTCTCTATACCAGTATACAAACAACCTCACATGTATAGACACTTATACATATATTTCTATAAGTATGTTCAGCAGTGAGGGGACTGGATAATCAGAGAGTGACGTAGGGTGATGTGATTCCATCATGTGGGGTTTGGATGGGTTGCCATTGGTCAATTTGGGTGGCAAGTTGGGGCAATACAGAGATGTATACAAATAAGTTGCATACATATGCACAAAGTAATGGGTAGCCTAACTGGTAAATTTTTGGGAAGAATTTATCCTCTCAAAGGTCAAGGGTTCAATTCCCTTGGCCTCCCATTTGGCCCCTTTTTCACCATTTTTGGTTAAGGCCACGTTTGGCTGCATATTAATTCAGTTTTTGATGTTTGCCTCATAACTTTTATTCCGTAACTCCTTTTTCGATGTGGTTTGTTCCGAGAGTTTCGTATTTCAGTATTCTTCAGTGTCAGAGGTTCCGTGTCATTTATTATTCATTCCGAATTTTCCCAGGTTAGCTAATTCGGGTTCCGTTAGTATTAGAATGGCGTTATTTTACCGAATTAATCAGTAATTTGGATTCGGGTAAGGTACCCTTCCCTCCAGACATTTAATTATTTAATCGGTCTATGGCGACCGCCGGGATTATGATTAATTCCCTAAATCATTCTGTAAGTCAGTATTAATTAATAATTATTAATTAATTATTAATTTCATGGGATCGGGGTGTTACAGCTATGGTACTAAAGCCCTTCACGAACTGCTTGTAAAACTAGCAAGTCCATGAAAACTACGAACATTACCTACACTCGCAGGACTCGGCCACTCTTGGATTGCACGTACCTTCTCTTCATCAACCTGTATACCCTGGGCACTAACAACAAATCCCAGAAATACAAGCTTATCTGTGTAAAAAATACAGTTCTTCAGATTAGCAAACAACTTTTCTATCCTAAGCACATCTTAAACAGATTTCAAATGTGCTACATGATCGTCCACGTTTTTGCTATAAATGAGTATATCATCAAAGTAGACAACAACAAATCTCCTTATAAATTCACGCAAAACATGATTCATCAGTCTCATAAAGGTGCTCGGAGCATTAGTCAATCCAAAAGGCATAACTAACCATTCATACAAACCATATTTTGTTTTAAAGGCAGTTTTCCATTCATCTCCTTCTTTTTTTCTAATCTGATGATAACCACTGTTTAAATCAATCTTAGAAAAGACACAAGAACCATGTAGCGCATCTAACATATCATCTAAGCGAGGAATAGGATGACGATACTTTACCGTTATGTTGTTGGTGGCTCGGCAGTCAACGCACATCCTTCTTAGGTACAAGTAAAACCGGAACGGCGCAAGGGCTCATGCTCTCCCTCACGTGCCCTTCCTCCAACAACTCACTTACTTGCCGTTGAAGCTCGTTTGTCTCCTTGGGATTGCTCCTATAGGCTGGTCGGTTTGGAATTATGGTACCGGGAACAAAATTAATTTGATGTTCAATCCCTCGGATTGGAGGTAACCCATGTGGTGTTTCCTCAGGAAAGACAACCTCATACTCCTGCAAAAGAGAAACAACAGAACTAGGCAAAACAGGGTCAAGTGCGTTAGTGTTTAGAAATGCCTTTTTGTACAAAAGTACAATCATTGGCTGATTTGAAGACATTGCTCGCTTAATGTCACTCGCTTTTGCATAGAAACTCTTTTGTTTTCTCTCGAATTTTCTTGAGGCCCAGGCGAAGAAACTAAAAGAATAGTAGGTTACGTGAGGGTTGTGCGGCGCGCTGAATTAAGTTGTGGGTTGAGAAAAAAAAAAGAACAGAACAGAATAGGAAAAAAAAAATCACTGTGCGGCGCTGCAATCCTGGCGGCAGGACTAAAAAAAAAAGCAAAAAAAAAAAAGAAAAGAAAGAAGGAAGAAGCAGTGCGGTGAAGCGGCTTGGAGTTTTTGGTCGCTGGATAGTAGGAAGCGGCGCTGGGCAGTATAGAAAAGAAGAAAAAAGGGGTGCGCGGCTGCTGCGGCGTGGGAGTATAGATATATATTTTTCATTGTTCAATTCTAAGAAAAATAAATAAATAAAAAAAGGCCGAAATAGACCTGAAGAAACCAAAGAAACGGCTGGACGCAGGGGCTGATTAGAAAAAGGAAAATAGAAGCGCCAAAACAACGGCTGGACCTGTAACTTTGTGAAATTTTTTTTTTTTTTTTTTTCAGGAATAATAATCTAATGCAAGAATTCGAAATGATAGATTAGACCTGATTTGTAGTCTGAGCTCTGATACCAAAGGATGTGAACCTCGCCAAGAAATAACGAGACCCGACAACAAAAGGGAGAATCCAAGATCGTTATACAATCAGATCTGAATGGAAGACCTCGACCCATTGTTTACGACAAACAAGAACCTCGGTGTATATGACCTCAACCCGTTGTGTCGTGCGAAACAAGAACCTTGGTATAAGGAAGACGCCACAAACGGTGGTGGAAATTCGTTTGATAAGTCGTTGGTGAACGCAACGGGAAATCCCGATAAGTTCAGATAGTTCTTCAAAGAACTGTAGAGAAAATACTCTCACAATTTTACTGAATAATCGTCTGCCCTGCCAAATGCGGCTACAAGTTAATTTTAAAACACTCTATGAAACCCTAGGGCCGAATAAGGCCTACATTGAACAAAAGATATGGGCTAAATATTTTCCGGCCCAAAACATCCTAAACTACCAACTAAATTAATAAAAGAAACCCACTAATTAAGATAGAATTTCGCGCAACCAAAAACGTCATCAGTGCAGGTTCAGCAAATTCAAACCCAATTTCGACCTCGATTCAGCCCGAATCTCGGAAACCTCAAAACATGAAAGTTGTAGAACTATTCCTTGGATTTCCATAGCATCTTGAATCATCTCAATCGAAGCTCGGATGAGAGAGTTATGCCCATATTACGAAGCGATATTGAAATTGTACGACAATCGCCCAATTAGCGTTTTTGCCAATTTAAGCTTAGTCTTGGCCAGATTCTTCTTGAACTTGAATCATGTTGATGAATCTTTGTTGCCCACGTGGTTCATACTCAATGGGCCTCCACGAATTTGCCTGGGTCCATGCCTCTTGAATCAATCCGTTGAGTACATCCTTAAACTTCTTTGCTCGTGCTCTCGTAACCGGCCCAAATGGGACTTGAACTGGATCCCTTGAAGTTGTGCTATGATTTGCATCATTCCCCTTCTCTTGAAAAGGATTTGCCCTCATGTCATCACCTACATCAAAAGGACTCAAATCAGTAACATTAAAAGTAGCACTTACATTGTACTCACTAGGTAAATCTAGCTTGTAAGTGTTGCCATTGATGCGCTCTAGGACTTGGAAAGGACCATCTCCTCTTGGAAGTAATTTGGAACGTCTTTGCGCTGGAAATCTCTCTTTTCTCATATGCAGCCAAACCCAATCTCCGGGTTCAAAAATCAACTTGTGACGCCCTTTGTTGGCTTGTTTTGCATACTACTCCGTTCTTCGCTCAATGTTGAGTCTTGCTTTCTCATGAATCAGCTTGACAAAGTCAGCTTTTTTTTTGCCATCTAAATTAACATGCTCAGTCAAAGGTAAAGGAGATATGTCCAATGGAGCTAAAGGATTAAACCCATACACAATTTCAATTGGTGAAAATTTAGTAGTAGAATGAACAGATCTGTTATAAGCAAACTCAACATGTGGTAAACATTCTTCCTATGTTTTGATGTTCTTTTTAACAATTGCCCTTAATAAAGTAGACAAAGTCCTATTTACTACTTCAGTTTGACCATCAGTTTGTGGATGACAAGTAGTAGAAGACAAGAGCTTAGTACTTAGCTTACACCACAAAGTCTTCCAAAAATAGCTCAAGAACTTAGCATCTCTATCCGAAACAATTGTTCTAGGCATGCCATGTAATCTCACAATCTCTCTAAAGAACAAATCAGTAACATGCGAGGCATCATCCGTTTTGTGACATGGAATAAAGTGTGCCATCTTAGAAAATCTATCCACGACCACAAAAATTGAATCTCTCCCATGTTTAGTCCTAGGCAATGCTAACACAAAGTCCATTGAAATATCAATCCAACGATCACTAGGAATTGGTAAAGGAGTATACAAACCGTTGGACCGTACTTTGGATTTAGCTTGCCTACATGTGACACATCTACCACAAATTCTTTCAACATCTCGTTTCATGTGAGGCCAAAAGAAGTGTTCCCGCAAAATAGCTAAAGTCTTTGAAACTCCAAAATGTCCCATTAATCCCCCACCATGAGATTCTTGCACTAACAACTCCCTCAAGGAACAATTAGGCATGCATAACCGATTCGCTCGAAACAAGAATCCTTCAAGCCTAAAGAACTTACCACAAGCGATTTTCTCACAAGCCTGGTATTCCTCACAAAAGTCATGGTCGTTAGCGCATAAATTTTTAATGTGCTCAAAACCAAGCAATTTTGCATCAAGTGTGGAGAGTAATGCATACCTGCGAGAAAGTGCATCGGCGACAACATTCTCCTTACCTTGCTTATACCGGATGACGTATGGAAACGTCTCAATGAACTCTACCCAACGTGCATGCCTTTTGTTCAGCTTGTGTTGGCCCTTCAAGTGTTTCAAGGACTCATGATCGATGTGAATAACGAATTCCTTAGGCCATAAATAGTGTTGCCAGGTCTCTAATGCTCGAACCAATGCATAAAACTCCTTATCAAAAGTTGGGTAGTTTAAGGCTGCCCCACTTAGTTTTTCACTGAAGTAAGCAATTGGTCGTCCTTCCTGCATAAGAACTGCGCTTATGCCAATACCTGAAGCATCACATTCAATTTCAAACGTTTTCAAAAGGTTAGGTAAAGACAATTAGGGGGCATTGGTCAGCTTCGCTTTGATTAGTTGAAACGCCTTCTCTTGTTCTTCTCCCCAGCGAAATCCAATGTTCTTCTTGATTACTTCGGTAAGTGGTGCAGCTATGCTACTAAAGCCCTTCACGAACTGCTTGTAAAAACTAGGAAGTCCATGAAAACCACGAACATTACCTACACTCGCGGGACTCGGCCACTCTTGGATTGCACGTACCTTCTCTTCATCAACCTGCATACCCTGGGCACTAACAACAAATCCCAGAAATACAAGCTTATCGGTGTAAAAAATACACTTCTTCAGATTAGCAAACAACTTTTCTTTCCTAAGCACATCTAAAACAGATTTCAAATGTACTACTTGATCGTCCACGTTTTTGCTATAAATGAGTATATCATCAAAGTAGACAACAACAAATTTGCCTATAAATGCACGCAAAACATGATTCATAAGTCTCATAAAGGTGTTCGGAGCATTAGTCAATCCAAAAGGCATAACTAACCATTCATACAAACCATATTTTCTACCCTAATTTGATGTAGTTCCCTTCCAAATTTTGGCAGTAATAGAAAGAAGTGGCTTGGAAAACCGCGTATAAGAGATAGGAGTTTACTTACCTTAAATTCGTACGATCTACTTTAGTATTCCGTATCTTTCTCTTTTCCCTTTGCCTGGCCTATACATCAATAAACACGTCTCAGTTTTAATGTCATTTATCAATTTTTATACCTCGCTTCTCTAAGTATCTCTTTTTCTAATTTGGACTTCTATACTAAAAGGGCAAAATGGTCATTTACGTGTCTCTATCTTTCGGGTTCTGTTTTCACAAATTGAACTTCACCGTTGAGTCCAAAAGGTTCGAAATAATAAAAATTCATTGTTTATTTAATTCGATCAGAGTCCGTTTGACTCGCATTTGACTTAGGGGCATTTTGGTCATTTTGGCATTTATACGGGTATTTTATTTTTTGGGACTTCGTCTTGTGAAACAGACCTCACCATTTGATCTAGAAGGTCCAAAACAGTAAATGTACGCTATTTATTTGACCAATTTTCATATTGGGAATTATTGTAATAATTACTAATTTAACTAATTATTAAAATTAATTAAATATAACTAATATATATTATTTAGGGCAAAATAGATCACATGTGCCTTAGTGGCATAGTGGTCCGTGTTCCATGTAGTTACCCTAAGGTCTTGGCTTCAAGTCGCGGGGGCAACAGCCCTTGTGCATTTTTTTTTCTTTACTATTACAAGCCAAACAACGGCTAATGGATCAAAATAGTGATAAGTTATTCCTATTCTGATTTCAATTTCTTAAGCGCCCAACCAAGCACCCCCAATTCTGATTTTAATTTAAAACAATCCCATACACCAAACGACACAGTTTCAAGCTAACCTATTATAACACGGTGCCGTTTAGGGCACTGTTCATCGTCTTGCCCTAATATTATCCAACGAGGCTCCGGTAGGGTTCCGACGTCTTCTCTGGTGCCGGCGACCCTTTTCCAATCAATTTTCTACTCTAATTTGATGCAGTTCCCTTCCAAATTTCATGGGCTTTCCATTTCTATACTTAGTTTTTAGATTGGTTCACTTGTTCTTCACAAAATAAAGAGAACCCGTAGCTCCAGCCAACTAGTTTCTTTCAATTTTGTGCCTAGTTTCTAATTGTTTTGAGCCCAAATAATCCCTACATGATTTCTGGACATGGTATAAACAATCCTACATACTTTAAACAAAGTTCCATGCATATATTTCCCAAAACCCGATTATTCCTCAAACCTTGTAAATACCTTTTTCTCTCTTATCTTTACATCATTTTTCTTGATTCTTTTTCCTGTTTAACCCATTTTTCATGCTTATTCAGACCATATAAATAAAACCTAACCTTCATGCTTAAAAATCTAAAAACTAAATTTACTTGGCTTACCATACTTCTCACGTTTTTGTTCGTAGTATCTCCCTCTGTATCGCAGAATTCTTCTTCTTTGGCCTCAGCTTCTCAATTTCCTTCTTCCTCTTTTTCAACTTCCTTTCAACACACACACACACACACACACACACACATATATATATATCACCCCCCCTCCGTTCAGCGCCCACTGTTTCTCTCTCTCTCTCTCTCTCTAATCTTTTCTGTTCCGAAATCCTTATCAGGTTCATCCTTTTTTTGAAATCAAACTCCTAGATCCATAAGTCACGCCCCTCCCTTATCTCAATTGCAGTATTACAATATATATATATATGTACAGACATATATAGACTACCATATATATATATATTTCCAAACATACATATACGGCCTACTGTAAATATTACACATATATAGGTATAGCTATATATACATATATAATTATTTTTTTATTTTTATTTTTATTCTATTTATTTTATTTTCTTTATTTTAAATTTTTATTTTTATTTTCGTATTCATTCATGGCTTGCTCGGGCATCGCCGGAGCATTATCCGTTCTTTCGAAACTTTTGAGTTTCCAAACTGTCCATTTTATTCAATATTAAAACAGAAAGCCCTAATAGCTCGGGTTTACATGGCTCGATCGATTACAATTTGGGTCAGGGTATTACTTTCTCCCCCCCTTAAATAAGTTTGGTCCCTCAAAGTTGACTATATCATGGTGCAAATAGATGAGGATACTAAGCGTGCATTTTGCCTTCTCGTACCCAAGTGGCCTCCTCAAGTCGAGAGTTCCTCCATAATACCTTTACCAGTGGAATGGTTTTGTTCCGTAGAACTTGCTCTCGCCTGTCTAAGATCTGTACCAGCTGCTCAATATAACTCAAATCCTACTGAACATGTAGCAACTCGTGCTTAATTATCTAATCTAGGTTATGCACACACTTCCTTAGCATCGAAACATGGAAAACATTATGTACGTGTGCCAGCTCAGATGGCAAGGCTAGCCGATACGCTACTGGCCCAACTCATCCATTAATCTTGAACAGTCCAATGTATCGTCGCCCTAGTTTCCCTCTCTTCCCAAACTTGACCACTCATTTCATCGGTGACACTTTTAGGAACATGTAGTCACCTATTGTGAACTCCAACTCTCGTCTCCTAGTGTCAGCGTAACTCTTTTGTCGACTTTAAGTTGCTAGCAAACGCTGCCTGATCGGATGGAACTTATCGATGGTCTGTTTTACTATCTCTGGCCCAAATAACTTCCTATCACCTCCCTCTATCCAGCATAGTGGGGATCTACACTACCTACCACATAGTGCCTCATATGGTGCCATATTGATACTGGATTGATAACTGTTGTTGTACGTGAACTCTACTAATGGCAGCTGAACCTCCCAACTTCCCTTGAAATCCATGACATAGAATCGTAATAGGTCCTCCAATGTCTGTATCGTCCTCTCGGACTGTCCGTCTGTTTCGGGATGGTATGCAGTGCTAAGACTCAATTCTGTACCCATAGCCTTCTGTAGACTCCTCCAAAAGTTAGACACAAATCGTGGATCTCGGTCGGATACAATGGATACTGGGACTCCATGTAATCGAATGATCTTCTTGATATAAAGCATGGCCAATCATTCTAAAGTCTAAGTCATCTTGGTTGCAAGAAAATCGGTTGTCTTAGTTAGTCTGTCGACGATCACCCATATAGAATCATTCCTATGTGATGTCTTAGGCAACCTTGATACAAAATCCATCATAATATGCTCCCATTTCCATGCTAGTATTGGCAGTGACTGTAAAAGCCCACCTGGCTTCTGGTGCTCAACCTTGATCCGTTGACACTCTATACATCGTGCAATGTGCTCATAGATCCTTTTTCATCCTTGACCACCAGTAAGTGTTCCTCATATTGTGGTACATTTTTGTATTTCCTAGGTGTATTGAAAATCTAGAATTGTGTGCCTCATCAAGAATCTCCTTCCTAATCTCGGGTATGTCTAGAATGCAGATCCTATCATGATAATACACAACACCCCATCTCGTATAGAGAAATCTCTATTCCCTCTAGTCTCGGCCTCTTGACAAAGCTTAACTAACTTGCTGTCGTGAGCCTGCAATTCCTTGATCTTGTCAACAATCGTATTACCTTTTGTGACGTTAGCACACATTGCCCTAGAACCTGGCACAATCACCTCAACCTCCATGGCCTCTAAATCCTATAGTAGCTCTTTCTGTGTAGTCAACATGTAAGCAAGACTCCCTAACGACTTCCTGCTAAGAGCATCAGCCACTACATTCGCCTTCCCTGGATGGTATTGTATACTGAGCTCGTAGTCCTTAATCAACTCTAACCAACGTCGTTGGCATATATTGAGCTCCTTTTGCGTAAAAAAGTACTTGAGACTTTTGTGATCGGTGAAAGTCTCACATGTGGCTCTGTACAGATAATGCCTCCAATTTTAAGGCAAAGACAATAGCTGCAAGCTCGAGGTCGTGAGTTGGATAGTTCTTTTCATGTGGCCACAGTTTTCATGAAGCATGATTACCCCCAAAGAATAATGCGGTAGTTGTAGTGCAGCTTTGGGGTGTCGATTCCACTGGGAGATAGATTAAAAGAAATAACAGACAGAATAAAGAAACCAAAGAAAATATTAAATGTTTGACAAGAAAATAAAAAATGATTTTAAATGCAAATTAATATTAAACAAGGTGATTAACAAAAAAAGTACTCAAATAGAATTAAATCAATATAAATAATCAATTGATCCAAACATAATCAAAGAACTAATCCATTCAATAGAAAAAGCATGACTGAATCTATAAACGGAATAAACTCTATGATTATTCGGAGAAGAAATCACCAATAATAAATTGAGAATGATAAAACAAAGAGTTTTAATAAATGAAAATCAAGTACACGAATCAAAAATAAATTAAAAATACCATCTAGTGTGCAAGTTAAACCCTAGCCCTACTTGAAAATTTAGTTACCCATACAAATAATGGACAACATAAACTGAAGCAGCTGGCTAATGCGAAGCCCGCCAAGATAACAAGATCCGACAACGAAAAGGAACCCAAGATCGTTCCACGATCAGATTTGAATGATAGACCTTGACCCGTTGTTTATTGTGAAACAAGAATCTCGGTATAAGGAAGACGCCGCAAACGGTGGTGGAAAACCCGTTTGATAAGTCGTTGGTGAATGCCACAGAAAATCCCGATAAGTTCATATAGTTCTTCAAAGAACTGCAGAGAAAATACTCTCACCATTTACTGAATAACGATCTGCCTCTTTTCATTGATTAGACACTTATTTAAAAGGCTGGCCATTACAAGGAAAATTCCTAAAATCGGTATCCTAATTAAGGCTAAAATCTAGTAAAGACATAACTCTGACTTGCCTAAAAAGGAAAAGACAATCAGCCTTTAATTAGCTGATCACACGCCTAAAATAGAAAAGGAAAGAATCCTAAAATTCAAAAACAAATAAAAAGGAAAGTAAATGGCATGCAAGCTATACAATCCGACCCAAAAAGGAATATTCTTAAACATGCCAATTTAAGCTTAGTCTTGGCCAGATTCTTCTATAACTTGAATCATGTTGATGAATCTGTGTTGCTCACATGGATCATGCTCAATGGGCCTCCACGAATTTGCTTGAGTCCATGCCTCTTGAATCAGTTCGTTGAGTACATTTTTAAACTTCCTTGCTCGTGCTCTCGTAACCGGCCCAATTGGGACTTGAACAAGACCCCTTGAAGTTGTGTTATGATTTGCATTAAAGTAGCACTGACATTGTATTCACCAGGTAAATCTAGCTTGTAAGCGTTGTCATTGATGCACTCTAGGACCTGGAAAGGACCATTTCCTCTTGGAAGCAATTTGAAACGTCTTTGCGCCGGAAATCTCTCTTTTCTCATATGCTGCCAAACCCAATCTCCGGGTTCAAAAATCAGCTTGTGACGCCCCTTGTTGGCTTGTTGTGCATACTACTCCGTTCTTCGCTCAATGTTGAGTCTTACTTTCTCATGAATCTGCTTGACAAAGTCAGCTTTGTTTTTGCCATCTAAATTAACTTGCTCAGTCAAAGGTAAAGGAGATAAATCCAATGGAGTTAAAGGATTAAATCCATACACAATTTCAAATGGTGAAAATTTAGTAGCAGAATGAACAGATCTGTTATAAGCAAACTCAACATGTGGTAAACATTCTTCCCATCTTTTGATGTTCTTTTTAATGAGTGCCCTCAATAAAGTAGACAAAGTCCTATTTACTACTTCAGTTTCTCCATCAGTTTGTGGATGACAAGTGGTAGAAAACAATAGCTTACACCATAAAGTCTTCCAAAAATAGCTCAAGAACTTAGCATCTTTATCCGAAACAATTGTTCTAGGCATGCCATGTAATCTCACAATCTCTCTAAAGAACAAATCAGCAACATGCGAGGCATCATTCGTTTTGTGACACGGAATAAAGTGTGCCATCTTAGAAAATCTATCCACAACCACAAAAATTGAATCGCTCCCACGTTTAGTCCTAGGCAATCCTAACACAAAGTCCATTGAAATAACAATCCAAGGATCACTAGGAATTGGTAAAGGAGTATACAAACCGTTAGACTGCACTCTGGATTTAGCTTGCCTACATGTGACACATCTACCACAAATTCTCTCAACATCTCGTTTCATGTGAGGCCAATAGAAGTGTTCCTGCAAAATAGCTAAAGTCTTTGCAGCTCCAAAATGTCCCATTAATCCCCCACCATAAGATTCATGCACTAACAACTCCCTCAAGGAACAATTAGGCACGCATAACTTATTCTCTCGAAACAGGAATCCATCAAGCCTAAAGAACTTACCACAAGAGATTTTCTCACAAGCCTGGTATTCCTCACAAAATTCGTGGCCATTAGCGTATAAATCTTTAATGTGCTCAAAACCAAGCAATTCTGCATCAAGTGTGGAGAGTAATGCATACCTGCGAGAAAGTGCCTCGGTGACCACATTCTCCGTACCTTGGTTATACCAGCTGACATATGGAAACGTCTCAATGAACTCCACCCAACGCACATGCCTTTTGTTGAGCTTGTGTTGGCCTTTCAAGTGTTTCAAAGACTCATGATCGGTGTGAATCACGAATTCCTTAGGCCATAGGTAGTGCTGCCACGTTTCTAAAGCTCGGACCAATGCATACAACTCCTTATCATAAGTTGGGTAGTTTAAGGTTGCCCCGCTTAGTTTCTCGCTGAAGTAAGCAATTGGTTGTCCTTCCTGCATAAGAACTATGCCTATACCAATACCTGAAGCATCACATTCAATCTCAAATGTTTTCGAAAGGTTAGGTAAAGACAATAAGAGGGCATGGATCAGCTTCTATTTGAATAATTGAAACTCCTTCTCTTGTTCTTCTCCCCATCTAAATCCAACATTCTTCTTGATCACTTCGGTAAGTGGTGTAGCTATGCTACTAAAGTCCTTCAAGAACCGCTGGTTAAAGCTAGCAAGTCCATTAAAACTTCGAACATTACCTACACTTGTGGGACTTGGCCACTCTTGGATTGCATGTACCTTCTCTTCATCAACATGTATACCCTGTGCACTAACAACAAATCCCAGAAATACAAGCTTATCGGTGTAAAAAGTACACTTCTTCAGATTAGCAAACAATTTTTCTTTCCTAAGAACATCTAAAACAAATTTCAAATGTACAACATGATCATCCACGTTTTTGCTATAAATGAGTATATCATCAAAGTAGACAACAACAAATCTCCCTATAAATGCACGTAAAACATGATTCATAAGTTTCATAAAGGTGTTCAGAGCATTAGTCAATCTAAAAGGCATAACTAACCATTCATACAACCATATTTTGTTTTAAAGGCAGTTTTCCATTCATTTCCTTCTTTTATTCTAATCTGATGATAACCACTCTTTAAATCAATCTTAGAAAATACACAAGAACCATGCAGCTCATCCAACATATCATCTAAGCAAGCAATAGGATGACAATACTTTACTGTTATGCTGTTGATGGCCCGACAGTCAATGCACATTCGCCACGTCCTGTCCTTCTTAGGCAATGTTTTAAAAACTGGACCGGCTCGGCCGATTCAATCGGTTGAACCGTCGACCGGTCCACAAAACGGTACAGTTTAACCTATAAACCCGCTTTAAGTTCAAAACCATTCTAAAAACAAAAAATAGGTAAAACCGAACTATTCAACCGGTGAACCGGTTCATGGCTGCATTTTTTTTTTTTTTTTTGTATATTCAAAATCTCAAATTTCATGCAATTTTTTAGCTGAATTTTGGCTAAGTTGAATTGGTATTTGGTTGAGTTTCTTTTGGATTGTATTTAAAATTTTAAACCCTTGAAGTTTGAAACTCCAGTATTATATATTTGAATCATGTGGTATTTTATTTTATTTTATGCATGATTATTAGTGTTTATATATATATTTTTTTTCATGTAGTTGAAGACTAAATTATTGGATTATACTTGGATTGGATGTTAAATTGATTTTTGTTATGGTCCTTGCGATTATGGAAGAATAGCAATGAAGTTTTAACTTTCAATATTGCAATAAAATATGTCTATTATACAATTTTCATTTTTTTCTTGAAGTTTTACATATTAAGAAAATTCATATTTTGTAAATTTTTTTTATATAATTTTTAGTAATTTTTGTATAATTTTTTAAATTTAAAATATTAATAATATGTATTATTAAATTTATTAATTACATAATTATGACATCACGGTTTGATTCCGATTGACTCGACGGTTGAACCGGTAACCCATAACCCGAACATTTTTCCGGTTTGATGAACGGTCTGAGTCTGAGAACATTGTTCTTAGGTGCAAGTAAAACCGAAACGGTGCATGGGCTCATGCTCTCCCTCACGTGCCCTTTCTCCAACAACTTACCTGCCGTTGAAGCTCCTTTGTCTCCTCGGGATTGCTCCTATAGGCTGGTCGGTTTGGAATGGTTGTACCGGGAACAAAGTCAATTTGATGTTCAATCCCTCGGATTGGAGGTAACCCATGTGGTGTTTCCTCGAGAAAGACATCTTCATACTCCTACAAAAGAGAAACAACAGAACTAGGCAAAGCAAGTTCAAGTTCGTTAGTATTTAGAAATGCCTCTTTATACAAAAACAAAATCATCGGCTGATTTGAAAACATTGCTCACTTAATTTCACTCACCTTTGCATAGAAATTCTTTTGCTTTCTCTCTGATTTTCTCTCAATGGCCAAAATTTGCTTTTCTTTTTCTCTCTCATTTTTCTCGGCCTCTCTCTGATTTTCACCCTTTTTCTTTTGTTCACTCTCTTTCTTTTGGTCACTCTTTTTTTGCAATCTCACTTGATCCTCACATACTTACTGCGATGTCAATGGTACAAGAGTGATTGATCGTTGATTAAGTACAAAGGAGTATTTGTTCATAAAGCCATCATTCTACACATGCCTATCAAACTGCCATGGACACCCTAGCAATAAGTGTCCCGCTTTCATCGGTACTACATCACACAACACTTCATCTTTGTATTTACCGATTCAAAATGCAACTAACACCTATTTTTTCACCCTTATCTCACCACTATCATTTAACCATTGCAACTTGAACGGTCTAGGGTGCTTCAACATCGGTAATCCCAATTTTTTTGCCATAACTGTGCTTGCAACATTAGTATAACTACCACCATCAATAATCACACTAAATACCTTATCCTTGACGTAACACCTAGTGTGAGAGATGTTCTCCCGCTGCACTTCATCAACTTCTTTTGCTTGCAAGCTCAATGCCCTTCTCGCCACCAATGTCAATGCATCAGGGGCTAAATATTCCTCCACAGAAACGTCCTCCAATGGTGGCATGTCATCAGTGTCGGAAGCTTCATTGTCGGTCACAATTTCACCATTGTCTTGCAACACCATGACCTGCTTGTTTGGACATTGACTAGCTATGTGTCCCCTGCCTTGACATTTAAAACATTTAATGTCACGATTCTTAGAGGTAAAAGTGTCAGTTTTACCTTGAGGAACGTAGCTGGTGTTCGCGGACTTGGACTCGAATTTAGACGTTTGTGACTTGTCCATCTGCTTGGTAGAATTCAATCTCCAAGAGGTAGAACTGGCATTATGGGCTGCACGTGACCCACCCCCCTCTCTTGAGTTGTTGCTCCACTTTGATGGCCATGTGCACCATATCTTCCAACTCCACATAATGCTGCATCTCTACCTTATCTTGGATTTCCCGGTTTCATCAAAGAAAAAACCTAGCCATTGTAGCCTCTCGATCTTCCTTCACATTAGCTCGGATCATAGCAATCTCCATCTCCTTGTAGTAATCCTCTACGCTCCGGCTTCCTTGTCTAAGACCTTGTAGCTTTTTGTAAAACTCTCGGTAGTAGTAACTTGGAATGAACCGCTTTCTCATCACTATTTTCATCTCCTCCCATGTCTCTATTGGTCGTTCTCTATTCCGCTTCTTGTTTATAACAAGCTGATCCCACCAAGTAATAGCATAGTCAGAAAATTCAATCACAACTAATTTTACCTTCTTTGCTTCAGAATAGTTGTGGCAGTCAAATAAGAACTCCATCTTCTTCTCCCACTCAAGGTATGCGTCAAGATCAGATCTACCTTGAAATGACGGAATCTTCATCTTAATACCACCCAAGTTGTCATCTTCCCGATTCCAGACTTCTCTAAACCACCCTCCATGCCTCCTATTACCAACAACAGAATTCCGATCATCTTCTTCATCAAAACCAGCCCCATAAGGCTCTTCATCTTCAACCCTCACTTCCTCCGACCTCATCACACGCCACATCTCATTGAAGTCATGATTGCTGCAAAACAAAAGTTAGAAAGAAAGGACCTCACGGTGCACTCCCTTACGTGTTTACACTCAAGAATGTGAATCACTCTACACTCGTGTTTTCAGTCAAAAAATATGTGGCTTTTAACCCTCTAATGGTCTCACCACTCTTGCCTTTTCCCACTCGATAATTCTCTCGCAGTTCTTTTGAAACTAAACAAACAATACTCAAAGATTTTCAGCAACAATTCACCACGAACTCATCAAGGAATTTCAGGTTTTAACAGCAAGAATACAATGAACACGATTGATTAGATTTTCGGAAGCACAAAATAGAAAAATTTTCACGAAAAAAAAAATTTGGCTTTGGGGGTGAGGTTATTTTTGGGCTTATTGGAACCAAAATGGATGAAAACAAACAAAAAAAAAATTTTTCTCGGGCTTTTGTACTCTTTTATTTTTTTACAGCAAGCCTTGAATACGCTGTCCTTTTTTTGTTTTTTTTTTTTTTGGTTTTTGTACTCTTTCTTTTTTTGCTACTGGGCTAGGGCAAAGCAATCAAAGAAAAAAAAAAGAAGTGGGGTTGGAACGTAGGCGCTGGTTTTAAGAGTTTGAGGCACTGACACGGCAGGAAAAAAATAAACAAAGAAGAAAAAAAAGAAAGAAGCGGGCTTCGTGTTGGGCTTTGAAAGGCGTGCGGGCTGTAGGGCGCACGGTTGGGGTCTAATATAAAAAGAAAAGATCAGGAAAAAAAAAACTAAGGAGAAGGTTTTGTGCGGCGCTGACGAAGAGAGAGAGAGAGAGAGGGACGTGCAGTTTTTTTTTTTTTTGGAGAAAGCAAAAGAAAAAGCAAAAAAAAAAAAAAACAGGAAAAGTACCAGTGGCGGTGCAAGAGTATTATATATATATTTTACGAAAGAACGAAAAGATTAAGATCTAATGCAAGAATTAAAAGGATAAATCAGACCTGATTTTGGAGTCTGAGCTCTGATACCAAATGATGCGAACCCCGCCAAGATAACGAGATCCCACAACAAAAAGGAACCCAAGATCGTTCCACGATCAGATTTGAATGATAAACCTCGACCCGTTGTTTACGACAAACAAGAACCTCGGTATATATGACCTCAACCCGTTGTTTATTGCGAAACAAGAACCTCGGTATAAGGATGACGCTAAAAACGGTGGTGGAAAACCCGTTTGATAAATCGTTGGTGAACACTACGAAAAATCTCGATAAGTTCAGATAGTTCTTCAAAGAACCGCAGAAAAAATACTCTCACAATTTACTGAATAATGATCTGCCTCTTTTCATTGATTAGACACCTATTTAAAAGGCTAGCCATTACAAGGAAAAGACAATCAGCCCTTAATTTGCTGATCACACGCCTAAAATAGAGAAGGAAAGAATCCTAAAAGTCAAAAACAAATCAAAAGGAAAGTAAATGGCATGTAAGCCATACAATCCGACCCAAAAAGGAATATTCTTAAACATGCCAATTTACGCTTAGTCTTGGCCAGATTCTTCTACAACTTGAATCATGTTGATGAATCTGTGTTGCTCACGTGGATCATGCTCAATGGGCCTCCACGAATTTGCTTGAGTCCATGCCTTTTTGAATCAGTCCATTGAGTACATCTTTAAACTTCCTTGCTTGTGCTCTCGTAACCGACCTAATTAGGACTTGAACTAGACCCCTTGAAGTTGTGCTATGATTTGCATCACTGGCGGCACACCATTTTTTTACTCTTGCTTCCTTCCTGTCGCTATTCTAAAACAGCGCCTCCACACTTCATTGTTTTGCGCCACACACCTGTTCTGCCTCCTCTTTTCTTCTCCTTTTTTTCCTTCACCAAAGCCATCCATCTTTGATTTAGTGCTTCCTCCTTAAACCGCACGCCTCCCGTCCAAGCTCATCGCACGTCGCATGTCAGCCGCTTGATTCAGCGCCCTCGCGTCTAAGGCTCACTCTTTTTTTCTTTTCTTTTTTTTTCTTTCTTGCTTGTCCTTGCTTTTGTTCTGCCCAAGCCAGCGCCTCACACCTCATAACCCTTGCGCCTAGACCTACACGCTAGGATGCAGCCCTGCCCAAGCCGCTCTTCTCTCCTTAAACCCCCAACACTTCACATGACCCCCCTTCAGCCTTCTTTTCTCTTTTTTTCTTTTCTTTTTTTTCTTTTTTTTTCTTTTGCTTTTTCTTGGCCTTTCCTTGTCAGCGCCGCCCTTCTCTACTTTTTTTTCTTTTTTTTTTCTTTCCACCTCAGCGTCTTGCGCCACCTCTTCACTTTTTCTTAAGCCCAGGCCTGCTTCTTTCTCTTTTTTTTTTTTCTTTTGTTTTCTTTAGCTAGAAAGCTTGTAATCTTTTAAGATCAGCAAAAGTGGTGAGGAACTCACAGGCTGCTTCAATTTTTTTAAATCTGAAATAAAATATAAATAATGACAATGAAGCCTAAAATCAACTAGAAATTATTCCAAACATGTTAAGTGTGAAGCACAATTACAAATTATCTCTCACCAACAAATAATGAAATATTTGAGATTTAAAATATTATAAAATAATGCTCGAACATATCTCACTATAAATAGAAATTAAATTTAATAATAAAAATTATATCCCAACATTCTATGCATATTTTAGCATTTTAATCTAATAATAGGGTATTTAGAGTGCACTTTCGCGCAGTCATCACACCCCTCAACTTGCTCATTGCTAGTCCCTAGCAATTTCCATACAAAAATGGCAAAAGAGACCAAAGAAGATAGCACACAGAAAGCATCTAATCACACTTTTCAGATTCGCATATCAAAGCAATTTTAGGAATTCAATAATCCAATAACAATCAATCCACTTATAGCAATTCGCAGAGTGTGTGTGTGCTCCAAACCATATCCATCTAACCGCAAACCATGACACATGCAACAATAAGAACATCTCAAGCAAAAGGTTCAACTCCATATCTCAAGGGTATAAAGTGTTTCATGTAGGGGTTCTCCCTATGGAGTTGACAAGGGGTGTACACGCTCAATGATGAATTAGGCAATTATGTACAAGCAACAAGCAAACAATGATCTTATGATAGGCGCACTAACAAATGAGACTTTCACCACTCTTTCCACAGGTTTGCTTAGGATCAAAACAATCAACATAAAAAAAAAAAAAGTTGTAACGTGTCTCGGGTTAGGGGCTATATGAAGAAAAGGATAAAAAGGATTCAAAAACTTCCAACTACAAACTAATAGAATTTCATTAAGAATCATAGCATACCAAACTTCTCACTTGATGTACTCTTCAACTTTCAAATCACTGAATAACAAAACTTCTCCTTCTTTCTCTTCTCTTTTGATTTTTTTTTTTCTCTTTTTTTTTTTTGACTTTGATGCTCACTCAATTGAACACTTTGCACTTTTACTATTTCCTTTTTCTTTTTCTTCTTTCTTTCAATTCAACACAAAAGAAAAGAAATGCAAATTCCATACCTAGTACACACTTGGAAGCAAAAAGGGTAAGAAAATCAGGGTATAGGATATACTCCAATGTAGAGCGGTATGGATGATGTGGGCACATGAAAAAAAACTATATTTGTTTGTTGGTTCAAAGTTGGCTACTAAGGGTCTATGATGAGAAGGGCTGGCTTGAAAGACTCAAACTTTAATCCTAAATTGACCTTCGTCATATCCCAAGTATATTCGCCGTCATACCACCAACCATGTAATGATATTCTCAAAAGAAGTGCCCAATTCAACAGATCAATGAACGCTTATCACAATTTCCAGCATTTGTAGGCTCTCAAGTCTCTCCAAAACTCACATGAATACTTAAGCAAAAGAATTCTCTAGCTACATGTGTCAAATCACCATCTTACTACAAAGTTTGGATAAGTGCATTAAAAGTTCTGTGAATGCCTTGGCAGAATGATTATGGGGGATTCGGTGAATTCACGAAAATGGCTATGAATGAGAATGAGTACTCATGTGAAAGAGATGCACGTGTGATGCAAAAATATGCCACAGAGAGTTCCAACATGCATTTTAAATGTCGAATTTGCACCACCACCCCCCAACTTAATTGAAACATTATCCTTAATGTTTAACAATCAAAAGTGAATGGAGGGTACTGAAAAGGGTAGAATATGCCTGACGTGTGATGTGGGCAGCTCGCTAAGCACCAAAGATGGCAACCAGAACCAACAAAATGAAATTAACCTGCCAATAAAAATAAAGAAAATAGCAGCAAGCAACAAGAAAAAGGACGAAAATAAAAGAGAACAAAAACAAAATAAAACAAATAAAATAAAGAAAAAAAAACATATCTGCATGGCGCGATCAAGGTTAAGAGACCGGGTCCATAAGTGGAATGTCTTCCACTTCCGGAACTTGCCTATCAATTAAAATTTTAAGGCATTGACCATTTACTTTAAAAACTCGACCATCCTTAGGATCCTCTATTTCGACTACCCTATTGTTAAAAATATTCTTTACTATAAAGGGGCCTGTCCACCTAGACCTGAGTTTTCCTGGGTGCTTATGGAGTCTAGTATCATATAAGAACACTCGATCATGAGGCATAAAAATTTTTCTCAAAATATTTTTATCATGAAATGCTTTCATTTTAGCCTTATAGATTTTAGAGTTCTCATAAGCATCATTTCTCAATTCCTCTAACTCTGTCAATTGAAATTTTCTTAGCTTACCTGCTTCTCCCATGTCAAAATTGAAATGCTTGATGACCCAATAGGCTCGATGCTCGAGCTCCACAGGTAAGTGGCAAGGCTTTCCAAAAACAAGCCTATAAGGTGATATACCTAAGGGAGTTCTGAAAGTTGTACAGTAGGCCCAAAGTTCATCAACCAGTCTCAAAAACCAATCTTTTCGATCCGAGTTGATCATTTTTTCTAAAATTTGTTTAATTTCCCTGTTTGCAAGTTCTACCTGTCCACTTGTCTAAGGGTGATATGCAGTAGAGATTTTATCTACCACCCCATATTTTTTCATCAAAGCCTCAAAAGAACGGCTGCAAAAATGTGTGCTTCGGTCACTAATGATAGCACGTGGTGTACCAAACCGAGACAACACATTCTCTTTGAGAAATTTAATCACCGTCTTATTATCATTACTCATGCAAGCTGCTGCCTCTACCCATTTTGATACATAATCTACTGGCACAATAATATATTGATATCCAAAGGAAGGAGGAAATGGTCCCATGAAATTAATGCCCTAACAGTCAAAAATTTCAATCACTAAAACTGGGTTTAAGGGCATCATATTATGACGGGACATAACTCCTAACTTTTGACACTTCTCACATGAGCGACAATAGATGTTAGCATCCTTAAACAAAGTAGGCCAATAAAATCCACACTGCAGAATTTTTGCAGCGGTTTTCTTCATTAAAAAGTGGCCCCCATAAGCTTGGGAGTGACAAAATTTTAAGATACTAGCAATCTCTTCATCAGGGATACAACGCCTTAAAATTTGGTCAGGGTAGTATTTGAAAAGAAAAGGGTCATCCCAATAGAAATTACATACCTCAGTCATGAACTTCCTCTTATCCTGAGAGCTCCAATCCACCGGTATCGCACCTGCAATCAAATAATTCACAATATGAGCAAACCATGGTAGAGAAGTGATAGAAAGTAAATGCTCATCGGGAAAATCATCCCTGATTGGCAAATGGTTAGAGGTGTCCTCAAATGTAAGCCTCGAGAGATGGTTAGCCATTACGTTCTCCACTCCTTTCTTGTCTTTGATGGCGATGTCAAATTCCTACAAAAGTAAAATCCACCGTATTAATCGCGCCTTAGCATCCTTCTTTGTGAGAAGGTACTTAAAGGTTAAGGGCTGCATGATCTGTGAAAATAAGAATAGGAAAGCCAATTAAATAAGCATGAAACTTATCCAAAGAAAATACTACAGCTAGCAACTCTTTTTCAATAGAAGAGTAATTCATCTGAGCACTATTTAAAGTTTCACTGGCATAGTAAATGACAAAGGGCTTCCCCCTCCCTTCGCTGTCCGAGAACAACACTTATAGCATCATCACTGGCATCACACATAATCTCAAAAGGCAAAATCCAATCAGGTGGCTGCATTATGGGTGCTGAGGTAAGCTTGCCAATTAGTGTTTTAAAGGCCTCTTGACAAGCTTGTGTCCACTCAAATGGGGCATCTTTAGCTTGGAGGTCACATAGTGGTCTAGATATGATGGAAAAATTTTGTATGAACCTCCTATAAAAGCGCGCATGTCCAAGAAAGGATCTCACATCCTTTACTGTCCTAGGTGTAGGCAATTTAGAGATTAATTCAATCTTAGATTGATCAACCTCTATCCCCTTAGAAGAAATAATATGCCCTAAGACAATACCTGAAGGTACCATAAAGTGGCATTTTTCCCAATTCAAAACCAAGTCCTTCTCCTCACAACGAGTCAACACTCTCTCTAAATTCAATAGGCATGCATCAAAAGAAGATCCAAAAATAGTCACGTCATCCATAAAAACTTTCATGCAATTTTCAACCATATCACTAAAATACTCATCATGCAACGTTAAAAAGTAACTGGTGCATTACACAATCCAAATGGCATTCTACGAAAAGCATAAGTACCAAAAGGACAAGTGAAATTGGTTTTATCCTGGTCTTCTAAGGCAATTTCAATTTGATAATAACCAGAATAACCATCCAAGAAACAATGAAAAGGATGACCAACCACACGCTCAAGAATTTGATCAATAAAAGGGAGAGGAAAATTGTCACATCCCGCACCCCACCCTATGCGGATGCCAAAGATATGATGCCAGTTAGCCGCCTTGTCATGACCCGAAACCCACCCTGCGCAGATCTCGAGTCGCGACCGCCGCCCCAAGACCCGAAGGCCTCAAGACAAGGCTCGCATAGGCAGTGGTATCGAATAGATGTGCTTCATGTGGTTGCGGAAGCGTGAAAAACTTTTTCTTTTCTTTTCTCATTTTAAAATTTGCACATCCGTCCGATACTGCCGCTATTCACGATGGTACACATAATCATACATTCAGAGCATAACTAAAAACTTAAGGACTTATAAACAATATATACTTAGTTGCCCCGTGGGGCTTATACATAACAGAGTGCCACTTTACTAATACAAGATTTCATACTTATGTTCGTAGTGCTAGACAAAATAACTACTTGATCCAATCTTCCAAAAATGGCAGACTTCATCATCATCATCCTCAAAATCAATACTGTCGTAAGTCACCTGAAAGGGGGATCCGAACCAAGTCCGGGTAAGCTAATCTAAGCTTGTGAGCAATTCCAGTATTTGTCATGGGGTTTTCAATTAGCAGTGGTTTTAGTACATAAGATTTTGTAAACACTCACTGCCAATTGCTCGTATACATGAACATAGAACATATGCATTTCTTAAAACAGATAGCTTCGAAACATTTAAAGTATTCAAGCTAAACTCGTACTTCGTCAAATAGAGTATATAACTCAAAACATATGCATTTCATAAAACAAATAGCTTTGAAACAATTAAAGTATTCAAGCTAAACATATACGTCTTCATATAAACTTCAAAACATATGACATAGCCTGCATTTCTTAAATAGAGTATATAAAACTCAAAACATATGCATTTCATAAAACAGATAGCTTGAAACATTTTAATTATTCAAGCTGAACTCGTACTTCTTAAATAGAGTATAAAACTCGAAACATATGCATAGTGAAAACGGGGGTAAAAACCTGCTTCCATTCTCAAAACATAACATCTTATCACTTCTCTTAGTGGAATCTGTTTCGAACCAGACTCCCATATTACGTATAAATGGAGATATCTCATTGCCTGTGGGATCAGATCCTGCTACCAGGCATCCACATGACAGGTCAATTGAGTTCTGAAGAAGTCCAAAATCCAGACTATGTGTTGTGTCGCACATGACAGGTCAAATGAGTTTTGAAGAAAGCCCAAAATCCTGACTATGTGCTATGTGACACATGACAAGTCAAATGAGTTCCGAAGAAACCCAAAATCCTGACTATGTGTCTGTGTGCTTATGCACTGTTATCTTGTAAAACATTTATCACATGAGTGTGTCAATGGATAATTTTTTTCTTAAGAACAAAAAGAGACATTCATGATTTCGTGATGAACTTTCGTATACTTTAAATAATCAAATTCAGAATATTTAACAATAATTACATTTAAACTTAGGCATGCTGAAATACATTTGAAGTAAAACTGTTGTTGAAAACCAATCACTGAGCATGTCACAATAGGGTTATAAAATAGAACAATTTAAAACTGAATCATGTAAATACTGAATTTGAAATTTAAACACTTCACATCTTTTGAACTTAAAACCGTTTGAAATCCATGGAGTTAAATCTCCATTTCAAACACAGGTTTACTCACCTTGGTCCTTTAGGGTTAGTGCTAAAATTGCGCTTTCCCACTACCCTTGTAGTTCCTAAGAACAATTCATAAACATTTCATCAACTTCACATTCATTGTAATATCATCTCGATATTCCTCAACTTATGCTTAAATCGTATTAGATCCTAAAACGATTTCATAATTTTAGATGAACTTAACTTAACTCGTACTCTTAACCTATGACACAATTTAATGTGTTAGAAATTAATTTCATTTGAATTTATACTCTTCTGGTAGCTCCATAAATTTTTAATTTAAATTTATTTAGTTCACATATTTACATGTCGTGTCTTTTCGAATTTCATTTCCTTGTATACGCCTTAGATTAGTACTTTGGCATTTCTTTAATTTATAGTCATCTAACAGATGCTATTCAACACATTTTATGTCTTTTTATTTTAGACATCTCTTTTGGTCAAATAAACTCTTCCATTGAGTCCGGAGTGTCGAAGAAAGTCAGTTTAGGCTTTCCAAGATTTTAATTCGGACTTTTATATGTAAAGGGGTAAAATGGTCATTTATCGTTTTACGTGTCATATTTTACGTACTTCGTTTCGTAATTTGGACCTCACCATTGAGTCCAGAATGTCAAAGAAAGTCAATTTAGACCCTCCCTGGTTTTAATTTGGCTTTTGAGGTACCAGGGGTAATTTGGTCATTTTAGCATTTTTACGGGTCTCCAATTTTTCGGGACCTCATCTCATGTCGTGGATCTCACCATTGGACTCAGAATGTCCGAGATAGTAAGAATACAGTAATAACTTGTTAATTTTGGACAAGGGGTATTTTGGTCATTTACCCCTTTACGTGTCTTTATTTTTCGGGACCCCGTCTTGTAAAACGGATCCTATCATTAGTCTCAGAATATCCAAATAGTAAGGATACACTATTCATATGTTTAATTTGGACTTCATTTGCTTAATATTTGAATTAGGGGCATAATAGTCATTTTACTTTATTTATTAAATAATTAAATTAATTATTTACTTATTTAATTAATTTTTCAGGGGCATATTTGTATAAAATTTTCATCAGATGGGCCACAGTGGGATTTCTCATAGTTTTGGGGTCAATCCGAAAATAAGAAAAGTTCTGGTTCATTAGATTTAATTTAAAACAGAAAACCAATGGGTTCGGTCCAAATCGAAGTGAACCGGTCCGGTTCACTCGCAACCCAACCGGTCTGGTCGGTTCTTGACATGATGTTGACGTCATGATGATGTCAGCCCTAATCTTTTATAAATTAAAACAAAACGTTGCCGTTTAAATAAACCTGTTTTATTCAATGGGGCGGGTTCCGACCCGAACCCGATTTGACCCGACCCGACCCGAACAGTGTCATCTTCCCCATTGAAGCCGACATTGTTCATACGAAACCCTAATTTTTTTCAGTTTCTATTTCTTCAATTTCGTGGATTTTTGTTCACTGTTTTCAACCCGATCCACTCCTAGAACATTGTAGAAGAGTTTGGCAATCGTTTTGGGGTTCAAAACTAATTCATGAGTTCGACTTTGGGTTTGATAAACTGAACCTGTAACTAGCTTGTTCTTGCTTATTTTTGAACCAAATCTCATGAGACTTGTTCTATCATGATCCCCTTATTATGGGGATTCAGTTTCCGTTCGTAAAGGTGGGTTTAGAAGCGATTTGGTAAGGTTTGTTTTGAGAACCCATACCTGCAACTCACCATATAGGGTTCGTTTCTTTGGATTTTTGATCGCATATACGTGTTTTCATGATGCTTGTGAGATCTACTTGAAGTCTGGATAAGCCAGACTTAGTTTGGTTGTGATGAAAATCAGACCTGCTTTAGCAAGGTCATCAATGGCGGTTTTCATGGATTTACTGTTTTTGGTCATTTTCAAAGCCTAAAATCATGCTTGACAAACTCATAAACATATATCTATCATCATATGTGTATGCATAATTCAAAAACAGTCCCTAATACATCAAAATTCTAGAGAGAGAAACATTAAAATTTGGATATTTCTTACCTTTTCTTACTGTTTTCTCCCTTCCTCTTGCCTTGATTCTCCTTTCCTTCTTCACTTCTGAATCTCCCGAATCCCTTTCAATCTCTCCCTCACTCTTGGATGGTTGTGTGTGTGTACAAGCACCATGCATATGTGTATATAGAGATGTGAATCATTGGCAAATCTAATTGCCCCTATACTTGGGTTAGCCAATTTCAGGTTTCTTCATGAGTGGGTCTGAATTGCTACTGTTTGGCAGGCCATTGAGTGGCTGGTTGTGTGTGTCTGTGGTGTTTGACTTGTATTTATATATATATATATATATATGTACATATATATATATATATCTCATAATTCACACATACTAATATACAATGGTCACTCACACACACTTGTACACGTTGGACCATTGCATGTCCCTCAATATATATATATATATATAATCATATCTATATATATATGTAATTACAATTACATATATATAATATACATATACACACCTTTATACCTTTATACATGTATTTTAATTATTTATTATTATTATTATTATTATCATTATTATATTATCTATTTAATATTTATTTTTAACTTCCATGCATATACTTGTAGACACATATATTTATACATGTACTTTCACACAATACACTTTGTGAGTGTGTGTGTCATCACATTATTCTAGTAATTTAAATAGTAATTAGCTTCCTTATATTTAATTAATTAATTAACTTAATTAATTATTCTCCTAATTTTCCCATAACCTCGTAAAACGTGCCTCATTACCCGACATTCTCGGGTCGGGGTATTACACTCCTTGCCAGTTTTCCCGCTGACAATGCAACCAACCAAAGGCAATCTTCTGAACCGTACAATGAATTGCACTCCAAATGTAGGGTCAGAACAACAGAATTTAAAACCTTTTTATCTCGGGAATGCAACTCAACTATATACCACATAAGTATGTACCACAGAGCAAGTCTAAAACCAAACAACTAATAACTCTAGCCATAAATCACATCTATAACCAGACATATAACACAGAACATATCTAATCTCTCTAGAGTACCATTTCCATGAGCCATGTCCCAATACATCTAATGCATATCAATGAAGTCAATCCTAACATGTCACTCACCTGAAGCCTGAGTTAATCCACCAAAATCCAAATCTCCACAAATCAGTGTCATTAGCCTCACTTGGGAATGCCTCTCAATCCACTAGTGACATATCCTTGCGCTTTCTAATCCAATGGAGATATATCCTGAAAAATGTTAAATAAATGGAATGAGCTTAAACAAGCTCAGTGAATAACATAGGTTCCTGCCAAAGGTTTCAAAACCAATTCATATATATATATATATATATATATATATATATATATATATATATGCATGCTCAAATGCAGCTCAGATAGAACAATGCAACTCAAGTAGAACAGATACAGCTCAAAGTGCCTGAACCTTCCCCAGCAATGTGGGATGCCGCACAAGATAATCCGTCAGTCACCCACCCCCACACATGCGGGGCCCGCGTCCCCGCAGCACATTTTCGCTTAGGGTTAGTATCAGAGCAGAACAGACAGGATTGAGCGGATGCTAAGTTCTGGGCGTCCCATAGAGCCAACCATCCATCCACTGATATACTTAATCCCGAGGGGCCCATAGTAAGACTCAACATGACAAAATTGAAGTGAACCAGGCTCCAATGGCGTAGAACAAGTTAGAACAACAGATCCAAACATGATCAGAATAGGAGAGATCAGGAAGCAGGATAGGATCATGCCACATGTAATGCAGTGTAAAGAGTATGCATTAAAACAGTACAGTGTATAAAACAGTTCAGCATATAAAGCAGTATAGTAGACAGAAAATATACACCAAGTCAGGAGTCCGAGTTACTCACAAGCTTAATGCTTATCTCCCTTTCACGGATATCCTGATAGTCTCTAGATACGCCTTTAGGTACGTCCATACATATCCTCAATAATCATCATCCTGAATAATCATCATTAATCACTGATAGATCAGAATTTAATTATTCATGACTTATCTATCATCTTAGGAGTCTGTCGGATCACCTAAGATAGTCTAATGACATACTGCCCTCTCATTGGGTTTCAATTGAGACTATTATATTCCTTAATTAAGCTTATTAACTATCAGGATTATAATCTAAGTCATTTAGACTATATCGTTATCTATCAAGTAATTATTTAATCTTTAAACAAACCATTATAGTTTTGTTAAGCCCAAAACTAAATTTATCATTGCATTTAGACCTCAGACTTAATATAAATTATATATTCCTTGACCTCATTAACATATTTTCTGGCTGCTTTATTAGTGTTAGGTTTTAATATCAATGTCCATGGCCCTTAGTTTTCCTCTTTGAACTGAAACCTACACCAATGTTACGGCTTGTAAACAACGTACACAGTATTGCCATTGAATTACAATTATGATGATTTTTTGTGAAGGTTTATTTGCCATTGAAGTTCTCTGATGTGACAGAAACTGGAAAAGGTACAAATTCATATGCAGAAGGTAGGAGTGGATTGACTCAATCAACGTAATATATATTATATCCGTATATGAATCAGTTTCTTTGAAACCAATATTTATACTAGTTTGCCATTAAAACATGATTTAATCAGTCCATTGTACAGAATTGCATTTCCACCCATGATTTTACCCAATAGTTGAAATTATGTTCAAATTAATAGTTGAAACTATATTCAAATTCATAGTTGAACTATACTTAATTTAATAACTAAACTATATTTAAATCAAGGGCTAAACTAAATTCAACTCATCACATATTCCAGTTTTCCAACAGACCTCATGACTAAAATGTAATTCCATTAGAGATAGTAAATTCAGAAAATAAGTTTCATACCTGCTGGTTCTGCTGTCCGGATCGCACTCTACCATTATTCTTATTCATTTTCTTACTGCTGCTGCAGCTCTGCCATACAATCACAACTCCCATAGCAGCAGCCTTAATTGGAAACGGCAATTGGAAGCGACAGAACAGAGGAATCCCATAACCGCAACATTCATACGCAAATCACCAAATCCAGCCACTTCCAACAGCTTCTCTGCACACCGACTCTCTCTCAATTTAAACCAAAACAAATCAAGCTATTGCTCCTCCAATTTAGCACCACTACCAACAACATAATTTAAACAATTCATCAAAACACCCTATGAGACCATGCCTCAATCCGAGCTGTTGTAACCAAACCTTCACGTTAGAATCCTCTTTCACCAACACGCTACACAGACACAAACACAAAAATATATATATATATATATATTTGTAAATTCCCATCATCAATTGCACTACTCCAGGAATCGCCAAAACCCATTCAACGGATCAATCACCACTGCACTTCCGTCCCCCCTGCACCGCTTCACAAATGCACACATATACACATACCCCTGCTGCACCGCACCCTCTACAATTTTTCTCCAGCAGCACCGTCACACACACCCATCAACCAAGCATCGTCACACTCTGCTTCTATCAGACTGGTGACTTGGGTCGAATCGATGTCCAACAGTGTGAACAGGAGGCGAAGACGAGACGACTGCTGCTGCGCTACTGTTGTGCATTGCTGCTGCCGTTCGCTTCTTTGCACCGCAACATAACCACACAAACACACATACCTAATTTCAAATTAGACGGGTCGTTAGAGAGAAAGAAAGCCGAGAAAACTGGCTACAATTTCTCAACTGCGGTCTTGCTCCAAATGCCAGCAGCCTCAAAATCTATTCTGCGTGGCTACATCAATTTACTGGTTTACAATTCTTCAATCAACCAGCCCTCGCAACCAACTCGAACCTCGAGTTGCATTGCCCTCCTTGTTCTTCTCAATTCTTCTCCAGAAGTCTAGATTCTTCCTGCTTTTGTTTTTCTTATATATTTACATATGGGTACATCAGTTGCCACTCACATGCTTCCAGCAGCTTCTTCTTGAAGCTTCCAATTATATGTACATATATATGTGTCACTCTCCTTTCATTATTTTAATATATAAAATATACTTCCATATATTTTATATATATTCTTACAGTTAGTATCTTTGATCATTTTATTACAATTATATAAAATATAATTCCAAAATATTAAATTATGGAATGCCAACCAATTTGGTATAAAACCGGGGCCCAATATCATTATTATACATTTTACTGATTTGGGCATCATTAATAATTTATTTTATATTTATGTTATCTGCATAATTATTTTGCTGTATCGTTTAATATTTTATTCTATGAAATATTAAACCATAATATGCCGATAAAACTAGAAATTAATTTTGCCAACATTGGGTCCCTGTTAATGCCTTATTTATTTTCAAATAATTCTTTATAATTAATCATTAGTATCAGTCTCATTTATTTATTTTGGTATTCGGTCGACTGGGTTAATTAATTTCCCGAGCATATATCATTCTATATCTGAGGATACTAAATTCTGTTACGGCTTACCGTATTTTGCACTATGTTAAATTATTAATCTCACATAACCAATTTTTATTAGGCCGGGTGCAGTCTAAGGTATGTCAGATTTTTGGGATATTACAAAAATGGTCTTTCCGGGTGGTAGCATTCAATTTTCTATAATCAATGCACATCCGCCATCTAGTCACAAGTTTTGTAGGAACTAACTCTCCTAGGTCATTTTTCACCACAGTAACACCTGACTTTTTAGAGACAACCTGTGTAGGAATAACTCATTTACTATTAGTAATAGGATATATGATTCTTGCATCTAATAGTTTCAACACTTCATTTTTCACTACTTCTTTCATAGTGGGATTAAGGTACGCTGGGGGGTCTCTACGAGGGCTAGTTCCTTCCTCCAAATTGATTTTATGATAATAGACCAGGGGACTAACACCTTTTATTTTAGCAATGCTCCAACCTATGGCTGACTTATGCCTACTTAGGGTCTGAACTAATTTCTCACCTTGAGACCTAGACAATTCAAATGAGATAATAACAGGAAAAATATCACCTGGACCAAGGAAAGCATGCTTTAAACCCTTGGGCAAAGGCTTCAATTCAACTTTGGGTGCTTCCACACTTGAAGGAATCTGCTCTTCACTTTTTTTAGGCAACTCCTCAAACTTCGGTTGCCATGCTCGTGCTCCATAATCCTGAGTTCTGTCAAAAATAACACAAATATCAACCACATCAGATGAATCAGTAATATAATCAAACTCAGAATTAATAAGAAAATGCTCAAGGGGATCAAAATCATGAGTGGCAGGAACTCCCCTATCCATGAGTGAATCCATCATGTACGTCTAGTGGCACTCTTCCTCCTCTTCTTGCTGTTTTCCAAAAGACAGCTTTATGAGCCCATTCCTGCAATTAATAAGAGCATTAGCAGTGGCAAGGAAAGGCCTACCTAAAATCAACAACAAAGCTAGTGTCAAGGATTATGAAATCAGCAGGATAATAAAATTTATCAATTTGAATCAAAACATCCTCTACCACACCCCGTGGCACTCTGACTGAACGGTCAACCAATTGCAATACCATAGAAGTTGGTTTGATTTCTCCCAACCCCATCTGCAAATAAATAGAATAAGGCCTTAAATTCACACTAGCTCCTAAATCAAGCAAAGCTTGCCCAAACTCATGATTTCCAATTTTGCATGCAATAGTTAGACAACCAAGATCCTTGTACTTGGGAGGAATCCTCTGCTCAATTAAAGCACTAACTTGCTCTATCAGGAACGTTGTCTTCTTCACATAGTGCTTCCTCTTAACTGTACACAAATCTTTAAGAACTTTTGCATAAGTAGGAACTTGTTTAATCACATGCAAAGGAGGAAGATTGATTTTTACCGGCTTGAGATTCTCTAGGATTTCATTATTAGGATCCAAAGTTCGCTTGCTTGATTTTAAAGCTTGTGGGAATGGTACCTTAATAGGGCTCTTTGTCACCTCTAGTTCCTTGGGCAGCTCGACATTACTACTATCTTGATCCTTTTCCACATCCTCCGATTTGTCCATTGTTGGGATGTGTAATGGCTTACCACTTTGAGTCACAATGGCGTTCGAATCCTTCAAATTCTCTTGCGCCATGTGTTGACCATGGGGTGTGGACTGAGCTTGGGAAGGGAATCTACCTCACTCATTCACACTCAACAAGCTTATCAATTTGGACACTTGGCTATTTGTCTCCTTGTTTTCTTCCACAACCTGCGTAATCAAAGATTCGAACTTTTGATTAGTCTTACCCTATGCTTCAATAAAAGCTTGCAAAGTGTCTTCTAAAGAATTCTTAGAAGATGAAGGTGCATGATATAGCGCAGGGTAGGATCCAGGGGGCTGTGCAGGTGGTGGTGCAGGTGGCTGGTTTTCAGACTTCGAGCTAAAATTGGGGTGATTGTGCCACCTCGGATTATAAGTCTCAAAGAAGGGTTTGAAAGACTTATTGTACATACCTAAGGTATTACATTATTCATCATACATCCCTCTCGTCTAAGCAAATGTGGGACATTCTTGGGCAAGGTAATCTACCCCGCCATACACCAAATATGGTTTAAAAGAATCTGCATGATTAACCAAGTGTGTCGGCTTTAAGTCCCTAGCCTTTAACACTTCTAACTCCCTAGTGAGTATCTCCACCTTAGCCTTCAAGTTGTCCTCCTCCCTGAGATGTTAAATTCCACCACCATTTTGGTTCCCTATAGGTTGTGACCTATTTGTGCTCTCAAGTGCACTAGGTCCTATCCAAGTGTGAGCTTTTTCAACAAGCTCATTAAGGTACTCCATGGCCTTATCAGGATCTTTCTGCAAAAACTCACCATTACACATTCATATACTGGACCCGTAGGTCTAGTCAATCAGATAGCATCAGAAGCAAATTGTGATTGAGCACAAAATCTGGCATTTATCATAAATAAGAATTCTATCGTAATTTCATAAGAAGTGCATAAAGTATGGAATATCATGCAGTAGACAAACAATTATAGGCCTTTCAAGGCACAGTACAATAAAGCAATCATGGGATAACAGTCAATAAGCATCCATCAAATAGGACAAAATCAATGGTGGGAAAATAATAGTGGCGTGTACATGAGTACAAAATCTTGACAGTTATAGAAAGAATGTGGCTTGGAAAACCACATATAAGGGATAGGAGTTTACTTACCTTAAATTCGTACGATCTACTTTAGTATTCCGTATCTTTCTCTTTTCCCTTTGCCTGGCCTATACATCAATAAACACGTCTCAGTTTTAATGTCATTTATCAATTTGTATACCTCGCTACTCTAAGTATCTCTTTTACTAATTTGGGTTTTCACAGTTTTCACTTTGGATTTCTATATCGAAAGGACAAAATTGACATTTACTGTCTCTATCTTTTGGGTTCTGTTTTCACAAATTAGACTTCACCGTTGAGTCCAGAAGGTTCAAAATTATGAAATTTCACTATTTATTTACTTCGATCGGAGTCTATTTTACTCACATTTGACTTAGGGGCATTTTGGTCATTTTGGCATTTCTATGGGTATTTTATGTTTTGGGTCTCCGTTTCATGAAACAGACTGTACCATTAGATCCAGAAGCTCCAAAATAGTAAATTTACAATATTTATTTGACAAATTTGCATATTGGGAATTATATTAATAATTACTAATTTAACTAATTATTTAAATTAATTAAATATAACTAATATATATATATATATATATATATATTATTTGGGAAAAAATAGATCACATGTGCCTTAGTGGCATAGTGGTCTGTGTTCCATGAAGTGGCCCTAAGATCTTGGCTTCAAGTCGCGGGGGCAGCAGCCCCTACGCATTTTTTTTTCTTTACTATTACAAGCCAAATAGCGGCTAATGGATCAAAATAGGGATAAGCTATTCCTATTCTGATTTCAATTTCTTAAGCCCCCAACCAAACACCCCAAATTCTGATTTTAATTAAAAACAATCCCATACACCAAACGACGCAGTTTCAATCTTACCTATGATAACACAGTGCCATTTAGGGCATTGTTCATTGTCTTGCCCCACGATTATTCGACGAGGCTCCGGTAGGGTTCCGGCGTCTTCTCTGGCGCCGGTGACCCTTTTTCGATCAATTTTTTGCCCTAATTCGATGCAGTTCCCTTCCAAATTTCATGCGTTTTCCATTTCTATACTTAGTTTTTAGATTGGTTCACATGTTCTTCACGAAATAAAGAGAACCCGTAGCTCCGGCTAACTAGTTTCTTTCAATTTCGTGCCTAGTTTCTAACTATTTTGAGCCCAAATAATCCCTACATGATTTCTGGACATGGTATAAACAATCCTACATACTTTAAACTAAGTTCTATGCATATATTTCCCAAAACCCGATTATTCCTCAAACCGTGTAAATACCTTTTTCTCTCTTATCTTTGCATCATTTTTCTTGATTTTTTTCCTATTTAACCCATTTTCATGTTTATTCAGACCCTATAAATAAAACCTAACCTTCATGCTTAAAAATTTGAAAACAAACGCAGTATCTCCCTCTGTATCGCACAACTCCTCTTCTTTGGACTCAGCTTCTCAAATTCCTTCTTCCTCTTTTTTAACTTCCTATCAATACTCACGTATAGATATATATATATATATATATATATCACTTTGCCCCCCCTCCGTTCAGCGCCCACTGTTTCTCTCTCTCTTCCTCTAATCATTTCTGTTCCGAAATCCTTATCAGCTTCATCCTTTTTTTGAAATCAAACTCCTAGATCCATAAGTCACGCCCCTCCCTTATCTCAATTGTGCTATTACAAAATATATATTGATGCTGCATTTTCCGGCTCGTAATAAGTATGGATTCCATGACCTGTAGAACACTCAGAAAGATGATCAAAGAACCACCGGATTGGTTTCGGCGGTAGCCGCTCCGATGCTTAAGTAAGTAAAAGAATTGAAAAAACTGTATTGAAAGCCAAAGAATGAGCATAAAAAATAAGGCGTACCTTTAGGGTTTAATTTATAAGCTGTGGCTTTCCTAAGTTGATTAGGATTCGAAGCCATGAATATAGGGATTTGATCACCGGAGATTGCAGTTACCGTGCATAGAGATAACCATAGATGCCCCGAATATAGGGATTTGATTACCGGAGATTGCAGCTACCTTGCATAGAGATAACCATAGATGCCCCGAATATAGGGATTTGATTACCGGAGATTGCAGCTACCTTGCATAGAGATAACCATAGATGGTAGTTTCCTTGTTGAAGACTGCTTCCTTGTTGAAGACCGCTTCCTTATTCCCTGCTCGGCATCCGCTAAGGCGGTGACGAGTTCTAGAGTGTTGGTCTGGACCCTGTGATCTTGTTCTGGATATATATATGTTCGGCCACTTCTAACCTTGTCTGATGATCTGGATGCTTGAGCTTTTCATCATTGGCTGAATGAGAATCATGTTGGTTGAGCATAGGTCGGACTGTGGTTACACGTGTCAAGTGTTGATTGGCCTGTTCTTTTATGGTATATCAGTTACTCCCCCCCCAAGTCCTAGTTTGATGCTAGCAAGCAACTAGGGCTAAGCCTTTTTCGGAGAGTCATGTGTCTTGTCCGTTCGCCTTCCAAGGCTTTTATTGTGCAGCCGGAGATTAGGTCTTTTCAAGGTCATCATTGTTCTGGGCTGATAGTCGGGTTTCTCGAAATCATCATTGTTCCGAACCGTCATGGCGTTTGGGATTGGTGGGTCCCTTCTGATATTGTGTTTATAAATACGGGATGAGATTTTGGAATGACCTTTCCCCCGTCATTTTCATTGTGCTAGGAGATTTCATTCGCCATTGTTGGTTCGTGTGACCTTGAAGAATACTGATTCCCTGAATTAGAACAGGTTCGACTGATTTTTCCTCTTCTCTTGCTTCTTTCTTCTTAAGTCGAGGAATAATGTCTGCTCTTCCTGAATCCCCAATTGTAAATGAGGGAGTGGGAAATCCTCCTGAGATGGCTGTACCGTCTTCTGTGGAAGATGTGGGTAATCCTGCTCCCGAAGTTATTGGGGAGATGCCTGTTGATCCTCCCACTAGTCCTGGAGTTAGGATAGTTGATGCTTTTGAGGAGCCCCGAGACAGGGCTGGGGAGACCTCTGGTAGGTCTTCCCGTAGAGAAGAGGGTGAAAGTGCTGTCACTCAGAGCCTTCTAGATGAATGGAGGGTGAAATTTAAATTTCCCACGAATGTGACCTGCAGAGTGCCAGGCCCCATGGATTGTCCCCATAATGTTGAAGCCGGGGAGATTTGTGTTTACCTTGCCTGGTTTGAAATGGGCTTGAGACTCCCATTGCCGGATTTAGTCAGGCAGTTCTTTTATTGGTTCAAGCTCTGTCCTGCTGACCTGAATCTCAATAGCTGGCGGCAGCTTCTAGGGTTTGTGGTGTTGGGACACCTGAACAAGGTGGATGTGTCTCTGGACTTGATCCGTAGCAATATGGATCTGAAGTTCAAGCAGGCAGAGGGCCTTTTCTATATGTCCTTTGAGAAGGGGTTCCAACCCCTGACCTCTGTTCCTACTTCCAACAAGACGTGGAAGAAGTGGTACTTCTTCGTCGGAGGAGGATGGGAGCATGAAGGCTTTCAGGAAGGAGAGGCCTCGCCGTTCCCTCGTGTTACGGGTCATAGGGGTGAGGCTTATTCTTTTAGACTTTCTTTTAGCCTTGTTATGCCTTCCGAACTGATAAGCTGATATGTCTTTCCTTACTTGTGTGCAGTTAAGAGTGTTTGGAAGAGGCCCGACTTTACTGAAGCACTGCGGGATCAATACCGAGCACTGCTTTCGACTCCTGAGCGGGCTCATTCTGTCATTATAACTCCAGCAAACTTGATGGCTGCCCGTAATGTAGAGCTTAAGAAGAGGTTAACGTCGAGATGGGCTGTGCCGGATGCCCTAGTGGCGGGGGAGTCTTCCTTCCGAGCTGAGCTTGACGCCCCTCTTGAAGTAAAGAGGAGGAGGTTGATTTCTGGCTCTCTTGAGCCGGCCCCTACCGAGGCTGAGAAGGAGGCTGAACCTACCGTTCCTGTTTCGGCTGCTCCTCCTGCCTCTTCTGGTCCGAGCAGGAGGACTAGGAAGGGGAAGGCACCTGCTGCATCGTCCGAGCCGTTTAATGAGCCGGACTATCAGATTGCCAAGAGGGCATTTGATCAAATATGGGCTCATGGCCCGCACCGATACAGAGGGGATGACCCCTCCAAGCTGATGACTGAGATGATGAATCTCCAGATGAAGGTAGCTTCTGAAGCTTTTTCTTGACTTTTCTGTTTGTCTGTTCGTTCAATCTAACCCGTCTGTCTTGCTTTACGCAGAGTATGCGTAGCTTGGCTGCTCTGATGGTGACCCCCATGGGCCTTGAGGAGGCCGAGAAGCTACGGGCTGAAGTGAAACAGATGAGGGTGGAGCTTGGGACAGCCCGATCCAAAATTCAGAGCATTGAGGAGGATCTGAAGGAAGCTACCACCAACCTTACCGTGGCAGAGTCTGAGAGGGACATAAATGCTCAGAAGGTTGAGGGGCTTGAGGCGGAGTTGGTTAATCTCCGGAGTTCCTTCGATCAAAAGGTTCAGGAGGCGACTGATCATGCCCGGGCTAAGACTGAGATGATATTGAAAGATGAAGTTGACCAGATGGGTGATGAGCTGATCCTGTTTGGTTTTGAAAGCTTCCGAACTAGATTCCAGATTCAGTTCCTGGGCTTTGACGTTCCATCAATTGTTCCCCCTGAACCTGCCTCATCTCGTCCTGATCCGGACAAGACGGCTGGGGCTCGTGCCCTTAACTTGGAAGAGGACGCAGGCCCTTCTGGGAAGTCTTGAGGCTCTATGGGTTTTTATTCCCTTTTTGTTTTTGCTATTTGATGTAATGGGCGTATACTTCCGATCAATAAAATTATCTTTCCTTCAAATTCTGCTTGTGTTCTTCCTTTCTGTGTAAGTGTGGCTGCTCTGGGCCTTTTGCATGCTAGATCAACTGTTCAGCAGTCAATAGTTGCTTTTCCGAGCTTCGATACTGGTTACTGAGTGAGGGATGCAGATTAATTTCAACTGTCTCATTATAATAAGACAAGAAAATAAATATAATCAGATAGATAGAGCCTGATAGAGTGGGAGTAGACTCCTGTAGATCTCTTAAGGTAGACTGCTCTACATCGAGAGCTTGTGAAGACAACCAGGCAGCTTTGTGCTTGTCGTTATGATGCTCGGTATGCTGAGTACTCAGGATCGGGATATATCCGAGCTGTTTGGGCTTTGTGATATGACTTGGCTTGTCATAAAAATAGTCAAGACTGGAAGATCTGAATCTTGAATAGGGGGTCTGTACAATTAGACTTTGTTCCCCTTTCTGCCAATTCGGGAGCTTCAATGCCGGATTGCAGTCTCTGTTTAGAGAGTTCTGTACCCTGTCTCTCGGTATATCGAAGAGGCACATTTAATGCACCATTTATTTATTCGACCGTCGTTTAGGATTTCGAGGCCACTCTCTTTTTCACCGTTGTGACGGTTTAGTTGGGCGGCTTTTGGACTTCAAGGGTCTATATAAATGGGAATGAGGGCATACGGTTGCGTTCATCTTTTTGATTTCAAATTGTCCCCTTGTGAGAAAGGCTTCATATGCTGCCGGAGTTTTGCCATTTGCTCGGAGATGATGGGTGATTCGTTGCCTGAGTTAGGAGTGATTAAACTGTGGCCGAGAGTTAACCTTCCCCTCTTTTCAGTCTCCAAGGAAGGATTGAAGGAGGTACAAGTCTTCTTGTCTCCTCTGGCATCCGGTCGAGATTCCTCCGATTGGTGGTGGCCCTTCCTTGATTCAATCGAGGCCTGGAGCGTCGGTGATGTAGACGCAAGTGGGGTGCCTCCTCTTCTTCGTGCCTTGTCTCAATTTGGCTGGGGTGAAACAGACGGTGTGAAGAAGAAGATTGAAGGTCCCCTGAGACCCAGAGCCCTCATCCTCCGTTGGTCGTGAGACTAGTGATAGTGATGATGAAATGGCCTGGGCGTTTCTTGATGCAGACTGGGGTTCAGGGCCCCTTCCTTTCAAATGGAGCCAGTGGCGGCGGTAATGGAAGTTGTGGTTCCTGTGCCCCTTTATCATCCCGTGAAGAGAAGCCCCTATATTGAGAATTGTATCTTCTTGTAATCGCTTCTGTAATAGATTCTGTAATGGCTTCTGTAATAGATTCTGTAAATCTTATAAATAAAATTGAGTCTCTTTTTCTCAGATCTGATGTCTTCTGTATTCAAATGTGCTTTTCTGTAGTTAAAACACTTCCTTGTACATTTCTGGATGTTCTTGAGAATAAAGGAACTTAGAAAAATGCTTGAATCAAAGTACTTTGCTCCGGATCGGTACCATAATACTTGTTGCTTGTTTGACAGATGAGCCAAATAATATAAATACCAGATCTGATATGTCCCGATCTAAGAAACTTTAGTTTGTAGATGTTCGGAACTTCTGTCTGTGGATGGGCTGGATCATAGAATCTGTTAATTGAAGACGGACCATGCTCGGAAGGCCTGTGCATAAAAGTAGTCCAGGCTCTGTAGGCCTGCGTATTTAGAGAATGAACTAAGTATTTAAGACCTGTATATCATGGACCAGGCTTTGAAGACCTGTGCATTACAGATGGACCAAGTATTGAGACTTGTGCATTTATGGACCAGGCTCTGGAGGCCTGTGCATTAATAGATGGACCGAGTAAAAGACTCGTATGTTATGGACCAGGCTCTGGAGGCCTGTGCATTAATAGATGGACCAAGTCCTAAGACTTGTGCATTAATAGATGGACCGAGTAAAAGCTCGTACATTATGGACCAGGCTCTGGAGGCCTGTGCATTAATAGATAGACCAAGTCCTAAGACTTGTGCATTAATAGATGGACCGAGTAAAAGCTCGTACATTATGGACCAGGCTCTGGAGGCCTGTGCATTAATAGATGGACCAAGTCCTAAGACTTGTGCATTAATAGATGGACCGAGTAAAAGACTCGTACATTATGGACCAGGCTCTGGAGGCCTGTGCATTAATAGATGGACCAAGTCCTAAGACTTGTGCATTAATAGATGAACCGAGTAAAAGCTCGTACATTATGGACCAGGCTCTGGAGGCCTGTGCATTAATAGATGGACCAAGTCCTAAGACTTGTGCATTAATAGATGGACCGAGTAAAAGACTCGTACATTATGGACCAGGCTCTAGAGGCCTGTGCATTAATAGATGGACCAAGTCTTAAGACTTGTGCATTAATAGATGGACCGAGTAAGAGACTTGTACATTATGGACCAGGCTCTGGAGGCCTGTGCATTAATAGACGAACATTCTATGGAAGTAAAAGAAATAACTCTACTGATAATACTTCCGTAAGTGTTCCACGTTCCATGGCCTCGGAACAGGTTTCCCAGTCATGTCTTCAAGCCAGTAGGTGGTAGGTCGAACGACCTTTGTTACTTTGTAGGGGACTTCCCAGTTTGGTGACAACTTTCCCATGGTGGGATCCTTGGTTTTTTGAAAGACTCTTCTTAAGACGAAGTCTCCAACTTGAAAGTTGACTGTCTTGAGTCCTACCTTGGATTTGTTGACCATTCTTTGTTGATAAGCTTCCATCCTGATGCTGGCTTGATCCCTTCTCTCTTCGAGCAAATCCAAGTTTTCCATCAGCTGCTGATCATTGGATTCTTGCTAAAGGCCTCAGTCCTCAGGGTTGGCATACCGATCTCAACCGGAATTACTGCTTCTGTTCCATAGGCTAGTGAGAAGGGAGTTTCAGAGGTGGGAGTTCTTCTGGTTGTTCTGTAGGCCCAAAGAACTCCAGGGAGTTCTTCTGCCCACTTCCCTTTGGCTTGTTCCAACCTTTTCTTTAACCCATCAAGGATCGTTCGGTTGGTGACCTCTGCTTGCCCATTTGCTTGCGAATGGCCTGGAGAGGCAAAGTGTTGCCTAATGTTGAGATTTTCGCAAAATGCCATGAAGCCTTTACCAGTGAATTGAGTCCCATTATCTGAGATAATTACACGTGGTATGCCAAACCTGCACACAATGTTCTTCCAGGTGAAGCTTTCGACTTCCTTTTCTGTGATATGTGTTAAAGGCTCGGCTTCGGCCCATTTAGAGAAATAGTCGATGGCCACCAAGAGATACTTCCTGTTTGGAGGTGCCCGTGGTAATGGGCCCACAATGTCCATTCCCCATTGAGCAAAGGGCCAAGGACTAGGAATCGGGATAAGCTCGTGCTGAGGCTGATGTTGGTACGGGGCAAATCTCTGGCATTTGTCGCACTTCCGAACATATTCCTTAGCCTGTTTCAACATGCCGGGCCAGTAGTAGCCCTGCGATAGAGCTCGGTGGGCTATAGTTCTGCCCCCATTATGGTTCCCGCAAATTCCCTCATGTATTTCAGCCAAGACATACTGTGAATTGTCTGGAGCTAAGCATTTTAACAGAGGTTGAGAATATGACCTTCTGTAAAGCTTGTCGTTCAGGATCAGGTACCGAGCCGCTCTGATTCGGATTCTCCTGGCTTTGTTTTTGTCCTCTGGGAGGAGCCCGGATCTTAGATACTAGAGGATTGGGGTCATCCAGTTCTGGGGCTGTTCATCAATTGGAGCAACTCGTGCTTCCTCAATGCTGGATCCTGGCTGAAAGGAGATTTTAATTGTGGAGTCTGCTTCAGCCTTGAGGCGGGAGGCCATGTTAGCCAGAGCATCTACTTTGCAATTCTGGTTTCTCTCAATTTTCTGGATAGTAAATGTCTGGAAGGAGTGCTTTAAGTGGTTTACCAGTTCGGAGTATCGGAGCATCCTATCATCTTTAATGGTGAATTCTCCCAAGACTTGGCTTACTACCAGTTGGGAGTCAGAGAAGACATCGAGGTTCTGAGCCTCACATTCCAAGGCGAGCTTCATGCCCAAGATTAGGGCTTCATATTCGGCTTCATTATTAGAAGCTTTGAATCCCAGACTGACGGCTTTTTCTGACGTGAGCCCATCAAGGGACTGTAGTACCAGGCCTACCCCTGATCCTTGATCGGTTGACGATCCATCAATGTACAGCAGCCAGGTTCCCGAAGTCTCGGTGACTTGTGCTTTGTTCTGAAGTGCCGGGGTGAACTCGGCTACGAAGTCAGCTAAGGCCTGCCCTTTGACGGAGTTTCGGGGTACATATGCTATGTCAAACTCCCCTAGCTCCACAGACCACTTTACCAATCTTCCCGATACTTCAGGTTTCCTTAGTATTGACTTCAGAGGATAGGCAATTGGGATCTCGATTGGATGGGCCTGGAAATAAGGTCGAAGCTTTCGAGCTGATATGACCAAGGCATATGCCAGTTTCTCTACCTCCGGGTATCTTTTCTCCGTGTCAAGTAGTGCCCTACTGACGTAGAATATAGGCCTCTGTACTCCTCTGTCCTGTCTGATCAGTGCGGAACTGACCGCGTTTTCGGAGACTGCAAGGTACAGGAGTAACCTTTCTCCTTGTACTGGTTTTGACAGGAGCTCTAAAGAGGCTAGATACTCCTTTAGTTCTTGAAAGGACTGCTCGCATTCTTCTGTCCACTACAGAGTCTTGCCGTCCTTCAGAGCTTTGAAGAAAGGTAGGCAGCGATCGGTGGATTTGGATATAAACCTGCTTAGTGCGGCAATTCTGCCATTCAGTGCCTGAATCTCCTTTCTGGTTTTTGGTGACTTCGGTCCAATCAGGGCTTGGATCTGAGTGGGATCTGCTTCGATACCCCTCTGAGAGACGATGTACCCCAAGAATTTTCCCTTCATAACTCCGAAGGTACATTTCGAGGGGTTGAGCTTCATCGTGTGTTGTCTGAGGATATCGAAGGTCTGGGCCAAGTGCTGGAGGTGGCTGCCTTTCTGAAGGCTCTTTACCAGCATGTCGTCGATGTATACCTCCATGGTGCTGCCGAGCAGTGGGCTGAACATCTTGTTCACCAACCGCTGATAAGTGGCTCCAGCATTCTTCAAACCGAAAGGCATCACTCTGTAGCAGTAGAGTCCTCTTTCGGTTATGAAGGCAGTCTTTTCTTGATCTGGAGGGTACATCTGGATTTGGTTGTATCTAGAGTAGGCGTCCATGAAACTCATAAGCTCGTGCCCTGCCGTGGCATCAACCAGTTGATCTATTCTTTGCAGTGGAAAGCTGTCCTTGGGACACGCTATATTGAGGTCTGTATAGTCAACACAGACTCTCCACTTGCCGTTCTTCTTTTTCACAAGCACGGTGTTGGCTAGCCACTCGGGATAGAAAACTTCCCGTATCATCCTGGCGTCCAGCAGCCTCTGGACTTCTTCGTTTATAATCCGATGCCGTTCAGGAGCAATCGGCCTTCTCTTCTGTCTGACTGGCGGGCGATCCGAATCTACCATCAGTTTGTGAGTTATTAGATTAGGATCTATTCCCTCCATGTCCCTGGTCTCCCAAGCAAAGATAGAGACGTTGTTTTTCAGAAACCTGACTATCTTTTCCTACTCGGTGTGTGTAAGGTCTGGGCCAATGTACAGATAACGCCCCTCTGCTTCTGAACTGACCAGTACTTTAATGGGCTCACCAACAGGTTTGGCTCGGCTGTCGCGTCCCCTTGGGCTTAGGGGTTCTTCAATGCCGGATGGGCAATCCTCCACCTCGGGAGAGTGAGTGAATACCAGATCTGCACTGTCCCGAGTGTGCTGTAATTGCTATTTGGGAGCCTTCTCTTTAAGGGCAATAGCGTGGCACTCCTGGGAGGTTGGCTGGCATCCTCTGACAACGTGCACGCTCTGGTTGTGGACGTACTTCAGACACTGATGGAGGGTCAAAGTGACTGCCCCTATCTGATGTAACCAGGGTCTCCCAATTATGACGTTGTAGGGAGACTTCATGTTCAACACCATATACTCCAAGATGGTGGTCTTCTGCCCTTCACCTCCTCCTACAGTGGTAGGAAGGTCGACCCTCCCCAAAGGGGTGCTGAGGTTGCCATCAAAAGCTGCCATTACGGCAGTGGTGGGCTTGACGTTGTCCTGGTCTATCCCCATCTGCTTAAGCGGTTCATAAAACAGTATGTTGACGGAGCTTCCAGTATCAACCAGGACTCTTCTGGTCTCGAAGTTGGCGATTCTGAGGGTGATAACAAGGGCATCACTGTGAGGGCAGTGTACCCCTACTAGATCTTGCTCGGTGAATTGGATCTCCGGTGCTGGCTTGAGCCTCTTTTCAACGTTGGAGATCTGTAGTACGTTTGGGGCGGCTCTGGCCTCCCGAGCATATCTCTTTCTTGCCCTGTTGGACATTCTTGTGACAAGGGAGTCAGCATGGAGGACGTAGATGACGTGATTGTTCTGCCTCTGGGGCTCGTTACGTCCCTCCCTCTGCTTCTGCCTCTGTTCGGGCCTCTGGTCGGGCCGCTGCTGAGGCTTGTCTTCTTGGGGGTTTTGCCTTCCGTCCTGCTTGGCGAACTTCCGAAGACGCCCCTTCTCTATGAGCTGCTCTATCTCATATCGGAGGGTCCTGCAAGTGTTAGTTGTATGTCCATGATCTTTATGGAAATTACAATACTTACTTTGGTCCCGCAGGCTGGGATCTCCCTTGATTGGTTCCGGCCACCTCAGGTTCTCCCGATCTCGGATCTGCCGGAGTACCTGGTTCGGTGTGGTATTCAGAGGAGTGAAATTGGTGAACTCCCTCGGTCCGGAGTTGTACACAGCTCTGGGTGCTGTTCTCTTCTCTGGGCTCCTGGCCCTCTTTTTGTTGGAGTCTCTTCTGTGATCCTCCTTCTTGTGGTCCTCCCGCTTTGGATTGTCCCTCTGGGTCTGATCTCTGCCCTTTTGGGACGTGTGGTTGGCTTCTTCCAGGTTGATGTATTTTCTGGCCCGATCCATTAATGCCGCCATATCGGTAGGAGGGCTTTTCGTCAAGGAATCTCTGAACCCACCTTGGGCAAGCCCGGCAGTCAGGGCTGCTACAAGGAATTTCGGGCTACAGTCAGTGATCTCCGTGAGCTCGGTGTTGAAGCGTGCAATGTAGGCTCTGAGGGATTCCTCCCTGGTTTGCTTGACGTTTAGCAGGAATTCTGGCCCCCTTCTGAGCCTTCTGCTGGTCATAAACATGTCTAAGAACTGTCTACCGAGCTCGTAGAAGCTGGTAACAGAGTTCGGTGGGAGGTTGTGGAACCACTTCAGAGCAGTTCCCTTCAGGCTGGTGATGAACGTTCGGCACATGAAAGCATCAGAGGCTCCGTGAAGGGCCATCGTATGCTGGTAATGAGAGAGGTGATCTCCTGGATCTCCAGATCCATCGTACAAGGTGAATTTGGGCACCATGAATTTTCTGGGCCTCTCTTCTGACATGATGGTGTGAGTGAATGGGGTGGCTAGCCTTCCGAGCAGCTTGGCCAGTTCGTCTTGTTCTGGAGGGTTCTGAGGTCCTCTCAAGGTAATTGTCCGGTCTATTGACTCGGCAATTTCCTCTACCCTCCGCAGGTCTTTGACTCTGACATCTTGTGAACCCTGCCTGACAGCCTCGGCTTCAGGGTAGTAGGGTTGATTACGCCCTTCGGACGGAGGAGGATTCCGAACCGGAGGGTTTGGTGCTGCATGAGGAGGCTCCTGCGGTGCCGGGTGTGCTCCCGAGGCCCTTGGAGTTGGGGCTCGAGTAGTGCTCCGATAATGGATGTCGGGGATGAAGGCGGATGTTCCCCAGCCAGGGACTGTTGATGGCTGGGGATCTTGGCCAGCGCGAGGAACGCCTGAGGGGTGCCCAGGCTGGTTAGTTGGAGCCTGCGCATGAAGTTTTTCGTTCTCTGCAGCAACAGGAGGTTGCGTTCCTGCAACGAAGTTGACCGGCGGGCTAGGAGAACCCGTCGCTTGGTTTTGCGTAAGTGTCGCCAGTGTTCTAGTGATGGTAAGCAACTGCTCCTGCACCAGTTCATTGTGTCGTTTTATTGCTTCGATCTCTTGTCGCACAGGATTGGCCGCTGGCCCCCTTGTGCGGGGAGCAGGCGGCTGACGTTGAGCGTTTTGCGAATTCTGAGTATTCTGTCGTAGTCAGAGATTTGGTGCCATGGTTTACCGGTGGGGAAAGAGATGAGTTTTATGAGTAGAGCACTTTGGAGATTAGTCGTTTCCAACAAACGGCGCCAAACTGATGCTGCACTTTCCGGCTCGCAATAAGTATGGATTCCGTGACCTGTAGAACACTCAGAAAGATGATCAGAGGACCACCGGATTGGCTCCGGCGGTAGCCGCTCCGATGCTTAAATAAGTAAAAGAATTGAAAAAACTGTATTGAAAGCCAAAGAATGAGCATAAAAAATAAGGCGTACCTTTAGGGTTTAATTTATAAGCCGTGGCTTTCCTAAGTTGATTAGGATTCGAAGCCATGAATATAGGGATTTGATCACCGGAGATTGCAGTTACCGTGCATAGAGATAACCATAGATGCCCCGAATATAGGGATTTGATTACCGGATATTGCAGCTACCTTGCATAGAGATAACCATAGATGCCCCGAATATAGGGATTTGATTACCGGAGATTGCAGCTACCTTGCATAGAGATAACCATAGATGGTAGTTTCCTTGTTGAAGACTGCTTCCTTGTTGAAGGCCGCTTCCTTATTCCCTGCTCGGCATTCGCTAAGGCGGTGACGAGTTCTGGAGTGTTGGTCTGGACCCTGTGATCTTGTTCTGGATATATATATGTTCGGCCACTTCTGACCTTGTATGATGATCTGGATGCTTGAGCTTTTCATCATTGGCTGAATGAGAATCACGTTGGCTAAGAATTGGTCGGACTGTGGTTACACGTGTCAAGTGTTGATTGGCCTGTTCTTTTATGGTATATCATATATATATATATATATGTCAATACATATGTAGACTACCATATATATATATACATACATATATATATATATACAGCCTACTATATATACATATATATATATATATTACACGTATATAGGTATAGCTATATATACATATATAAATAATTTTATTCTATTTATTTATTTATTTTATTTTATTTATTTTAAAATTTTATTTTTATTTCCGTATTCGTTCATGGCTTGCTCAGACATCGCTCGAGCATTATCCGTTCTTTCGAAACTTTTGAGTTTCTAAACCGTCCATTTTATTCAATATTAAAATAAAAATCCCTAACAGCTCGGGTTTACATGGCTTGATCGATTACAATTTGGGTCAGGGTATTACATTCTCCCCCCTTAAATAAGTTTGGTCCCTCAAACTTGACTATATCATGGTGCAAATAGATGAGGATACTGAGCGTGCATTTCGTCTTCTCGTTCCCAAGTAACCTCCTCAAGTCGAGAGTTCCTCCATAATACCTTTACCAATGGAATGGTTTTGTTCCGTAGAACTTGTTCTCGCCAATCTAAGATCTGTACCGGCTGCTCAGTATAACTCAAAGCCTCCTGAACATCTAGCGGCTCGTGCTCGATTATCTGATCTGGGTTATGCACACACTTTCTTAGGATCTAAACATGGAAAACATTATGTAAGTGTGCCAGCTCCGATGGCAAGGCTAGCCGATACGCCACTGGCCCGACTCGTTCGTCAATATTAAATAGTCTAATGTATTGTGGCCCTAGTTTCCCACTCTTGCCAAACCTGACCACTCTTTTTATCGGTGATACTTTCTAGAACATGTAGTCACCTGTCGTGGACTCCAACTCCAGTTTCCTAGTGTCAGCGTAACCTTTCTGTCGACTCTGAGTTGCTAGTAAACGCTGGCTGATCAGATGGATCTTATTGGTGCTCTGTAATACCCCGACCCGGGATACGGCACAAATATCGAGGTAAGTCGATACAATAATAAAACCCGAACTGTTTTAAGTTTATGTTGCATAATTAAATAGATATGTATATATGAATATATATGCATAATAATGTATTAAAGTGATCTTATGAATATATATATATGTATACGGCCATATAAACATATATGGTAGATTGAGTAATATATGTAAATATATATATAAAAAAGAATTGTGAACATAAATGTAAGGTGTGTGTGTCATGTGAACATTGTATTGTAAGGAAGGTGGCAAAGCCACCGATTAGAAAATCAGCAAGAGAGGGCTAGGGTGCAACGTGTGAGGAGGAGAAGAGAGAGAGAAATAGGTGTGAGGTGTCTTGTGTGCATGGGTATGCTGCCACCGCAGCTACAGGTGGCAAAGGCCACCGACTAGGGGTCGGTTAAGGGAATAAAGAAGGAATTTGAAGAGAGAGAAAATAGAATCGCAAGAATTGGAAGGAGAGAAAACAACCAGACGTAGAGATAGAGAGAGAAAGCTGAAACTTGAGGTACAGCAGTTGCCTGAGAACAGGTAAACCACTGCGCCTTTATTCTTTAGATTTACTTTGTATGATTATAGAACTGATACTGGAACAGTAGGACCTGAAACAAAGGAGGAAAAACAAGAGAAAATAGAACTGGGTTTCGGTTAGAAATGATGATTTAAAATAGGTGAACCTAAATAGAAATTTGAACCCTAATATGAATAGGAAATTGCTCCAGGATCTCAAAACATTTTGAATCACTTTAAAAGGTTGGAAAATGGCCATCTTATGGCCGATTATCCAGTCACCGGTGTAACGCCGGAAAACTGGGAATGGGTGCGTGAAACCGGTGATGTTGGAGGTTAAAACCAGTCCTAAAATGTTCCTTACAATCTTAGAATTCATTTGGGAAGAAAAACAGTAAATTTTGGACGTAAAACCACGAAGATCCGTGAGGAACTGCACTGTTCCGGCGACCGTGGCCAGAAAACCCACCGGAGAAGACGACCGGATTATCGGGGCTTCTTTGGGTCAGGATGAGACCGGGTCTGGGTTGGGTCGGGTTGAGATCCGACCGACTGCAATACAAGTACCAACACTGTGTCGTTTTGTTTTAAAATTTAAAGGGATTGGGCTTGTTTGGACACGGACATAGTAAATCAAATTGGGTTTTTGGGGTTATCTAAAACATGGATAAGGTAGATAAGTGAATATCTCAATCCGGTTCTCTGATTTGAACTGAACCGGTTGGTTCAGGAAATAGGCAGACCGGTTTAGGGTTTCTGGTCGTGAACCAACTGGTTCAGACCGCAACTCTGCATAATTACACTTTGACCCTGAAAGTTATAGGTAATTCCACTAAGGCCCAACAAGAAAATGTTAATTTTACAAGAATAACCCTACCTTAATTACGAGTCAAACGAGGTCCAAATAAGGTAAATGATTAGTCGATTTTTATTATCTCGGATGCTCTGAGTCCAATGGTGAGGTCCGTTTCACGAGACGGAGTCCCAAAAAGTTACGACTTGTAAAAATGACCAAAATACCCCTACTTCATAGGTGAGTCAAATGGACTCCAATTGAATTAAAGAACTAGTGAATTTTTATTATTCCGAACCCTATGGACTCAGTGGTGAAGTCTAAATTGGCATTAGAGATACTTAAGATGACGAGACGTAAGATTGATGAATAAACATTTATTCTGAAACACGTTTATTGATATATAGGGAACTTGAAAGGGAAAGGCCCACTCACAAATTTCTAAGCTAAGATTTCATTAGAGGTAAGTAAATACCTTTTCTCTTCCATGTGGTGTTATCAAGCCAAGTTCATTCTTTTACTGCCAAACTTGTACTCCTGAGCGTATCTGATGTTATTGTCTCCACAATGTGATATTGTTCTATCTGGTGGACATTGATTTATTGTTGTACCATTGTTATCATGTTGAACCGTGCTTTGAAATGCCTATTGTTATGTTTCCATTGAAGTTATGATATTCCATTTTTATATACTCCTATGGAATCATTTATGATCATGAAATGTTTATGTATACTGGATTTGTGCTCAGTCACAATATCCATTCGATGCTTTTAAATACACTGAAGACCTTCGGGTCGAGTCCGTGAACGGACATATGGCCATACACTGGAATGCACTGAAGGGGGTAAACCGGGCCCCCAAGGACCGAGGGCGTGCTAAGCCCTGACATAGAATAAAAGCATCTCTTACACGATTGCTCGACTATAATTGTTGAATTACATTATTCTTGTGATTATCTTGTATTGCGAGATATTCCTTTATTGATTTATTGTGATCAATTATAATGGCAGTACTTTCTTGTTATTGTATTATCGTCGAGAATTCCAGGACATTGTTATGCCATTCCTACTGATTACACATTGTGATCCCACTGTTCATTTGCCATCATGACAATTGTTCCCATTGGCTATTATAGCATCTTATTTTTATGATTGGCTATCATATTCTTATTCTTAGATTCATATTCTTTTATGATCCTCGATACCAGTGTCGGAGATCTGTATTTACTTGCTGGGCTCTTGTAGCTCATTCCACCCTACTTACCCTTTTCAGGTAATGACACCGCAAGACCCCAATAGGAGTCTGGAAGCATAGGAGGATATTTTGAAGAATTGTATCAGACTATGTTTTAATTCTCCCATGTATTCACCACCCACGGGTGCTGGTTATGTTTAGTTTTGACTCGGTACTGTAAAACCATATGATGTATGTTAAGACTTCCGCTGACTATTGTAGTCATAAACTTCCGCTGTTATTGTTTTAAGAATTTGGTACTTTGCATATTAGTACTATGATACAGGAATGGAAAAAGTAGGGACGGCCTTAGGGTCGGCCCCGCGACACGAAATCCGCATAGGGTGGGTTTCGGGTCGTGACATGGTCTGCTTTACTATCTCTGGCCTAAATAACTTCCTATCACCTACCTCTGTCCAGCATAGTAGGGATCTACACTGCCTACCATATAGTGTCTCATATGGTGCCATATCGATACTTGATTGATAGCTATTGCTATACGTGAACTCTACTAATGGCAGTTGATCCTCCCAACTTCCCTTGAAATCCATGAAATGATTTCAAGGGAAGTGATTCGTGGTAGGCTTACTCCATCCAAAGGGATCGCAAACACGAATACTAATAGACATCTTCAATGTGTTTGGTCTCTTCAAGTTGCATCTTCAATGTGTAATGGTTTGTAATGTTTGTGTTTTTTTGTAGCTTTAGGACGAGAGCTCTTCTGCCTGTAGAAGCTCTTCCTTCCCTCTAGCTTGTTCGAGGGTATGCCCTCTTGATCTTGTGTTTTCTTTTTCTCTTTTTGGTTATATTAAATTTTACTTACCAAAAAAAGAAATCCATGACACAGAATCGTAATAGGTCCTCCAATGTCTGTATCGTCCTCTCAGACTGTCCGTCTGTTTCAGGGTGATTGGCATAGCTATCTTGGAAGACTCCGTGACAAATCTCTTATAATAGCCAGCTAAACCCATGAAACTGCGAACCTCCATAATAATAGTCGGACGGGCCAACTGGTAATAGCCTCTATCTTTTGGGGTTCCACGAAGATCCCATCCTTACTAATCACATACCCTAAGAATGAAACGCTTGGGAGCCAGAATTCACACTTCTTTAATTTAGTATATAACTTCTACTCTTATAGCTTCTGTAGGACCTTCATCAAATGCACCTCGTGATCTTCCTGGTTCTTAGAATAGACCAGAATGTCATCGATGAATGTGATTACGAAATCGTCCAAGTACGGCTTGAATACTTTGTTCATTAAGTCCATGATTGCAGCCGGGGCTTTAGTCACTCCAAAAGGCATGAGCAAAAACTCATAATGCCCATATCGGGTCCTGAATGCTATCTTTTGAATGTCTGTAGGATCTAACCTTCAACTAGTGGTAACCAGGACCTCAGATCAATCTTTTAGAACACTTGAGCCCCTTCAGTTGGTCTAATAAATCATCTACTCTCGGCAGTGGATACTTACTTTTGATGGTAACCTTATTCACTTCACGGTAATCTATACATGGCCTAATGGTCCCATCCTTCTTCTTGACAAACAGTACAGGTGTAACCCATGCCGATGAACTGGGTCGTATGAAACCCTTGTCTAGTTGTTCATATAGCTGAAGCTTCAACTCTTTCAGCTCAGTTGGGGCCATTCTGTAGGGTGTCTTATATATAGGGGCAGTGCCTGACAGTACGTTGATGCTAAACTCAATCTCTCTATCCACAGGCATCCCTAGAAGATCGTCTAAAAACACCTCAGGAAATTCCCTAGCAATGGAAATCTGCTCTAACACTAGCTATTGTGACTTAGTGTCTTGGATACTACACAAGAAACCATGGCACCCCTTGCGGAGTAGACGTCTAGCCTATATAGCAGAAACAAAATATGGTGGAGCATGTCACGACCCGAAACCCACCCTGTGCGGATCTGGCATCGCGACTCCGATCCGACCCGACGGCCAAACCTGATTTTCCCTTTTCACTTTAACTCGACATTTATATAGTGAGTTAGTTAAAATGCAATCAGAAATTAAATACACAGTGGAAGACTTTAAAAAATTTTACGTTGATAGTACTAGAGTTCTTTAATTTTACAGACCCAAAAATTTCAAAGTACAACTATCCCCAAGATGTGGAGTGATGGGAGAACACAGGACAAGCACTATACTTTACTACCAAAAATCCCTGCAGTGCATCATCTACAATCAATCTACGCCTAATCGAAATTTCAACCCCCACTTCAAGTTAGGGCGTCATTACTTGCAAAATGTTGTGTAGTATCTGATGAGCTATGAAAACTCAGTAAGTAGTCCTTTACTCTATCAAGGACAGGTCAACATATGGGGGTTCACATAACAAGATACACAGTTCATAGTAATACAATAACCAATCAAGATGATACAATATTAACAACGATAAGCCATATTACATAATAATCAACAGTAAGTCACATCATATGATGATGGCAACGACAATGATTTTCCAATCAAATGCAATGATGTGTAGAATGATCCCATGGTCTGATATATATATATATATATATATATATATATATATATATATATATAGAACTCAGCATACCCTGTTGCAAATACGTCTCACCACCTGACTTGCTCATGTATACCCAGTCTACCATAGGACTCAGCATACCCTGTTGCAACCAGATCTCTCTATCTGCCTTGCTCATGTATACCTAGCCTACTCCCTTTAGTAGCGTGCAGCCATACCCTTTTGCAATTAGAAACTACCGTTGGACTTGCTCATGTAGACCCGACCTACTTCCTTTCGTAGCGCTAGCCATACACATTTGCAATCAGAAACTACCGTCTGACTTGCTCATGTAGACCCGACCTACTTCCCATAACAATAGTGGATTGTAGTTATTTACTGATGTATGAAATGATCATAACTCTCGTTCAGAGTATAACATATGACGATGCAATATTCAGGCATCATAATTCAACAGTATAATAATCACATGCTCAAGGCATATCATTTGATTCAATAATCACATCATATCTCAACTGTATAATAATCACATGCTCAAAACATAACATTTAATCCAATGATATATACGAACTAGAATAGGCACCAATGTAATTTAGTAACATTTGATGGCATAACACAATACAACAATAACAGTCAACACATGCATAACACAGCGAGGTCTTTGCCACATTATAGAGATCGGATTTTACTTACCTTTTAATAAATCGAGAAGTCAGATGTCCTATCTTTGCATTTGAGCAGGCATATCTTTTAATATATAAAGCAAAGCGCCTTCTAAAAACATCCAAGACCAAGGTAGCTTGCAGCATCTAAATGATAGTTGTACCCTTTCTATGACTAATTAAATATTTTATCAATCCCAGCGGTAGGATTTATTTCCACCTCAAAAGCCCATCCAAAAGCATATTGTAATCAACCACTACACTTCTAGACAATAGACTGCATTAGCCCCTGCTTACTCTGATAACCGAGCATTTCGTACCTCGATTACTCATAGCGATTCCCTTGTTTTACTCGCCATTTCCTCTATTTCTTACCAATCAAAAATCGACCGTAAGAGCCGCACTAAACCTATATAAAATTCCCAAATTAAGGTATCAACATTTGCTACTTCTGATCTAAAATCAACATAAATTTAGTCCATCAAATTGAAGGGCATGTTCTGTCATACCCCTGCTGCTGGAGTGAGCGCTGCTGCCCTTTCCCCCATGAATGCCAATCAAATTTTCATTTTATGGCCACCTGAGTTATCAACGCACAACCTATCGCCAAAACATTCAAAATAACAGCTCATCACAGTCCACCATCTTCTGTTGAACCAACCCATGACCACCTGAACTAACCAACCTTGAAGTAGGAACTCAATTTTGTCCACGATCTAATGATATGGTCGAAGTCGACACGTCCCAACAGTAGACATGCAACTCTCTGCTCTAGCAAATAAGTCTATCCCCAAATAGCTTTTGACTCAACCTGAGAAGGAACATAAACATAACCCAAACGCCAGGCATGTCATAGACCTTCAGGCCTATCGTAACCCCAGCCGTGACTATCATCAGCCCCTGCTATAATTTCCTGCTGTTTTCTTATCAATCGAAATTGACAGCAACAGCAGCACTAAAACCACATCTAATTCCTAAATTCAGGTATAACCTTTGTTACTTTAAATATGAAATTAATATGGATTTAACCCATCAAATTGCTGTTGGAGCGCTGTTGCACTTCCATCCCTCCTACCTCACCTTGCCGCAATTTCCCCCAACGTTACACAAACTCACACACACATCGATCACCTCCAACTCAGACGCGACTGGATTAGCCACAACGATCCCAACCTCGAATTCCAACCCAGCGACCAAGCACTGCCCAAAGGTTGCCTTTTTATCCACAACTCATTACCGCTGCAGCCGTCATCGACATACCATACTCAGGCCATTGTCGATCTATTCTTGTTGTCATTCCAGGAATCGTCGTCGTGCCTCTATCATTTTTAGTATCTTATCAATCATCGTAACTGTACATCATCGCAAGGGCATCGAGCTCTCTTTGTCTTTTTCTCTCTTCGATCTCTCATTTACTCTCTATTAAATTTCCTGAGCAAACTCCATCTCTCTCTTTCTGGAGATCGGCTCACCGATAGAGCATTGCCCCTTTTATTTTCTCTCTCTCATCGTATTTTTCACTTTCTCTCTTTAATTATTTCTCCCCAACCGACTTCGTGGTCGGTGGTGTTTGTCCACCCATCTACATGAAATCCTCACACACGTACACGTGGCCCATGCAGCATTCACTCCTTCCACCTAGTATCCGGCATATACCACACATCATCACATGTTACACATACTACTTTACACGTTACACCTAGATAAATATATATATATATATATATACTGATATATTTATATAGGCATATATATATATATATCTTTTATTTTATTTCTTCATTTTATTGATATATCTATGTATATTTGTTTTTATACCATGTTATTTATTTTCTCATTTCGGTTTCGGGGTTGAATTGTTTTGACCACTTTCGACTTGCAAATTCTATTGGATAATTTAATATCGCTTGCCCATTTAATTTTATTTGTGACTTACGATTATTATTTCAGGCAATCTAATAGTTCAATTTAAAATTGAAACTTACTCACATAATAATTTTGACTTACATCTCAGGGTCACATGTCATGGCCCGATCCAACTCAGGTTGGGTACTGCCTAACTCGGGTCGGGGTATTACAGAGCAACCACTCATGTCCCCTAACACTCAACGATTGGGAAGTCTGGGACTCTAGATAAGGCACTCTCTTGGTCACAGCAATCTATCAGTGGCATGATTTGCATTAATGATTTTCTCGATGGTATAGTCACATTAAGTAAATATCCTAGGGGTTCTAGTCGATCAGTTCAACTTAGCAGAATATGTAGGGGATATAAAAAAATGCGTAGAACCCTGTATAGAATAATACACGAGCAGGCTGAGAACAAACTAGAAGGGTACTTGCGACCATAGAAGTTGAAGCCTGTACGTCCCCTAGCACTATGGAGAAAACCCGTCTGGCCTGTTATGAAACATTGCCTTTTCCATTCCTACAGTTCGGAGGCCTGTTCACTGTGGCTGTAGGTGCTGGTGCCCTAACCAAAGCGGCACTGGTAGTGGCTTCTGTTAGTTTAAGGGCACTTCTTTGCAAAATGTCCCACTTGGCCACAATAATAACAAGCATTACTGTCCTTCAGACACTGGCCCCTATGAACCTTTTAACAATTGAGGCATTTCACTAGCGATCACCTCAATACTGCTTAGCCTCCTCAGACTAGGCCCTGGGGCTCAGGAATCGACTCCTAGGTCTAGTGAATGAGGGTCCTTGCCTAGAGAAAGAAGACCCTGGCCTTCGATTCTGACTTTCTCCTGACCTCTGATTTGCCTATCTCTTGGCGAACTCTTAGCCACTCCTCTCAATGATTTTAGCGGTAGTCACTACCTCATCATAGCCCCTCCTCGAACTTCTGGGCCTTGAGATCCTCACTATTGATAACATTAGGGGCGAATCTGGCCAACTCATTGAACATGACCTCATATTGTTCCACTGTCATATTACCTTGTTGAAGAACCATGAACTCAAAAATTTTCTGGTTCTTCACTTCTCGAAGAAAATACTTCTCATTGAAAATCATGGTAAAGTGCTGCTAGTCCATGTTCGGCTCCTTGGCCTCCTCAAGCAGCCACCATTTATGGGCAGCTCCCTTGAACCGATATGTGGCATATGCCACCTTCTATGTTTTGGTGCACGGTAGGATACGGATAATCTTGTTCATCTTCGAGAACCACTCTTCCGCAATTATGGCTTCGAGAACCAATCTTGTTCATCTTCTAGAATCGCTCATATGGGAATATCGAATCGCGCTCATTCCCTTGATAGCTTCCCACGTTGACGGGCAGCTCCTGTTGCACTGTAACACCCCGACCTTGCGTAATTAATAATTAGTTGTTAATTATTAATTAGCACTGACTTAACGAATGATTAAGGGAATTAATCATAATCTCGACGGTCATGATAGACAGATTAAAATAATTAAATATGTCTGGGGAGAATGGTATAATACCCGAACCCGATTACTGATTAATTTGGTGAAATAACGCCGTTTTAACACCAACGGAATCCGAATTAGCTAACCCTGGAAAAATCCCGGATGATTAATAAATGACACGAAACTCTTGACACTGAAGATAACTGAAATAGAAACTGACCGGAAGAAACCGCGTCGAAAAAGGAGCTACGGAATGAAAGTTATGTAGCAAACATTGAAAATTGAATTACTGCGCAACCAAACGTGGCCTTAACCCGAAATATGGAAAAAGACCAAAAAAAAAATGTGGCCAAGAGGATTTGATCCCTTGACCAAACTGGGCAGAATTCAGTTTACCAACAAAAAAATACCAACTAGGATAGGATGCATCTTTGTAAATATATATAAAGATATATATTTAAATACCATTCAGATTTGGACCATTCCCCCAAAGTGGGCAATACACAAGCATGCAACACCTCAAGCATGCATCACCCTATGCCATAGCCATCATGCCTATTATCCCATGATTACACCTTCCTCCCAACCAAATTGCATGCAATGCCATCATGCATTTGGGGAGATGAAACATCAAGAGAAAATATGATATGGATATACAATCTCCATATATGCATGGGGGGAAGAAAATCAGATCTGTATAGAGAGCTTTGTGCACTGATCTATAGAGAGAGAGAATCCTAGAGAGAGAGTGAGATGATGGTGTCCATGGCTTGTGTATACAACTTTGTATGCATGTATATGTGGAGCAATGGGTGTAACCATGGAGATGCCCTATGGAGGAAGAGGAGGACTGAGCATTCTGACAGAACTGAGGCAACCAGTGAGGTTTTGCCTGAACCAAGCCATGAAGAAAGGAAGCCACCGAACCAAGGTAAACCAACCAAACTGCCATAATTTTTCTGTTTAAATCTGGAATTGTTTCTGATATTTTTAAGCTATATGAACCGTATATATATGTTCCTGTGAGACCTTGGAATTGTTCTGAATCAATTGGGACAGTCGGATAAGCCTAGAAACCCAAAACTGTAACAAAACCGCCATTAACGGCCTTTCTGTAACAGGTCTGATCCGACCTCCATAAAACTGAAATTTGATGGTCTAGAACTGATCTAGACCCTTCTAGGACCCCATAAATACTGACCCGCGACTTGGAAACATATGGGAAAGCCCTCAAAACCGAACCTATGAGTCTCGGCCATGAAACCCAAATCCGAAATTAAGCCCTTAAACCAAAATCTAAGAATGGGGAATTGAAGCCCCTGTTACAAGGGTCACAGAGAGACAAACCCCATGGGATTTGGTTGAGAAATAAGGCCGTACGACTGACCTGTAATCCCTCACAATAATCGGTTATACCGAGCTGGATCTTTGGATTTGAAGCTCTAAATTCATGCCAAAAGGTTGGAATGACTCTCAGAAATGTTTTGGAATCAAAACATGTTGAAAAAAGCCCTTGAAAACCTACGAAATTGAAGAAGAAAATCTGCAGAAACTAGGGCGACACTGTTGGAGGAAATGGGAAAGATGGAGTCGACTCGGCCGAGTTGGCCGAGTCATGCCCAACCGACTCATACACGTGGCCACGCATGAGCGTGCCACTGTTTTATTGAAACTGCGCCGTTTTGGTGTTGAAGGTTTTAAATTAAAACCTGACTTCGGCTGTTTGGCAACAGAGTTAATAAATCAGAAATTGGGAAATTGATTTGGGGCCTATCCAAACCGAGAATAAGAAAGAAATTGGGGATAACTGGAGTATCTTATTCCGGTTTTCTTAAGGTCACTGAACCGGTTGGCTTCTGAGATTTTTGGACCGGTTCAATCCTTGGACCCTTGAACCCTGTGGGTTGAACCCCTAACTTAAGAAATTGCATTTTGACCCCTGAAGTCTTCTGATATTACGGTTTAACCCCTAACAGTTTTGAATATTATACAATGGCCCAGATTTTTGAGAAATTATTCATTTAAGCCCCTGAAAAGTTAATTAAATAATTATTTTATTAAATGGGTAAAATTTTAATTTTACCCCTGGACATTAAATATGTCAAACGGAGTCCAAATAAATTAAATAAATAGTGTATTTTCACTATTTCAAATATTCTGGACTCAACGGTGCAGTCCAAATTGGGAAATTAAGTACCGAAAAATACAGACCTGTAAGTGACAAATGACTGTACTACCCCTGAGGGTACCCAGGCCCAAATAAAAATAAAAGACAGTCTATTCTGATTATGTCGGGCATTCTGGACTCAACAGTGAAGTCCGTTTAATGAACTGAAGTCCCGAAAAATACAGACGCATAAATTATAAAATGACTGAATTACCCCTAAAGATACCCAGGCCCAATTAAACATAAAAGATGGTCTAAGTTAACTATGTCGGACACTCTGGACCTAATGGTGAGGTCCATTTTATGAACTGAGGTTCCGAACAGCTTGGTTATACAATATGTGAAATTACCAGAATACCCCTGATACTGTACGAAACCCAAATAAAGTCCGAATTGAGCAAAATTAATACCAATTGAAGCCCAATTACTTATGGGCTCATATATACGATTAAATTATGATTCGAAATCAGAACATCAGGAAATGTAAAATTACCAAACTGCCCCTGATGCCATACGAAACCTAAATGAAGTCTGATTCAGACGAAACTGATACCGATAGAAGCCCAGATACCTGTGAAACTGTATTCTTGATTAAATGATGAATCAGAGTCAGAATCTTATGAAACGTAAAATGACCAAAATACCCCTGAGCACATGAAGTGCAAAGTAGAGGTGGAATAAAGGTCAAGCTGATCTGATAAATTATCATAAGGATAATTATGAACACTGAAGGGCTAAATAAGACTCTGGAATAGTTAACGCGTACAACTGAGAAATGACTAATGTGTCTCGATGACCTAAAAGTAGATACCAAACGAAGTCCAAAGGACTTAGAAAATTATATCTAAGATATGTGTACTATTCTGAGGACCACGATAGGGTCCGGGACAAGAATGGAAAAATTACCATTTTGTCCCTAAGGCTAAATAAGCACTTAACTGATAGCGATTCAAGTCTAAAAGACTTAGAACTTCATGTATACGATATATGGGATATTCTGAGAACCGCGACTGGGTCTGGGGCAAGAATGACAAAATTACCATTTTGCCCCTATGGTTATAATAAGAACCTAACTGATACCGATTGGAGTCCAAAGGACCTAGAACTTCATAGTTAAGATATTAAGACTATTCTGAGGACCGCGACAGGGTCCGGGATAAGAATGAAAAAATTACCATTTTCCCCCTAAGGTTGGATAAGTAACCTGACTGATAACGATTGAAGTCTAAATGACTTGGGTTATAATCCTGATGACTGTTAAGCCTAATTTAAGAATAAAATAGCCCCGGATGAAACCCGATGAGAGGGCGATAGGCTACTAGGCTATCTTAGGTAAACCGATAGACACCTAAGATGACGAATAAGGCCTGAATGGATGAATTCTGATCTGTCTGTGATTGATGATGATTATTCAGGACATACATGGAGATGCCTGACGTACTTGGAGGTTATCGGATTGTTTGTGCAAGGAGATAACCGTAACAGTTTGTGAGTAACTTGGAACTTCTGGCTTGGTGTATAAGTACACCGTTTAGTTACTGTATTTTGATTCACTGTACTGTTTTATCTGCCATACTGTTTAAATGCATGTTTTTAAATGCATACTCTTGTATAATGTATTACACGTGACATGATTTTGTACTGTCCTACTCTCCTGTTCAGTTCGGGTCTATCATGTTCCGTTGTATGGTCTGTCCTGGTTTTGTTCTGTACTGTTGCGTCTTGTGAGTAACCTTGACTCCTGACTTGGTGTATAAGTACACTGTCTAGTTACTGTATTTTTAAATACTGTACTGTACTGTTTTATCTGATACACTGATTTCATGCTCTCACCCAAATGCATGATCTCTACTCTGTCTGGCTTCTCTGTTCTGTACTGAAATCGCTGTTTTAAACTAGTTCTGAATGAACAACTGACTCCTGGTACCACTTCAGTCTTGAACACTATATGAGCATACCGCACTGTTTAATCTGTGCATACTGTACTGTTTATACTGTTATACTGTTCTGTTCTGCTCATTACTGACCTGTTCTGTTACTCTAATGTTTTAACTGTACTCCTGTTTTAATACTGTTTCAAATGAACGTATTTAACTATCTTAGTGAGTAACCCTGACTCCTGAATTGGTGTATAAGTACACTGTCTAGTTACTGTATTTTAAAATACTCTACTGTACTGTTTTATCTGATACACTGATTTCATGCCCTTACTCAAATGCATGGTTTTTACTCTGTCTGATTCCTCTGTTCTGTACTGCAATAAATCTATCACTGTTTTTACTGAAAGAACAACTGACTCCTGGTACCATTTCTGTCTTAAGCGCTATATGAGCATACTGCACTGTTTAATCTGCGCATACTGTACTGTTTATTCTGTTATACTGTTCTGCTCTGCTTATTACTGACCTGTTCTGTTACCCTGATGTCTTAACTGTTCTTCGATTTTTAATACTGTTTCAAATGAACGTGTTTAACTATTTGTTATGTTTGATCTGTTTTGTCCTGACCTGTTCTGTTTGATCCGTTCAGAACATGTCTGTTTGATCTATTTGAGCCGTTCAGTTCTAATCTGTCCTGATCTGTTACGTTTGATCCGTTCTGCCCTGACCTGTTCTGTTTGATCTGTTTGATCCGTTCAGTCCTGATCAGCCCTGACCTGTTCTGTTTGATCTGTCTGATCTATTCGATCTTGATCCGTCCTGATTTGTTATGTTTCTGATGTTTCGGTCTGTTCCGTTCTGTTCTGTCTCGTCCTGTTCTGCTCAATACTGATCTATCATGTTCTTTAATGATGTACCTGTATCTCTGACTAACATACTGTTTTCGCTCAGTTCTGTCTTGTTCCGTTTCGTTGATGATATACCTGTATCTCTGGTTGACATATTGTTTCCGCTCTGTTCTGTTATGTTTTGTTCGGTTATGATTTGTTATGTTCTGATTCGTTCCGTTCTATTATGTTTTATTGTGATCCGTGCTGACCTGTTCTATGCTGACCCGTTCTATTCTGACCTGTTTGTCTCTGATTGATATATTGGCATCATTTACTATTCTGTTTTGATTTGTTGTGCTTTGCTTCATCCTGTTCTGATTTGTTATGTCCTGCTCTGTTTGATTCTGCTCCGTCTTGACCTGTTGTGTTCTGTTCTGTACGGTTATACTTGATATGGTCTGTTATGTTCTGTCTGTTCTGATCTGTGGTTTTATTTTGTTCAGTCCTGCTTTATTCTACTGAAACTACATTTAAAGTAGATTTATAAAACTGCTATTTCAGAAACAACTGAACTACCCTTGTGCTTTGTAAACAAGAAATGGATTTGAAACCCTTGACAGGGAACCTGTGTTACTCATTGGGCTTCTCGAAGCTCACCCTATTCCCTAACATTTTTCAGGAATGATATCTATTGGATCTGTGGAGACTGGATTATTGAGGATTGAATCTGTTTAATCAGGTGAGTGATGTAATACTGACTGACTTGACTGATATGTATTAGATATTGACATGGCTCATAGGATTTAAACGATACTCTAGAGATTATAGTTCTGCTCTGTTGTTATATGTCGGATTATAAATATGCTCTGAGGTTAGAATTGTTAGATGTTGGATTTTAGACTGGCTCTGTGGTACATAACCTTACGGTGAATACATGAGTTGCATTCCCTTGACAAAAAAAAAAAAATAAAAAGTTTTAAATTCCGCTGCATCTGACCCTACAGTCGGAGTGCAATTCATTGGAAAGTTCAGAAATTGCCTTCGGTTGGTCGCGTGGCGGCTGACTGGCATCACGTCCTCGACATCCGCGTAGGGTGGGGTTCAGGGATGTGACATGCACTGGCTGGGTAGTATCCTCGTTGATCGGCTGCTCTGGTCGTACTAGCTGACTAGCACCCACGTTGACAGGCTACTCCTGTCGTCCTAGCTGGCTAGTGCCTGTTTGATTCGTACCAGCTTGAATCTAGGGTAAGGCCTCGATAACCCTCTCCATCAACTGTTCCAAACGCTTGATACACTCCACAGCAGCCGCGGTAGTCCTTGTGTTAACCATTGCTGTAAAAGATAATCAGTACGTTTACATAACATAATAGTTAGTAGCACATAAGGTCTAACATAAAGGTATCGGTATTACTATCGCTTCATTCCTCCATGTAACAGTTCTAGTGTTCTATTCCTGTCTCCCATGACTCGCTAGGACCTAAAACTTAGCTATGATACCAAGCTATAATGAGCCGAAACCCACCCTATGAGGATCTCGTGTCGCGGGGCCGACCCAATGGCCGTCCCTACTTTTTTCATTCTTTGTACCAATGATAACAGTAAATAATGTAAACATAACATTAAAATGCGGAAGTCTTAATACAAAATATTGTTCAAAAACTAAAAAATGTAATTGACAACAGACTAAACATAAACCACTTTTAGGTGGTGAGTACATAGGAGAGACTACATTATTCTATCATGCTCATCAATTGTCTCCCTAAGCTCATTATCTCCTATTTTGGTTCTATAGCATATTCACCTAAAAAAATAGTAAGTGGGGTGAGCTAACAAAGCTCAGTAAGTAAAATCCTATCTCCAATACGAGTCAGGATTACATCGAAAAATATAAATTCAAAGGTAACATGATAGCCAGTCTTGACAATGGTTGCAGTTTACAGTAAAAAGCCACAATGGCCAATGAATAGTAAGGCACAATAAGCAAGTATGAGTAATGGTGTAGCATGGATATGGATAAAGCTCAATAATCACAATCAACATGAATATACTACCACAATAAAACGGTCACAGTCAAGTCTAATAAATATGGAACTATAGACATGAAATTTTTCATAGGGAAATGAAAGCATCCTAGGAATCCAATAAACGTCAACATAACAGTCAAACATGAGTGATGCATTTACTCTATTCAGGGTTTGGCAGACCCTTGGTCTTTTGGGGGCCTGGCATTCCCCCCCTTAACTTGAATGCATATAAAATGCCCTTTTAACTCACTGCGTAAAAATGCCATCATTGCCATGTGTCCGTTCACGGACTCGACCCGTAGGTCTTGTCAATCAGATAGCATCGGAAGGAAATTGTGATTGAGCACAAAAGCCAACATTTATCATAAATCAAAATTCTATCATAATTTCATAAGAAGTGCATAAAGTATGGAATATCATGCAGTAGACAAAGAATGATAGGCCTTTCAAGGCACAATACAATAAAGCAATCATGAGATAACAGTCAATAAGCATCCTTCAGATAGGACAATATCAATGGTGGGACAATAACAGTGGTGCATACATGAGTACAAAATTTTGGCAGTAATAGAAAAAATGTGGCTCGAAAAACCACGTATAAGAGATAAGAGTTTATTTACCTTAAATTCGTACAATCTACTTTAGTATTTCGTATCTTTTTCTTTTCCCTTTGCCTGGCCTATACATCAATAAACACGTCTCAGTTTTAATGTCATTTATAAATTTGGATACCTCGCTACTCTAAGTATCTCTTTTACTAATTTGGGTTTTCACAATTTTCAATTTGGACTTCTATACCGAAAGGGCAAAATGGTCATTTATGTGTCTCTATCTTTTGGGTTCTATTTTCACAAAGTGCACTTCATTGTTGAGTCCAGAAGGTTCGAAATAATAAAAATTCACTATCTATTTAATTCGATCGGAGTCCTGTTTGACTCACGTTTGACTTAGGGGCATTTTGGTCATTTTGGCATTTCTACAGGGTATTTTATTTTTGGGACTCCGTCTCGTGAAACGGACCTCACCATTAGATCCAGATGGCCCAAACCAATAAATTTACACTATTTATTTGACTAATTTGGATATTGAGAATTATTTTAATAATTACTAATTTAACTAATTATTTAAATTAATTAAATATAACTAATATATATATTATTTAGGGCAAAATAGATCACATGAGCCTTAGTGGCACAGTGGTTCGTGTTCCGTGCAATGACCCTATGGTCTTGGCTTCAAGTCGTGGGAGCAGCAGTCCTTGCATTTTTTTTTTTCTTTACTATTATGAGCCAAATAGCAACTAATGGATCAAAATAGGGATAAGTTATTCCTATTTTGATTTCAATTTCTTAAGCCCGTAACGAAACACCCCCTATTCTGATTTTAATTTAAAACAATCCCATACATCGAACAACGCAATTTCAATCTAACCTATTATAACACAGTGTTGTGTAGGGCACTGTTCATCATCTTGCCCCACGATTATCCGGTTAGGCTCCGGTAGGGTTCCGGCGTCTTCTCCGACATCCGTGACCCTTTTCCGATCAATTTTTTGTCATAATTTGATGTAGTTCCCTTCCAAATTTCGTGGGCTTTCCATTTCTATACTTACTTTTTAGATTGGTTCACTTGTTCTTCACGAAATATTGAGAACCTGTAGCTCTGACCAACTGATTTCTTTCAATTTCGTGCCTAGTTTCTAACTTTTTTTACCGTAAATAAGCCCTACATGATTTCTAGACATGGTATAACAATCCTACATACTTTAAACAAAGTTCCATGCATATATTTGCCAAAACTTGATTATTCCTCAAACCCTGTAAATAACTTTTTCTCTCTTATCTTTGAATCATTTTTCTTGATTCTTGTTCCTATTTAACCCATTTTTCATGCTTATTCTGACCCTATAAATAAAACCTAACCTTCATGCTTAAAAATCTAAAAATAGAATTTACTTGGCTTACCTTACTTCTCACGTTTTTGTTCGCAGTATCTCCCACTATATCGTAGAACTCCTCTTCTTTGGCCTCAGCTTCTCAATTTCCTTCTTCCTTTTTTTTAACATCCTATCAATACTCACGTATAGATATATATCAGTTTGCCCCTCCTCCGTTCAGCACCCATTGTTTCTCTCTCTCTCTCCCTCTCCCTCTCTCTCTCTAATCTTTTATGTTCCGAAATCCTTATCAGCTTCATCTTTTTTTTGAAATCAAACTCCTAGATCCATAAGTCACGCCCCTCCCTTATCTCAATTGCGGTATTACAAAATATATGTATATATATATGTATATATATATATATGTACATACATATATAGACTACCATATATATATATATATCCATACATACAACCATATATATATATATCCATACATACAAATACGACCTTCTATACATACATATATATATATATATATTACACGTATATAGGTATAGCTATATATACATATATAAATACTTTTTTATTTTTATTTTTATTTTCGTATTCGTTCATGGCTTGCTCAGGTATCGCCCGGGCATTATTCGTTCCTCCGAAACTTTTGAGCTTTCAAACCGTCCATTTTATTCAATATTAAAATAGAAACCCTAACAGCTCGGGTTTACATCACTCAATCGATTACAATTTTTGGTCAAGGTATTTGTAACACCCCGACCTCAATTAATTAATAATTAGTTTGCTAATTATTAATTAGAACCGACATAAAGAATAATTAAGAAAGTTAATTGGGAACCCCTCGACGGTCACGGTAGACCAATAAAATAATTAAACACGTCAGGAGAAGAGGGTGTTATACCCGAACCTAATTACCAATTAATTAAGTGAAATGATGTCATTTTAACACTGTGGAAACTCGAATTAGCGAACTATGACGGCCACAAATAAATAATAACCGCATGAGGCCTTTAACATTGAAGCTAACCGAGAAAGGAAGCTACCAGAAGAAACCGCTTCATAAAAAGAGCAATAGAAAAGAAATTAGGGAGGAAATAGCTAAAACAAAATTTTGTGCCAGCCAAACAAAGCATAAGCCCAAATGGGGGAAAAATGCCCAAAAGTGAGGCCAAGGGGATTTGAACCCTTGACCAAGTGGGACAAGATTTTTGGCATCCAAAAATAAACCAAGTGGGCTGTCAACAACTATATGCCTAATACACAACAGAATTGTATATAAGCCAAACTCAGCCAAGGCCACCTCCCAAATTGGCCAATGGCCATGCATGCAATACCTCATCATCACCTCTACTTCAGCACACTTGATCACACCTCCACCAACCATTTTTCATGCAAGAGACAAAAAAGAAGGTGGAAATAGTTTTTTTTTTTATATATATATATATATATGTGTGTGTGGGTTAATGCATGCATTTATGTATGTGTTCTGCATATAGGGGTGGGTAAATCAGAACACAAATGTGTTTGTATGCAAGTGTGTGGGTGTGTGCTCGGGTAGAGAGAGAGTAAGGTAGAGAGAGAAATGAAGAAAGGAGAGATTGTGTGTGCATATGCGTGTATACATGGAGGAATCAGGAATCAAAGGAAAGGGAGAGTTGCCGCAACCACCATGGATGGGGTAGAAGAAGAAGAACAAGAGAGGGATGATAGCAGCAGAAGGAGAAAGGGGCCATTGAAGGTATAAAACACAAACCCACAATATTTCTCTTTCTAAAATTTATATGTATATGTATACTGTTTGTAAATTCCTTATGCATGCATGAGTAGATTTGACGCTAAGTAACTAAGATAAGTTGATTGAGGGAGTCAAAAGGGCTCGGTATACACGAATCCACAAGGATCACCATTGTCGGACCTCAAAATTTACAGGTCTGAAACGACCTTTATGAAACCAGTTTTTGACCTTTAAAACCTTAAAAGGATCTTACGGGCGTCCAAAAAATCACCAGCCGTGACCCAAACCCTCGAAGGAAGACCACTGAAACCGAAGTTATAGGTTGCGGGTTATTTTTGGAACACCTCCAAATGTGCGATCCAACTTGATTTATGAATGGAATAGTAACCCCCACGATGTACGGTTACAACAAGCCAAAAAACATCAACCTTGGTGGAGGAATGAGCATGTACAAGGGGAATATCCTGTCAACCATTAACGGTGGAATCGAGCTTGTGAGCTCGTTCCAATCCACAAAACAAATGACAAAATGTTTATTTAGCCTCTAGAAGCACCATAGAATGAATAGCAGTGGAAATCCATGGCCAAAAACCCACAAAATTGAAAAAGCAAAATTTCAGCAACTAGGGCTACAGTGACCCTAGCGTTGGGGAAGATGAACAGTGGAGGGTCAGGTTATGGACCGGGTCTCAGGTCGGGCCCCGACCCAACCACAAAATGGTTTAAAACCTTTAAGTGAAACTACGCTGTTTCAAGCCTTATGTTTTAAATTTAAGTTGAATTCGGGTTGTTTGGTTACGGAAGTATGAAATTGGAGATCTTTAGGGATAACCTAAACACGGATAAGGAGACAAATTGGAATAACAGGAATATCTTATTCCGATTCAGTGAGGATGAACTCTGGTTCACACTGTATCTGGTCCGGTTTAGGGTTTTAACCCAAAAACCCTCTGGTTCAGTAATTTAGGTAAAATAAATAAAACCAGAACTATCCTAAATTACAGATTGACCCCAACAGTTTAAAGAATTCTGTTTTGGCCCAGGATATGGAAATTTAATTCAAATAAGCCCCTGAAAAATAAATAAATAAAATAATTATTTTATTAATTGGATAAGATTACTATTTTACCCTTCGGCACTAAATGACTCAAACAAAGCCCAAATTAAATAAGTAAATAGTGAATTTTTACTACTTTGGGCATTCCGGACTCAATGGTGGAGTTCTATTTGGGAAATTAAGTCTTGAAAAATAAAGACACGTAAATAGTAAATGACTGTACTGCCCTTGATGATACCTAAGGCCAAATAAAAATAAAAGATAGTCCAATTTAACTATGTCGGACACTCTGGACCCAATGGTGAGGTCCATTTTATGAACCGAGGTCACAAAAATTTAGTTATACAACATGTGAAATTACCAAAATGCCCCTGATGTATACAAAGTCTAAATGAAGTCCAAATGGGATGAAATTGATACCGATAGAAGCCCAGATACTCGTGAAACTGTACACATGATAAATGTTGAATCGGGGATAGAATTTCACAGAACGTAAAATTACCAAAATGCCCCTGATGCTATACGAAGTCCAAATAGGAAGAAATTGATACCGATAGAAACCCAGATACTCGTGAAACTGTACACATGATTAAATGACGAATCAGGGTCAGAATTTCACGAAACGTAAAATGACCAAAATGCCCCTAAGTATGGTAAGTGCAAGTAGAGGCCGAATAAAGGCCAATCTAATATAATAAATTGTCATAAGCATAATTATGAACATTGAAGGGTTAAATAAGACTCCGGAATAGTCAACGTATAAAATGAGAAATGATCGATGTGTTCCGATGATCAAAAGCAGATACCAAATGAAGTTCAAAAGACTTAAGAATTTATATATGAGATATATGAAACATTCTGAGGACCACGACAGGGTCCGGGACAAGAATGGTAAAATTACCATTTTGCCCCTAAGATTAAATAATACTTAACTGATAACGATTAATGTCTAAATGACTTAGATTATAATCCTGATAACTGCTAAGCCTAAGTAAAGAATGAAATAGCCTCGGAGGAAACCCAATGAAAGGGCAATAGGCTATTAGGCTATCTTAGTTAATCCGATAGACGCCTAAGATGATGAATAAGTCATGAAAGGTTAAATTAGGATCTGTCTATGATTGATGATGGTTATTTAGGATATGCAAGGAGGTGCCTGGCGTATCTGGAAATTATCAAATTATCTATGAATGGAGATAAGCAAGTGATAACTGGTTAAAAAGTGCGTATTTATTTTGTTAACCGTAGATATTCTTGCACTTTTATTATTTTAATTTCTCCAATCTATATGCATTTGCTGGTTAATTCTTATTTTATCTTTTTGCAGAGAAAGCTCGTCAAAGTTGATGATTTAATGGTAGATTTGGAGCAAAAGAAAAATATTGGGCTTTGAAGTGTGAAAAGAAGTGGAAAACAAGTGATTTTGGGTTAGAAGAGAGGCTTGGTCCATATGTTGGTGGACCAGGGCCTATTTTAGCATTATAGGCTCTATTTTGGAGCACTTTAGACTCCCTTTTTGGGCCCCTAATGTCTAATTACGGGATTTTATGCTATTTTCCTAAATTCTTATTTTGTAAGGGTATTTTTGGAAAAAGGGGGATATTATTGTGAACTAGGGTTTTGGAAAAGGAGGAGGCCGTCTTGGAGATCTAGAGGAAGAGAAGAAGGAAGGAGACAACTCTAAAGAAGAAGATGAAGAACTCCATGGCTATGGTGGTCTCCTCTTCCACTTTCATAGGCTAAGTTCTCCCATTCCTAGGGTTTAGATGAAACCCTAGTCAAGTAATATTGTTTCTTTGTATTTTATTTTTGGGTTAATTAGTTTTGGATGTTGATTGTATAACTGTTGGGATTTTTAGTAAAACAATAATCGTATTATTCAGTTTCACATAATCAATTTCTGTGATTTTGTTTATGTGGTTATACAATAGTAATATGTGTACATACATCAAAATCGTAGGACGAGTCATAACTCAGGGAAAACAAATTGTGACTATGACCTTAGAATTAGCGTAGACAATTTGTGTTGACCAAAGATGATTCGTGCTTAGGGTTTTGGTGCATGGTTTTCTTGATGATTGTATTGAGGCTTGTAGCCAAAATACATCTTTTACATCCAAATTTAATGGCCCAAGAATTAATACAATTGAAGTTAGTTACAAGATTAGTGGTGGATTCAACACCCTAGGAATTCTCTTTTAATTTGATTCATTATTAGTTCAATTGAATATTTGCTTTAATTATAGTTCTCATTTAATTTTAGAAAGAAAATCAACAACAATCAATTTTTGTTAATTTGAATTAAAATTAATCTCAACTTCGGTTTTTAAACAATAAACAGTCTCTGTGGGTTCGACCCTTACTTCTCTACTATACTAGTAGTTTAGTTTGGTAATTTGATTGATTTCCACGACAGATCAGCGAACAGTTGTGAGTAACTTGGAAGTTCTGACTTGGTGTATAAGTTATATTATCTAGATATTGTATCTTCATACACTGTACCGTTTCATATACTGTATTGTTTAAATGCATATATTTAAATGCATACCCTGTGTACTACATTACACATGGCATGATTTTGTTCTGTCCTGCTCTTCTGTCCTGTTCGGGTCTGTTCTGTTCTGTTATATGGTTTGTTCTGATTCTGTTTTATTATGTTGTGTCTTACTCTTAGGCCCACTCTAGTTTTGAGTGGTATGGCATAAGTAGGCCAGAGTGGTACCTAGAGGGTAGAGGCCCCACGAGTAGTTTCGTGATGGGCAGCTGGGGAAGCTCGAATATACTTAATTAGGTGCCCAATTGGCATCATGTTCTATTCTGTTCCGCTCAATACTGATCTGTTCTGTTCTTTGATTTATTTGCCTATACTTCTGATTGACATATGGTTCCGCTCTGATCTGACCACAGAGGGTAAAGGCCCCACGAGTGGTCCGCTTATGGGCAGTTGGGGAAGGTTTAGGAACATTTGATGATATGTCGTTGTTTGATTGGTACTCAGTTCTATTCTGATCCGTTTATTTTGGCTCAGCTCTGTTTTGATTTGTCTGATCTATTCTATTCTGATCTGATCCATCTGAGCTGCATTGTCCTACTCGAGCTACATTTGAGCATCCATTTCATGATTATGTGCCTAATTGGCATCCTGTTCTATTATGTTATGTTCTGTTCCGCTCAACTCTATTTTGTTCCATTCTATTAATGATATGCCTATGTCTTTAATCGATATACTCAATTTTGTTCTGTTCCGTTCTGTTGATGATATGCTTATGTCTCTGATTAATATACTCAATCTATTCTGTTCCGTTGATGATATGCATATATCTCTGATTGATATATTGGCATCATGTACTGTTCAATTCTGATTTGTTGTTCAGTTATGTTTTGTTATGATCTATTCTGTTATGATCTGTTTGTTCTGTTTGGTTCTAAAGTGACTGGTAGTTGATTCTGTTTTATTCTACTTAAACGACATTTAAAGTGGATTTATAAAACTGTTATTCTGAAGTGATTAAACTATCCATGTGCTTTATAAGCAAGAACTAGTTTTGAAACCCATGGTAGGGAACCTCTGTTACTCACTGGGCTTATTTAAGCTCACCCCATTATCCTAACATTTTTCAGGATTTATCTCCATTGGATTAGAAAGCACTATGATATGACATGGATAAGCCGAGTGGCATTCCCAGTAAAGGATTTGATGGCACTGATTTGTGGTGACTTGGACTCTTATGAATTGAATCTGGTTAGTCAAGTGAGTGACATGATTTGATTGATGTGATTGATATGCACTAGATATTGAGACATGACTCATGGTAATGGTACTCTAGAGATATTAGATGTGCTCTATGTTATGTGTCTGATTATCAACGTACTCTGTGGTTAGAGTTATTAGCTATCTGGTTTTCGACTTGCTCTATGGTACACACCTCTATGGTATTTATAAATGAGTTGCAATCCTGAGATGAAAAAGGCTTTAAATTCCGCTGCTCTGACCCTACAATTGGAATGCAATTCGTCATTAAGTTCAGAAGTTTGCCTTTTGTTGGTCACATTGTTGGTCGGCAAATCAGCAAGGCGGCTAACTGGCATCACGTCCTCGAGATCCGCGTTGGGTGGGGTTTGGGATATGACAATATTACATTCTCCCCCCTTAAATAAGTTTGGTCCCTCAAACTTGACTATATCATGGTGTAAATAGATGAGGATACTGAGTGTGCATTTCATTTTCTCGTTCCCAAGTGGCCTCCTCAAATTGAAAGTTCCTCCATAATACCTTTACCAGTGGAATGGTTTTGTTTCGTAGAACTTGCTCTTGCCTGTCTAAGATTTGTACCAGCTAGTCAATATAACTCAAATCCTCCTGAACATTTAGTGGCTCGTGCTCGATTATCTGATATGGGTTATGCACACACTTCCTTAGCATCGAAACATTGAAAGCATTATGCACGTGTGCCAGCTGAGATGGCAAGGCTAGCCGATACACCATTGGCCCGACTCGTTTGTCAATCTTGAACAGTCCACTGTATCGTGGCCCTAGTTTCCCACTCTTGCCAAACCTGAACACTTCTTTCATCGGTGATACTTTCAGGAATACGTAGTCACCTGTCGTGAACTCCAACTCTCGTCTCCTAGTGTCAGCATAACTATTTTGTCGACTCTGAGTTGCTAGTAAACGCTGCCTGATCAGATGGATATTATCAGTGGTTTGCTCTACTATCTCTGGCCCAAATAACTTCCTATCATGTACTTCTATCCAGCATAGTGGGGATTACATTGCCTACCCTATAATGCCTCATACGGTGCCATATCGATACATGATTGATAGCTATTGTGGTACGCGAACTCTACTAATGGCAGCTGATCCTCCCAACTTCCCTTGAAATCCATGACACAGAATCGTAGTAGGTCCTCCAATGTCTGTATCGTCCTCTAGGACTGTCCATCTGTTTCGAGGTGGTATGGAGTGCTAAGACTCAATTCCATACCTATAGCCTTCTATTGACTCCTCTAGAACTTAGACACCAATCGTGGATCTCGGTCAGATACAATAGATACTAGGACTCCATGTAATCGAATGATCTCCCTAATATAAAGCATGGCCAATCGTTCTAAAGTATGAGTCATGTTGGTGGCAAGAAAATAGGCCGTCTTTGTCAGTCTGTCGATGATCACCCATATAGAATCATTCCCATGTGATGTCTTAGGCAACCTTGATAAAAAATCCACCGTAATATGCTCCCATTTCCACTTTGGTATTGGCAAGTGACTGTAAAAGCCCTCCTGGCTACTGGTGCTCAACCTTGATCTGCTGACACTTTATACATCGTGCAATGTGCTCAGCTATATCCTTCGGCATCCTTGACCACCAGTAAGTGCTCTTCATATTGTGGTACATTTTTGTATTTCCCTGGTGTATAGCAAATTTAGAACTGTCTGCCTCATCAAGAATCTCCTTCCTAATCTCGGGTACGTCTGGTATGCAGATCCTGTCATGATAATACAACACCCCATCTCGTATAAAGAAATCTGTATTCTCTCCAGTCTCGTCCTCTTGACGAAGCTTAACTAACTTGCTTTCGTGAGCCTGCAATTCCTTGATCTTGTCAACAATCATATGACCGATTGTGACTTTAGCACCCATTCCCCTAGAACTTGGCAGAATCACCTCTACCTCTAAATTCTGTAGTAGCTCTTCCTGTGTAGTCAATAGGTAAGCAAGACTCCCTGAAAACATCCCGCTAGAGCATCAAACTGAGCTCGTAGTCCTTACTTCACTCTAACCACGTCGTTGGCACATATTGAGCTCCTTTTGCGTAAACAAGTACTTGAGACTTTTATGATTGGTGAAAATCTCACATGTGGCTCCATACATATAACGTCTCCAGATTTTAAGGGCAAAGACAATAGCTACAAGCTCGAGGTCATGAGTTGGATAGCTCTTTTCATGTAGCCTGAGTTGTCGTGAAGCATAAGGCACTGCCTTTCCCTGTTCCATCAAAACACATCCCAAGCATTGGTGTAAGGCATCACTACAGATCACAAAACCTTATGTCCCATCTGGTACTATTAGGATTGCAGCTGTAACCTGTCACGACCCGAAACCCACCCTACGCGGATTACCGGATCGCGACCGCCGCCCCGAGACCCGAAGGCCTCGAGACAAGGCTCGCATCTGCAGCGGTATCGGATAGATGTGTTTCATGTGGTTGCGGAAGCGTGAAAAACTTTTTTTTTTCTTTCTTATTTAAATTTTGCACATCCGTCCAATACTGCCGCTCTTCACATTTCGGTATACATGTATTATAATCATACATTCAGAGCGTAACTAAAAACTTAAAAGACTTCATAATTAAAATCTTAATTCAACGGCCCCGTGGGGCTTAATACACATCCTTAAAATGTCAGCTAATACAAAACATATTAATCAGAGTTCATGTGATTTTTCCCCATAAGAACTCCTCAAGCAAATCTTCCCAAAAGCTAGGTTCATCCTTATAGTCTTCAAAAATCGATCTGCCCTTAGTCACCTGAAAGGGGGGGCGGATAAAATCCGGGTAAGCTAATCAAAGCTTGTGAGTAATTCCTGCATTCGTCATGGGGTTTTCAACTGGTAGTGGTTTTAGCACATGAGGGTTTTTGAAATACTCACTACCAATTGCTCGTACATTTTAGAACACAGAATATATGCATTCTTAAAACAATAGCTTCGAACAATTTAAGTATTCAAGCTAAATACACATTTTCTTCAAATAGAGTATATGCAATTTAAAAGCATATAAACACGTGAAATAGAATAGGGATAATACCTACTTCTATTTTCAAAATCACTTGTTATCTTTTCTCTTTTATTAGGCGGAATCTGTTTCGAACCAGACCCCCATTTTACTGCCAATACTGTCGATGGAGATATCTCATTTGCCTGGGGGATTAGATCCTTCTACCGGGCATGTACTGTTGAATCCCGAAGGATTTCAACCGTCATGTAGGGTGGTACTTAGTACCGTTTATCTTATAAAACATTTGTCACATGACTTCTTCAATAGATATTTTTCATGAACATTTAAAGCATGAAATGTATAAATTCTACAATAAAGCTTCGAATACACGTGATAATCAAATTCAGAATATTAAAGAGGTTTGCAATTGATTTAGACATGCTGATGTATTTTCAAGAAAAGAGCTGAATTTAAAACATTTAATAAGCATGCCGTAACAGAATATTTTAAAAGAACGGAATCATATATAGACTGAATTTGATATTCAAAGGCTGCAATGACTTGTGCTTAAAACTTCTTCAAATATATGGAGTTAAATCTCCAGTTCAAATACAGGGTTACTCACCTCGGTCCTTTAGGGTTAGTGCTAAAGTGCGCTTTCCCACTTCCTCTGTAATTCCTAAGAACAATCCATAACAATCTCATTAACTTCACATTACTGCAATATCACCTACTGATGCTTCTTAATTTATGCTTAGTTCGTATTTTATCCTAGTCGATTTACTAACATCCTATAACTTCGCACGTACTTAATTAAACTCGTACTTTAACCTACGACACAATTTAATGTGTTAGAAACTTAATTTATTTCAACTTATACTCTTCTGGTAGCTCCATTAACTTCAATTTAAAGTTATTTGCTTCACATGTTAACGCGTCGCGTCTTCTCGTACTTTATTTTTTTTTGTATTTGCCTCAGTTTAATACTTCGGCAATGTTTTAATTATAGTCCTCTGACTGATGCTATTCATCAAATTTTATGTCTTTTTATCTTAGACACTTCTTTTGATCGAATGGACTTTACCATTGGGTCCAGAGCGTCGAAGAAAGTCAGTTTAGGCTTTCTTAGAATTTAATTCGGACTTTTATATGTAAAAGGGCAGAATGGTCATTTATCGTTTTGCGTGTCACATTTTTCGTACTTCGTTTCGTAATTTGGACTCCATTATTGAGTCCGGGATGTCAAAGAAAGTCAATTTAGGCCTCCTCCGGTTTCATTTTGGCTTTAAGGGTACCAGGGGTAATTTGGTCATTTTACCCCTTTGCAGGTCTCCAATTTTTCGGGACCTCATCTCATGTCGTGGACCTCACCATTGGACTTAAAGGGTCCGAGATAGTAAAAGTACACTAACAATTTGTTAATTTTGGACAAGGGGTATTTTGGTCGTTTACCCCTTCATGCGTCTTCATTTTTCGGGACCCAGCCTCGAAAAATGGACCCTACCATCAGTCTTAGAATGTTTGAAATAGTAAAAATTCACTATTTATTTATTAAATTTGGACTTCGTTTGACTTGTTTAGGGAGAAGGGCATTTTGGTCATTTTTGACATAATTAAGGGTCTCAAATTTTTCGGGACTCCATCTCATGTCGAGGACCTCACCAATGGACTCAGAAGGTCCGAGATAGTAAGAATATACCAATAACTTGTTGATTTTGGTCAAGGGGTATTTTGGTAATTTATACCTTAACGTGTCTAAATTTTTGGGCCCCATCTCGTAAAACGGACCCTACCATTGGCTTCAGAATATCCGAAATAGTAAAAATTCACTATTCATACGTCTGATTTGGACTTTATTTGCCCTATTAATGACCCAAGGGCATAATAGAAATTTTCTTTTATTTATTAAATAATTAAATTAATTATTTAATTATTTAATTATTTTTCCAGGGGCTTAATTGCATAATTTTTCCAAAAATTGGGCCACAGTGTAAATCCGTAGAATTTCTGGGGTCAAACCGTAATTAAGAAAAGGTTTGGTTTATTTGGTTTTGAATAAATAAGAAAACCAGTGGGTTCAGTCACATTTAAAATGAACCGGTCCGGTTTTAATTGAACCAATCCGGTTTGGTTGGCTTGAAACGTAATGCTGACGTCATGATGACGTCAGCCCTCACTGATTTAAATTTTAAAATTTAAATCTCCAAACGTCACCGTTTAAATAACCATAACCGGATTTGACCCGAACCCGTAACCGACCCATAGACTGACCCGACCCGAACAGTGTCGTCTTCCCCATGAGGGTCGACACTGTTCATCCGAAAACCCTAAATTTTTCAGTTCTATTTCGTACAATTTTACTACTCCATTTTTCCTGTTTCCTTTTCCAATCAGTTCCTAAAACCTTAACCCATGTTTCTACATTGTTTTTGGGACTCGAATTTAGTTCAATCGCATGGTTCGAGCCACGATAACCAGACTTGTAACGATCTGGTTCATGCTCATTTCTGCACCATTTTCTGAATGGTTTGGCTCTGTGTGACCCTCAAGGTGTGGGGATTCAGGTTTCATTCACAATGGTAGGTTTAACAGTGAGTTTTTGGGTTTGGGTTTTGGAACCCGTACCTGCAACTCGCTTTCTCATGGTCATTTCTTTACAATTTTGATCGCGGTCACATGTTTTGGGGATGTTTGTAGGGTCTACTAGAAGTCTTGATAGGCCAAATTGGGTTTGGGGAAGCTTGATTCAGTTTCATCATTTTGGGTATTGCATTTCAGTAAAATTTTCTTCCCCCCTGTAACCTCCATTTTCTCCCTCGATTTTCCATGATCTTAAACCATTTTTCTTGCAAAATAAAGCTCATTCTACATAGATTAAGACCCTATGTTTTCATGCTATAATATGAACGAAATCGACTTAAATTTTGGTTGGGAACTTACCTGTTTAAGTGGACTGTTCCCAATTCTTTCTCCCTCCTCGGTTTTGTATCTCTCTCCTTCTTCTTCTCCATTTCTTTCTCCTCTAGCTTCTGTATTTCTCTCAGAATTCCCTCTCTCTCTTTTTCTCTCTCTCTCTCTCCGTCCATGTGTCATGGGTGTGTATACATATATATATATAATATATGTATATATGTGTATATAGAGATTTGTTGGCCATCACTTCACTCCTTTACCCCATCAATTCAGAGTCATACCTCCCAGTACCTTCTGATTTTTTTTTTTGCCCATTCCTTCTTCCATCATTCTTCACCTACTTAGCATATAATATACTATTTAGTACATCATCCCCTTACCTCCATGTCTCCATGTATATATATATATATATATCTATATACATGTATTATATACTATGGACACAATATATATATATATATTATATTTATTTTATTTTATTTTATTCTATATCCAAATATTACACGTATAATTATATATATCTAATTATACACATATGAATACTTACACATGCTTGGTCACATAATACACTTTATGTGTGTATTTTGTATTTATTTTAATTAATAATCAATTCCATAAACTTAATTAATTAATTATTTTAAATTAATTAATTGTTTTCCTTAAGTGTAGACATCTTTACACTTATTTTCATAACCTCGAAATGCGTGCCCTATGACCCGGTATTTTTGGGTCGGGGTATTACATTCTTCCCTCCTTAAAAGAGTTTTGTCCCCAAAACTCGAATATTCTTTATTTCGAGAGTTCTAGTCTCCTTATGTCATATCTATCATCTTCGTATATCGTAATACATAAGATTATCTTCATTTACTTAATGATTCAGGAGATGAACTTTGATTCATCACTTTCAGATATAATATATGTTGACTCGTATCACTACTTGCTTTTAATTTACTAACGTACAATTTCTAATTCTTCATGTCATCTATTAGATTCATGTCTTCCAATGGTTTAAGGATTTCTTCGATCAGGTTGGATAAACTGACACTGTGTGTTTTTCAGCTACCTTAGTTACATGATAAGGCGGCCGTTCCTTACCGGTAACAGAGGTCCTGATAGCACACCAGTGACTATCAAAATCCTCCCTTTCTCTTTCATCCTTTTCTAATTATTGTTATTCACCTTCTTAGTTCATGTTTTACTTCTATTCTTCAGGCTCTATTTTTCTACTTTACTGCGGGTCCCATACCCCGCCTTCCTATCGTATCACGTATTTCAGAACACTTCCTTCATGTTACTACGGGTCCCATACCCCGCCTTTATATCATGTCACGTACTTCACATATCTACTTCATATACTGCGAGTCCCATACCTCGCCTTCATGTCATGTCACGTACTTCACATATCTACTTCATATACTGCGAGTCCCATACCTCGCCTTCATATCATGTCACGTACTTCACATATCTACTTCATATACTGCGAGTCCCATACCTCGCCTTCGTGTCATGTCACGTACTTCACATATCTACTTCATATACTGCGAGTCCCATACCTCGCCTTCATATCATGTCACATACTTCACATATCTACTTCATATACTGCGAGTCCCATACCTCGCCTTCGTACTTCACATATCTATTTCATGTACTACGGGTCCCATACCCCACCTTCCTATCACGTTGCTTCAGAACACTAACTTCATGTACTGCGGGTCCCATACCCCACCTTCATACTACGTATTCCTCATATCTACTTCCCACAACGCGAGTCCCATACCTCGCCTTCATATCGTATCGTGTACTTCGTATATCCTAGGTAGTCTAAAACCCTACCTAACTTATGGTTTGATCCTAATTCTCCTAATGTCACTAAGTTTGTTCAAGTAAACCTAGTGCTCTGATACCACTCTGTCACGACCCGAAACCCACCCTACGCGGATTACCGGATCGCGACCGCCGCCCCGAGACCCGAAGGCCTCGAGACAAGGCTCGCATCTGCAGCGGTATCGGATAGATGTGTTTCATGTGGTTGCGGAAGCGTGAAAAACTTTTTTTTTTTTCTTTCTTATTTAAATTTTGCACATCCGTCCAATACTGCCGCTCTTCACATTTCGGTATACATGTATTATAATCATACATTCAGAGCGTAACTAAAAACTTAAAAGACTTCATAATTAAAATCTTAATTCAACGGCCCCGTGGGGCTTAATACACATCCTTAAAATGTCAGCTAATACAAAACATATTAATCAGAGTTCATGTGATTTTTCCCCATAAGAACTCCTCAAGCAAATCTTCCCAAAAGCTAGGTTCATCCTTATAGTCTTCAAAAATTGATCTGCCCTTAGTCACCTGAAAGGGGGGGCGGATAAAATCCGGGTAAGCTAATCAAAGCTTGTGAGTAATTCCTGCATTCGTCATGGGGTTTTCAACTGGTAGTGGTTTTAGCACATGAGGGTTTTTGAAATACTCACTACCAATTGCTCGTACATTTTAGAACACAGAATATATGCATTCTTAAAACAATAGCTTCGAACAATTTAAGTATTCAAGCTAAATACACATTTTCTTCAAATAGAGTATATGCAATTTAAAAGCATATAAACACGTGAAATAGAATAGGGATAATACCTACTTCTATTTTCAAAATCACTTGTTATCTTTTCTCTTTTATTAGGCGGAATCTGTTTCGAACCAGACCCCCATTTTACTGCCAATACTGTCGATGGAGATATCTCATTTGCCTGGGGGATTAGATCCTTCTACCGGGCATGTACTGTTGAATCCCGAAGGATTTCAACCGTCATGTAGGGTGGTACTTAGTACCGTTTATCTTATAAAACATTTGTCACATGACTTCTTCAATAGATATTTTTCATGAACATTTAAAGCATGAAATGTATAAATTCTACAATAAAGCTTCGAATACACGTGATAATCAAATTCAGAATATTAAAGAGGTTTGCAATTGATTTAGACATGCTGATGTATTTTCAAGAAAAGAGCTGAATTTAAAACATTTAATAAGCATGCCGTAACAGAATATTTTAAAAGAACGGAATCATATATAGACTGAATTTGATATTCAAAGGCTGCAATGACTTGTGCTTAAAACTTCTTCAAATATATGGAGTTAAATCTCCAGTTCAAATACAGGGTTACTCACCTCGGTCCTTTAGGGTTAGTGCTAAAGTGCGCTTTCCCACTTCCTCTGTAATTCCTAAGAACAATCCATAACAATCTCATTAACTTCACATTACTGCAATATCACCTACTGATGCTTCTTAATTTATGCTTAGTTCGTATTTTATCCTAGTCGATTTACTAACATCCTATAACTTCGCACGTACTTAATTAAACTCGTACTTTAACCTACGACACAATTTAATGTGTTAGAAACTTAATTTATTTCAACTTATACTCTTCTGGTAGCTCCATTAACTTCAATTTAAAGTTATTTGCTTCACATGTTAACGCGTCGCGTCTTCTCGTACTTTATTTTTTTTTGTATTTGCCTCAGTTTAATACTTCGGCAATGTTTTAATTATAGTCCTCTGACTGATGCTATTCATCAAATTTTATGTCTTTTTATCTTAGACACTTCTTTTGATCGAATGGACTTTACCATTGGGTCCAGAGCGTCGAAGAAAGTCAGTTTAGGCTTTCTTAGAATTTAATTCGGACTTTTATATGTAAAAGGGCAGAATGGTCATTTATCGTTTTGCGTGTCACATTTTTCGTACTTCGTTTCGTAATTTGGACTCCATTATTGAGTCCGGGATGTCAAAGAAAGTCAATTTAGGCCTCCTCCGGTTTCATTTTGGCTTTAAGGGTACCAGGGGTAATTTGGTCATTTTACCCCTTTGCAGGTCTCCAATTTTTCGGGACCTCATCTCATGTCGTGGACCTCACCATTGGACTTAAAGGGTCCGAGATAGTAAAAGTACACTAACAATTTGTTAATTTTGGACAAGGGGTATTTTGGTCGTTTACCCCTTCATGCGTCTTCATTTTTCGGGACCCAGCCTCGAAAAATGGACCCTACCATCAGTCTTAGAATGTTTGAAATAGTAAAAATTCACTATTTATTTATTAAATTTGGACTTCGTTTGACTTGTTTAGGGAGAAGGGCATTTTGGTCATTTTTGACATAATTAAGGGTCTCAAATTTTTCGGGACTCCATCTCATGTCGAGGACCTCACCAATGGACTCAGAAGGTCCGAGATAGTAAGAATATACCAATAACTTGTTGATTTTGGTCAAGGGGTATTTTGGTAATTTATACCTTAACGTGTCTAAATTTTTGGGCCCCATCTCGTAAAACGGACCCTACCATTGGCTTCAGAATATCCGAAATAGTAAAAATTCACTATTCATACGTCTGATTTGGACTTTATTTGCCCTATTAATGACCCAAGGGCATAATAGAAATTTTCTTTTATTTATTAAATAATTAAATTAATTATTTAATTATTTAATTATTTTTCCAGGGGCTTAATTGCATAATTTTTCCAAAAATTGGGCCACAGTGTAAATCCGTAGAATTTCTGGGGTCAAACCGTAATTAAGAAAAGGTTTGGTTTATTTGGTTTTGAATAAATAAGAAAACCAGTGGGTTCAGTCACATTTAAAATGAACCGGTCCGGTTTTAATTGAACCAATCCGGTTTGGTTGGCTTGAAACGTAATGCTGACGTCATGATGACGTCAGCCCTCACTGATTTAAATTTTAAAATTTAAATCTCCAAACGTCACCGTTTAAATAACCATAACCGGATTTGACCCGAACCCGTAACCGACCCATAGACTGACCCGACCCGAACAGTGTCGTCTTCCCCATGAGGGTCGACACTGTTCATCCGAAAACCCTAAATTTTTCAGTTCTATTTCGTACAATTTTACTACTCCATTTTTCCTGTTTCCTTTTCCAATCAGTTCCTAAAACCTTAACCCATGTTTCTACATTGTTTTTGGGACTCGAATTTAGTTCAATCGCATGGTTCGAGCCACGATAACTAGACTTGTAACGATCTGGTTCATGCTCATTTCTGCACCATTTTCTGAATGGTTTGGCTCTGTGTGACCCTCAAGGTGTGGGGATTCAGGTTTCATTCACAATGGTAGGTTTAACAGTGAGTTTTTGGGTTTGGGTTTTGGAACCCGTACCTGCAACTCGCTTTCTCATGGTCATTTCTTTACAATTTTGATCGCGGTCACATGTTTTGGGGATGTTTGTAGGGTCTACTAGAAGTCTTGATAGGCCAAATTGGGTTTGGGGAAGCTTGATTCAGTTTCATCATTTTGGGTATTGCATTTCAGTAAAATTTTCTTCCCCCCTGTAACCTCCATTTTCTCCCTCGATTTTCCATGATCTTAAACCATTTTTCTTGCAAAATAAAGCTCATTCTACATAGATTAAGACCCTATGTTTTCATGCTATAATATGAACGAAATCGACTTAAATTTTGGTTGGGAACTTACCTGTTTAAGTGGACTGTTCCCAATTCTTTCTCCCTCCTCGGTTTTGTATCTCTCTCCTTCTTCTTCTCCATTTCTTTCTCCTCTAGCTTCTGTATTTCTCTCAGAATTCCCTCTCTCTCTTTTTCTCTCTCTCTCTCTCCGTCCATGTGTCATGGGTGTGTATACATATATATATATAATATATGTATATATGTGTATATAGAGATTTGTTGGCCATCACTTCACTCCTTTACCCCATCAATTCAGAGTCATACCTCCCAGTACCTTCTGATTTTTTTTTTGCCCATTCCTTCTTCCATCATTCTTCACCTACTTAGCATATAATATACTATTTAGTACATCATCCCCTTACCTCCATGTCTCCATGTATATATATATATATATATCTATATACATGTATTATATACTATGGACACAATATATATATATATATTATATTTATTTTATTTTATTTTATTCTATATCCAAATATTACACGTATAATTATATATATCTAATTATACACATATGAATACTTACACATGCTTGGTCACATAATACACTTTTATGTGTGTATTTTGTATTTATTTTAATTAATAATCAATTCCATAAACTTAATTAATTAATTATTTTAAATTAATTAATTGTTTTCCTTAAGTGTAGACATCTTTACACTTATTTTCATAACCTCGAAATGCGTGCCCTATGACCCGGTATTTTTGGGTCGGGGTATTACATAACCAGTCGGTCCTTTAGCTCTTGAAAACTTCACTCCCTCTCCTCAGTCCAGATAAACGAAACATTCTTCCCGGTCTGATGGGTGATTGGCATAGCAGTCTTGGAAAAATCCTTGACAAATCTCTTATAGTAGCCAGCTAAACCCATGAAACTGCAAACCTCCGTGATAGTAGTCGGCTGGGGCCAACTGGTAATAACCTTTATCTTTTGGGGGTCCACGGAGATCCCACCCTTACTAATCACATGCCCTAAGAATGAAACGCTTGGGAGCCGGAATTCACACCTCTTCAATTTAGCATATAACTTCAGCTCCCATAGCTTCTGTAGGACCTTCCTCAAATGCAGCTCTTCTTGGTTCCAGAATATCATCGATAAATATGATTACGAAATCATCCAAGTACGGCTTAATACTTTGTTCATTAAGTCCATGAATGCAGCTGAGGCATTAGTCACTCCAAAAGGCATGACCAAAAACTCATAATACCCATATTGGGTCTTGAACGCTGTCATTTGAATGTCTGTAGGCCTAACCTTCAACTAGTGGTAACCGGACCTCAGATCAATATTTGAGAACACCTGAGACCCTTCAGTTGGTTAAATAAATCATCTACTCTGGGTAGTGGATACTTGTTTTTGATGGTAACCTTATTCAGTTCACGGTAATCTATACATTGCCTCATGGTCCCATCCTTCTTCTTGACAAACATTACAAGTACACCCCATCGCGATGAATTGGGTCATATCAAACCCCTGTCTAGTAGTTCCTTTAGCTGAAGCTTTAACTCTTTCAGCTCAACTAGGGCCTATTCTGTAGGGTGTCTTAGATATAGGGGTAGTGCCTGGCAGTACGTTGATACTAAACTCAATCTCTCTGTTCATAGACATCCTTGGAAGATCATCCAGAAACACCTCAGGGAATTCCCTAGCAATGGAAATCTGCTTTAACACTAGCTACTATGACTCAGTGTCCTGGATGCTACATAAGAAACCATGGCACCTCTTGCGGAGTATACGTTGCAGCTTGTATAGCAAAAACAAAATAGGGTGGAGCAACCACTCCTGTCCCCTCAAACTCAATGGTCGGGAATCTAGGGGCTCTGGATAAGCACTCTCTTGGTCACAAAATCTATTGTGATGTGATTTGCCTTTGACCAGTCCATACCGAGAATAACGTCATATCCACAGATTTCTAATGGTATAAGATGGGACAGTAAAGGTATCCCCATAATCTATATCTCACAGTTCTTATACATTGTCTCCCCCATTAATGATTTTCCTGATGGTATAGTCACATTAAGTAAATATCCTAGAGGTTCTGTCGATCTGTTCAACTTAGCAGAATATGCAGGGGATATAAAAGAATGCGTAGAACCAGTATCGAATAATACACAGGCACGTTGAGAACAAACTAGAAGGGTACCTGCGACCACAGAAGTCGAAGCCTGAACGTCCCCCAGCACTATGGAGAAAACTTGTCCGACCTGTTGTGGAACATTTCCCTGTCCATTCCTACGGTTCAGAGGCCTGTTCACTATAGCTGTAGGCAGCTGGTGTCGTAGGTGTTGGTGCCCTAACCGAAGCGGCACTGGCAATGGCTCTGTTAGTTTGAGGGCACTCCCTTGTAAAATGTCCCACCTGACTATAATAATAACAAGCATTATTGCCCTTCAGACACTGACCCCTATGAACCTTCTGACAATAGGGTCATTTCGCTACTGGTCCCCTCAGTAGTGTTTGGCCTCCTCAAACTGGGCCCTAGGGCACGGGGATCGAGTCTCGGGTCTCGAGAATGAGGGTCCTTGCCTAGAGAAAGAAGACCTTGACCTCCGATTCTAACTTTCTCCTGACCTCTGATTTAGCTCGTCTCTTGGCGAACTCTTCACCATTCCTCTCAATGATCTTAGCGGTAGTCACTACCTCAGTGTAACTGTTGAGGCCTCAATCTGTCCTTAATGGCCCATCGTAGCCCCTCCTAGAACTTTTAGGCCTTGAGATCCTCACTATTGATAACATTTGGGGTGGATCTATCAACTCATTAAATGTGGCCTCATACTGTTCCACTGTCATATTACCTTGTGGAAGTACCATGAACTCAGCAATCTTTTGGTTCTTCACTTCTCGAGAAAAATACTTCTCATTGAAAACCGTGGTAAAGCGTTGGTAGTCCAAGTCCTGACTCCCTGGCCTCCTCAAGCAGCCAGCATTTGTGGGTAGCTCCCATGAACCGGTATGTGGCATCTGCCACCTTCTGTTTTTCGGTGCATGATAGGATACGAAAAATCCTGCTCATCTCTAAAAGCCACTCCTTCCTTAGCTATGGCTCCTTGGGGCTCGTCGATGTATGGAGGCTTCATCTTTTGGAACCGCTCATATGGGAATATCGGATCGTGCTCATTCTCTAGCTTCCCCCGTTGACTGGGCCGCTCTTATTGCACTGGCTGGCTAGTATCCTCGTTGACCAGGCTACCCTTGTAGTACTGGCTGACTAACACCTACGTTGACAGGTTGCTCCTGTCGTACTGGCTGGCTATTGCCCGTCTGATTCGTACCAGCTGACTTCGAGGTAAGGCCTCGATAACCCTCTCCATCAATTGTTCCAAATGCTCGATACGCTTCATAGCGGCCGTGGTAGTCCTTGTGTTAACCATTGTTGTAAAAGATAATCAGTACGTTTACATAAGATAATAGTCAGTAGCCATGTAAGGTCTAACATAAAGGTATCGGTATTACTATCGCTTCATTCCTTGACATAACAATTCTAGTGTTCTATTCTAGTTTCCCATGGCTTGCTAGCACCTAAAACTTAGCTCTGATACCAAGCTGTCATGACCCGAAACCCATCCTATGAGGATCTGGTGTCGCGGGGCTTACCCAATGGCTTTCCCTACTTTTTCATTCTTTGTACCAATGATAACAGTAAATAATGTAAACATAACATTAAAATGCGGAAGTCTTAATACAAAATATTGGTAAAAGACTGAAAAATGTAACTAACAAGAGACTAAACATAAACCACTTTTAGGTGGTGAGTACATAGGAGGGACTACATTATTCTATCATGCTCATCAACTGTCTCCCTATGCTTCTGATCTCTTACTGTGGTTCTGTAGCATATTCACTTGAAAAAATAGTAAGTGGGGTGAGCTAACAAAGCTCAATAAGTAAAATCCTATCTTCAATACGGGTTAGGGATTACATAGAAAATATAAACTCAAAGGTAACATTAGAGCCAATCATGATAACGGTTGTAGTTAACTAGTAAAATGCCACAATGGCCAATGAATAGTAAGACACAATAAGCCAGTATGAGTAATGGTGTACCATGGATATGGATAAAGCTTAATAATCACAATCAACATGAATATACTGCCACAATAAAATGGTCACAATGAAGTCCAATAAATAAGGAACAATCAACATGGAATTTTTTATAGGGAAATGAAAGCATCCTCTGAATCTAATAAACGTCAACATAACTAGTCAAACATAAGGGATGCATTTACTCTGTTTCAGGGTTTTGCAGACCCTCGATCTTTTGAGGGCCAAGCATACCCCTTCTTAACATTATTTTTTTTGGTAAGTAACAATTTTATAAACCAAAAGGAGAAAGAAAATACAAGATGAAGAGGGCATACCCTCGAACAAGCTAGAGGGAAGGGACAGCTTCTACAGGCAGGAGAGCGCCCGGCCCAAAGCAAAAGAAAAAGGAAAGAACAAGAGAGAACAAAATCAAGAGGGCAAAGCCTCAAGCAAGCTAGAGGGAAGGAAGGCCTTCTATAGGCAGAAGAGCAACCGTCCCAAAGCTAAAAACATTACAGATTGAAAATGCTACTTGGGAGAGACCAGATACTTTGAAGCTGTTTATTAGAGACAGAAGCCGTAACCCCTTTAAAAGTAATGAGTCTGCCACGGATCATGTCCTGAGTCTGGGCGATGATGGCTTGAGGATTTTTCTTTAGGCCTGTGAACAAACTGGGCATTCCTTTCTGTCCAAATGTGATAGACCATGCAGGCTAAGGTGAGCTTCCCTAAGATAGAGGAGAACTGCTTGCCTTTGAAAGAGTTGCTCGCCCAAAGGATGATCTATTGCCAATCCCCAGAGGGGCATTGAAAACCACTTCTGGAGAGTAAGTTAGACCAAATGCTGGAAGTAAAGGGACAGAAAAGAAGAGGTGATTATGGCTCTCATTTTCCTTTATACAAAGAAGACACTTGAGATCATGACCAAGGTTAGTAAAGAAGAGACGATCCTTGGTTCGTAGACTATTCCGAATGGACAACCATAGGATAAATCCTGTGTGGGGGATAGCTTTGGAATGCCAAGCAAGCTTCCACCAATGAATTTGGGGATTACAGCTTCTCAAAGAGTCCCAGGCTGATCTGATGGAGAAAGTCCCATTAGCTGAAGGCAACCAGATGGCTTTATCTTCACGATGGGGTAAAGGATACAGATCTGTAGGCATGCCATTTTTTAACTCAATCAAGTGGGGAGAATTTTTCGCTGGCCAATGCCAAAGATTATCAAGAATGATGGATCCTACTGTAGCATGTCTCCCTAGACCGGAGTCATAGATGACCCTTTCCCCCATATTGTCGTAAATAGGTCCATTAGGCAGCTGGTAATCAAACCAAAGAGAGGCAAAGCGGCCATTCCCAATAGACATTTGTCAGCTTATTGCTTATGTCACTTTTTGAGTTAAAATTTCTTTGGTTGTGGGAATAATGCTATTCTTGTCTTCTCTATTTTTTTCCTATCTCGATATGCGAGTGTAATGGAGTGGTCGGTGTGGCCTGGCCCATCTGGTGGTTATTTTTGCCCTTAATACTGTTTCAACATCGGTTTAAATAAAATTTCCATCATGGATCTGTTAGATTCTTGCTTTTGATTGTGAGTCTTTATGCTTGTGATTTTTGAATTATTTCATCATTTGAATTTGAGAAATGAATGTTGTACATGTATATTTTGTTGTCCGAAGTTATACCCTTCCTTAACATGAATGCATATAAAATGCCCTTTTAACTCACGGAGTAAAAACGCCATCATTGCCATGTGTCCGTTCACGGATTCGACCCGTAGGTCCTGTCAATCAAAGAGCATCGGAAGGAATTGTGACCGAGCACAAAATTCGGCATTTATCATAAATCAAAATTCTATCGTAATTTCAGAAGAAGTGCATAAAGTATGGAATATCGTGTAGTAGACAAACAATGATAGGCCTTTTAAGGCACAGTACAATAAAGCAATTATGAGATAACAGTCAATAAGCATCCACCAGATAAGACAACATCAATGGTGGGACAATAATAGTGACGCGTACATGAGTACAAAATTTTGACGGTAATAGAAAGAATGTGACTTAGAAAACCACGTATAAGAGATAGGAGTTTACTTACCATTAAATTCATATGATCTACTTTAGTATTCCGTGTCATTCTCTTTTCCCTTTGCCTTGGCCTATACATCAATATACACGTCTCAGTTTTACTGTCATTTATCAATTTGTGTACCTCGCTGCCCTAGTTATCTCTTTTACTAATTTGGGTTTTCACAATTTTCAATTTGGACTTCTATACCGAAAGGGCAAAATGGTCATTTACGTGTCTCTATCTTTCAAGTTTTGTTTTCACAAATTGGACTTCACCGTTGAGTCCAGAAGGTTTGAAATATTAAAAATTCACTATTTATTTAAATTGATTGGAGTCCGTTTGACTCATATTTGACTTAGGGGTATTTTGGTTATTTTGGCATTTCTACATGTATTTTATTTTTTGGGACTCTGTCTCGTGAAATGGACCTCACCATTAGATCCAGAAGGTCCAAAATAGTAAATTTACACTATTTATTTGACTAATTTGCATATTGAGAATTATTTTAATAATTACTAATTTAACTAATTATTTAAATTAATTAAATATAACTAATATATATTATTTGAGGAAAAATAGATGCAGTGACCCTAAGGTCTTGGCTTCAAGTCGCGGGGGCAGCAGCCCCTAAGCATTTTTTTTCTTGACTATTACAAGCCAAATAGCGACTAATGGATCAAAATAGGGATAAGCTATTCCGATTCTGATTTCAATTTCTTAATCCCCCAACCAAACACCCCAAATTCTGATTTTAATTTAAAACAATCCCATACACCAAACGACGCAGTTTCAATCTAACATGTTATAACACGGTGCCGTTTAGGGCACTGTTAATCGCCTTGCCCCACGATTATCCGATGAGGCTCCAGTAGGGTTCCGGCGTCTTCTCCGGCGCCAGTGACCCTTTTTCGATGAATTTTTTGCCCTAATTGGATGCAGTTCCCTTCCAAATTGCATGAGCTTTCCATTTCTATACTTTATTTTTTGATTGGTTCACTTGTTCTTCACTGAAATAAAGAGAACCCGTAGCTTCGGCCAATTGGTTTCTTTCAATTCCATGCCTAGTTTCTAACTATTTTGAGCCCAAATAATCCCTACGTGATTTCTGAACATGGTATAAACAATCCTACATACTTTAAACAAAGTTCTATGCATATATGTCCCAAAACCCGATTATTCCTCAAACCCTATAAATACCTTTTTCTCTCACATCTTTGCATCATTTTTCTTGATTCTTTTTCCTATTTAACCTATTTTTCATGCTTATTTAGACCCTATAAATAAAACCTAACCTTCATGCTTAAAAATCTAAAAATAGAATTTACTTGGCTTACCATACTTCTCATGTTTTTGTTTGCAATATCTCCCTCTGTATCGTAGAACTCCTCTTCTTTGGCCTCAGCTTCTCAATTTCCTTCTTCCTCTTTTTTAACTTCCTATCAATACTCACGTGTGTGTGTGTATATATATATATATATCAGTTCACCCCCCCTCCATTCAGTGCCCCTTGTTTCTCTCTCTCTCTCTCTAATCTTTTCTGTTCCGAAATCCTTATCAACTTCATCATTTTTTTGAAATCAAACTCCTAGATCCATAAGTCACGCTCTTCCCTTATCTCAATTACGGTATTACAATATATATATATATATATGTGCGTGTACATACATATATAGACTACCATATATACATATATATCCATACATCCATATACGACCTACTATATATTCATTTATATATATATATATATATATTACACGTATATAGGTATAGCTATATATACATATATAAATTTTTATTTTTATTCTATTTTATTTTTTTAAAATTTTTATTTTTATTTTCGTATTCGTTCTTGGCTTGCTCAGGCATCGCTCGAGCATTATCCACTTCTTCCGAAACTTTTGAGTTTCCAAACCCTCCATTTTATTCAATATTAAAATAGAATGCCCTAATAACTCGGGTTTACATGGCTCGATCGATTACAATTTGGGTCAGGGTATTATATTCTCCCCCCCTTAAATAATTTTGTTCCTTCAAATATGACTATATCATGGTACAAATAAATGAGGATACTGAGCGTGCATTTCGTCTTCTTGTTCCCAAGTAGCCTCCTGAAGTTGAGAGTTCCTCCATAATACCTTTACCAGTGGAATGGTTTTGTTCCGTAGAACTTGCTTTCGCTTGTCTAAGATCTGTATCGGCTGCTCAATATAACTCAAATCCTCCTGAACATCTAGCGGCTCGTGCTCGATTATCTGATCTAGGTTATGCACACACTTCCTTAGCATCAAAACATGGAAAACATTATGTACGTGTGCCAACTCAGATGGCAAGGCTAGCCAATACGCCAGTGTCCCGACTCATCTATCAATCTTGAACAGTCCAATGTATCGTGGCCCTAGTTTCCATCTCCTACCAAACCTGACCACTCTGTTCATCGATGATACTTTCAGGAACACGTAGTCACCTGTCATGAACTCCAACTCTCGTCTCTTAGTGTCAACGTAACTCTTCTGTCGACTCTAAGTTGCTAGTAAACGCTGCCTGATCAGATGGATCTTATCGGTGATCTGCTCTATTATCTATGGCCCAAATACTTCCCATCACCTACCTCTGTCCAGCATAGTGGGGTTTACACTGCATACCATATAGTGCCTCATACGGTGCCATATCGATACTAGATTGATAGCTGTGTATGTGAACTCTACTAATGGCAGCTGATCCTCCCAACTTCCTTTGAAATCCATGACACAGAATCGTAGTGGGTCCTCCAATGTCTATATCGTCCTCTCGGAATGTCCATCTATTTCGGGGTGTTATGCAGTGCTAAGACTCAACTTTGTACCCATAGGCTTCTGTAGTCTCCTCCAAAACATCGATACAAATCGTGGATCTTGGTTGGATATAATGGATACTAGGACTCCATGTAATCGAACGATCTCCTTGATATAAAGCATGTTTATCCCTGATATACAATGGATGGGCTGTCTTTGTCAGTCGGTCGATGATCAGCCATATAGAATCATTCCCATGTGATGTCGTAGGCAACCCTGATACAAAATCCATCGTAATATGCTCCCATTTCCACTCTGGTATTGGCAGTGACTGTAAAAGCCCTCCTAGCTTCTGGTGCTTAACCTTGATCCGCTAGCACTCTATACATTGTGCAATGTGCTCAACTATATCCTTCTTCATCCCTAATAGCCCATAAGTGCTCCTCATATTGTGGTACATTTTCACATTTCCTAGGTGTATAGCAAATCTAGAACTGTGTGCCTCATCAAGAATCTCCTTCCTAATCTCGGGTACGTCTAGCACGTAGATCCTGTCATGAAAATACAACACCCCATCTCGTATAGAAAAATCTGTATTCCCTCCAGTCTCGACCTCTTGACGAAGCTTAACTAACTAGCTATTGTGAGCTTGCAATTCCTTGAACTTGTCAACAATCGTAAGACCGATTGTGATGTTAGCACACATTGCCCTAGAACCTGGTAGAATCACCTCAACCTCCACGGTTTCTAAATCCTGTAATAGCTCTTTCTGTGTAGTCAACAGGTAAGTAAGACTCCTTGACGACTTCCTGCTAAGAGCATCAGCCACTACATTTGCCTTCCCTGGATGGTATTGTATACTGAGCTCGTAGTCCTTAATCAACTCTAACCAACATTGTTAGTGCATATTGAGCTCCTTTTGCGTAAACAAGTACTAGAGATTTTTGTGATTGGTGAAAATCTCACATGTGGCTCCGTACAGATAATGCCTCCAAATTTTAAGGGCAAAGACAATAGCTTCAAGCTTGGCGTCGTGAGTTGGATAGTTCTTTTCATATGGCCTCAATTGTCGTGAAACATAAGCCACTACCTTTCCCTGTTGCATCAAAACACACCCCAAGCCTTGGTGTGAGGAATCACTGTAGATCACAAAACCCTTTGTCCCATTTGGTACTATTTGGATTGGAGCTGTAACTAGTCGGTCCTTCAGCTCTTGAAAATTTCGTTCCCTCTCCTCAACCCAGATGAACGGAACATTCATCTTGGTCATCTGGGTGATTAGCATAGCTATCTTGGAAAAATCCTTGACAAACCTCCTACAGTAGCCAACTAAACCCATGAAACTGCAAACCTCCGTGACAGTAGCCAGGCCGGGGCCAACTGGTAATAGCCTCTATCTTCTTCTGGGGGTCCACGGAGATCCCATCCTTACTAATCACATGCCCTAATAATGAAACACTTGGGGGCCAAAATTCACATTTCTTCAATTTAACATATAACTTCTGCTCCCATAGCTTCTGTAAGACCTTCTTCGAATGCACCTCGTGCTCTTCCTGGTTCCTAGAATGGACCAGAAGATCATCGATGACTATGATTATGAAATCGTCCAAGTACGACTTGAATACTCTGGTCATTAAGTCCGTGAATGCGGCCGGGGCATTAGTCACTCCAAAAGGCTTGACCAAAAAGTCAAAATGCCCATACCGGGTCCTGAACACTGCCTTTTGAATGTCTATAGGTCTAACCTTCAACTGGTGGTAACCGGACCTCAGATCAATATTTGAGAACACCTAAGCCCCCTTTAGTTGGTCAAATAAATCATCTACTCCAGGCAGTGGATACCTGTTTTTGATGGTAACCTTATTCAGTTCATGGTAATCTATACATAGCTTCATGGTCCCATCCTTCTTCTTGACAAAAATTATTACAGGTGCACCCCATGGCGATGAATTGAGTTGTATGAAACCCTTGTCTAGTAGTTCCTGTAGCTGAAGCTTTAACTCTTTCAGCTCAGCTAGGGCCATTCTGTAGGGGGTCTTACATATAGGGGCAGTGCCTGGCAGTACGTCGATGCTAAACTCAATCTCTTTGTCCGCAGGCGTCCCTGGAAGATCCTTCAAAAACACCTTAGGGAGATCCCAAGCAATGAAAATTTGTTCTAACACTAGCTACTGTGACTTAGTGTCCTGGATGCCACACAAGAAACCATGGCACCCCTTTCGGAGTAAAGGTCTAGCCTGTATAGCAGAAACAAAATAGGGTGGAGCAACCACTCCTGTCCCCTCAAACTCAACTGGTCGGGAATCTGTGGCTTTGGTTAAGCACTCTCTTGGTCACACATTCTATTGTGGCGTGGTTTGCCGTTAACTAGTCCATACCAAGAATAACATCATATTCCACAAATTTCTAGTGGTATCCCTATAATTTGTACCTCACAGTTCGTATACATGGTTTCCCCCATTAATGATTTTCCGATGGTACAGTCACATTAAGTAAATATCCTAGAGGTTCTGTCAATCTGTTCAACTTAGTAGAATATGTAGGGGATATAAAAGAATGCGTAGAACTAGTATCGAATAATACACGATTAGGCTAAGAATAAACTAGAAGGGTACCTAGGACCACAGAAGTCGAAGCCTGTACGTCCCCTAGCACTATAGAGAAAACCCGTCCAGCTTGTTGCGGAACATTTCCCTATCCATTCCTACTGGTTCGGAGGCCTGTTCACTAGTGGCTATAGGCGCTGATGCTGGTGCCCTAGGAGCTGGTGTTGGTGCCTTAACCAAAGCGGCACTAGCAATGGCTCTATTAGTTTGAGGGCACTCCCTTCCAAAATGTCCCACCTGGCCACAATAATAACAAGCATTACTGTCCTTCAGACACTGGTCGGTGTGAAACTTCTGACAATTAGGGGCATTTCGTTGCGGTCCCCTCAATAGTGCTTGGCCTCCTTAGATTAGGGCCCTGGGGCTTTGGATCCAGTCCCGGGTCTAGTGAATGGGGGTCCTTGCCCAGAGAAAAAAGACCCTGACCCCCTATTCTGACTTTCTCCTGACCTCTGATTTGCCCGTCTCTTGGCGAACTCTTCGCCACTCCTCTCAATGATTTTAGCGGAAGTCACTACCTCATTGTAGGTAGGTAACTGCTGAGCCCTTAATCTGTCCTTAATGGCCCATCATAGCCCCTCCTCGAACTTTCGGGCCTTGAGATCCTCATTGTTGATAACATTAGGGACTGAATCTGGCCAAATCATTAAACGTGGCCTCATACTATTCCACTGTCGTATTGCCCTGCTGAAGTACCATGAACTCAGCAATTTTCCCATTCTTCACTTCTCGAGAAAAATACTTTTCATTAAAAATCGTGGTAAAGCGCTGCCAGTCCATGTTTGGTTCCTTGGCCTCCTCAAGCAGCCACCATTTGTGGGCAGCTCCCTTGAACCGGTGTCATATCCCGCACCCCACCCTACGCGGATGCTTAAGATGTGATGCCAGTTAGCCGCCTTGCCAGTCTCCGACTGACAATGCGACCAACCAAAGGCAAACTTCTGAACCTTACGATGAATTGGATTCCAAATGTAGGGTCAGAACAGTGAAAATTAAAACCTTCTTATCTCGGGAACGCAACTCATCAATATACCACAATTAGAGGTATGTACCACAAAGCAAGTCTATAATCAAACAATTAATAACTCTAAGCCACAGATCACATCCACAACCAGTCATAGAACACAGAGCATATCTAATCCTTTTGGAATACCATTACCATGAGCCATGTCCCTACATATCTCATGTACATGGATAAGTCAACTATATCATCACACTCACCTGAATAGCTAGAGTCAACCCATCAGAACCCAAGTCTCCACATTTTATTGCCATCAGATCTTCACTTGGGAATGCCTTTTAGTCTACACGAATCATGTCCTTGTGCTTTCTAATCCAATGGAGTTATATCCTGAAAAATGTTAGATAAATGGAATGAGCTTAAACAAGCTCAGTGAGTAACATAGGTTCCTGCCATGGGTTTCAAATCCAGTTCATATATACATTATGCTCATATGTAGCTCAAATAGAATAATGCATCTCGTGTAGAACAAATGCAGCTCAAACAGATCATATCAGAACAGACTGATCGGACAAATTAGAACAGAGCCAAGATAGAACAAATCAGAACATAACAGGACAGAACATTTCAGAACTGACCAGATCAGACAGATCAAACAGAACAGATCAGACTAGATCAACAGAACAGACCTAGGACAGAATAGATTAGAACACAACAGATCAAAACTGAACAGATCAGGAGCAGCCGCCTAGTCCCTCTAGGGTAGGACATATACTCACTCCTCATCAGGAGCAGCTGCCTGGTCCCTCTAGGGTAGGACTTATACTCACCCCCTAACAGAACAAATCAAGAGCAGCCGCTTGGTCCCTATGGGGTAGGACTTATACTCACTCCTCGTCAGGAGCAAGCCGCCTGGTCCCTCTGGGGTAGGACTTATACTCACCCCCTAACAGAATAGATCAGAACAAAACTGAGCCAAAACATAATAGACTCCAAATGGCGTATAACAGAACAGGACAAACCCGAACAGAACCAGAACAGGATACATCAAAAAGGCAAGACAGAATGGAATCATGCCATGCGCAATGCAGTACAAAGAGTATGCGTGAAAGCATATGCATTAAAACAATACGGTGTATAAAACAGTCCAGCATATAAAGTAGTACAGTATACAAAAATATACACCAAGTCAGGAGTCCGAGTTACTCACCTAGGATATACGCATATCTCTATCCACAAATATTCTCGAGATGTGCTAGGCACCTCCATGCGTATCCTCAATAATCATCATCTCGATGTTGGTACCATTGTGTTCATTTGGCCACCCCGGAATCAGAATTCCAATTACTGATTTCTCTCTTCCGTAACATTTCTCACCTGTGCCATCATAACAGATAACAACGTCCCAAAGGATGGCTATTAAGTTTTTTGAATAAAGTTCTAGGCTCAGTCAATCCCCTAGATGAACGGACAATAACTTTTCTGCTTGAAATTGAGTGAGCTATCTCCATTTGAGGTTCACCTCTGTTCTCAATTGGAGCGACAGAACAGAGGAACTCCCTGATAGATCAGCCCAGAATTCCTGCTTCTTCATCATAAATTCTGATCCTACGGACTGCTCCACAAAACTTGTCACAAGCAGACCACCACAATTTATAAACAATAGCCAACGCAATAATGCCAATTACCTATCAGTTTAATGCCAAACAGTCTTTAAGTTCAACAACAAAGACCCTTACCCAAAAATCAGAGTAGCCAACCTAACACGAGCTGGTAAAACACTTACCAGTGTTACTGCATTGGGTGTCATTTCTCATGAAGCAACCTCTAGAAAAATTCCTAAGATATCAACATTCATTTCATTAAGGACATCTCCTGAATCATCCCATTCCAAATCACCAATTTAGTTTGGGTACAGTAGCAAACAACTTACGCGCGTCAGCCAAGCAGCGGCATTTAACATATATTGCCGACAACGTGTTAGCCACCGGAGAATCTATCTCCAATCCAGATCTGACAAGCAGCCCATGAAGCTGCACACCAAAATTAACCAATGCTCCCGAGGTAGCAACAGACCCAGCACTTCTCTAACAGTTGCCACTCTCAATGCAGGAACCTCATTTGCACCGCTACTGCAAGTATAATTCCCCTGTTCCAGTTCCATCAAATTCCTCAAGCCCCTTCTTGTGAGCCTCTGCTGTACAGTAATGTCCATAATCACCAAGCATACAGGACTTCCTGAATTGTCTTCATCAGCTGCTCTAACAAGCCAGCCGGCCGACCACTAGAGCGATTATCGCTGTTGTGGTTGGTTCATAAACAAACGGTGCACTGAATAGCTCACTGCCATCTCAAATGATCCACCACCTTCTCGTAACCAATCCTCAAAAATTTCACTGTAAAATCCTCCCCTGCAATGCTTCACACACACAGATATATACATACCACTTGCTACAGTTACACAAACACACATATAGCCAATTCCCCCAATTTTCTGCTGCACTGCACGGCCGCAACATCGTTCATCGCCCCCTATCGCAACTCCAGTAGCAACCACACAAGCATAACTCGACCCTTCGGTTCGAAATTCCCAACTGTAACTCATCAACCAACAGTGGATCCAACGTAATTTCCCTCAATTTTCCCTACAACGGGGATGTATTCCGTTTCCCTGTTGCTGTTTGGCTTCCAAAGCCGCTTCTGCTACATATGCATATGTATATATATATATATATAATTCCTGCCATACCGCCATCCATTTTCTCTGTATCCATCACCACAGCCCAACACCAACACGCACACAGGTATATACAGACACACACATATACATATAGACCACCTGCTGTACCGCTACTGCTGCAGTTCCCTCTCTGCTGCACTTCCGTCCCTCTTGCACCGCAACATACACACGTCCATATATATACAACCATCACAACACGTTGTTATGTCCCCCTGCCGACCGTCGCCCCTACTGCACCACTATTGTTGCTATCTCCTCCTCACGGCTTGGTCATTGGTTTCGGCTGAATCGAATTTTCTTTGTGAATTTTTCTAGCAATCAACGGCTACTGTTGCAGTTTCCATGGGGCTTATTTGACGGAAAACAGGTGAGGATTAGGACATGCGGATCAGGTCATGGGGTTAGAACCAAAATCCCCCAATTTTCCTACGGACAGGGACGTATATAGAGCTGAACTGCCTGAAATTTCCTGTTCTAGAAGCTTCAAGCTGCTTCTTTCTTCTTCACAGATATTTATATATATATATATATATGTACATATTTTTACACCTCTCAAGATCCGGTCTTCTAGCAACTTCCTTCCTAGAAGCTTCTCCCTCTTTCTATTTTATTTTGCCACTTTAAATATATAAGACTATATATAAGCATATTTTTGGATTTACCTTACCGTATCTCATATTTTATAGATATTTTATCCCATAAAATATTATATTATAAAATGCCAATAAATTTGCCATAAAGCCGAGACTCAATTATCCTAATTATTTATTTTTCCCTCCGTTTGTATCTCGAATGATATTCATATATTTATTTGTATTTTATTACAATTATATAAACTATAGTTTCTATATATTTTTATATATTATACCATTTCCAAAATAGTAAATTATGGAACGCCAACCAATTTGGCATAAAACCGGGGCTATATTGATTATTACCGTAACATAACCAAATTTTTATTAAATTAGTGAAGTTTTAGGCATGACGGATATTTGGGATATTACAATCGGTATGTGGCATATGCCACCTTCTGTGTTTCGGTGCACGGTAGGATACAAAAATCTTGTTCATCTCTAAGAGCCACTCATCTGTAGCTATGGCTCCCTAGGTACCGTCGAAGTATGGAGGCTTCATCTTTTGGAACCGCTCATATAGAAACATTTGATCGCGCTCATTCCCCTGATAGCTTCCCACATTGACGGGCCGCTCTTGTTGCATTGGCTGGCTAGTATCCTCGTTGACCGGTTGCTCCTGTCATACTGTCTGACTAGCACCCACGTTGACATGCTGCTCCTGTCGTACTGGTTGGCTAGTGCCCATCTGATTCGTACCGACCTGACTCCGTGGTAAGGCCTCGATAACCTTCTCCATTAACTGTTCCAAACGCTCGATACACTCCATAGCAGCCGCAGTAGTCCTTGTGTTAACCATTGCTGTAAAAGATAATTAGTACGTTTACATAAGATAATAGTTAGTAGCCACGTAAGGTCTAACATAAAGGTATCGGTATTACTATCGCTTCATTCCTTGACGTACCAATTCTAGTGTTTTATACCAGTCTCCCATGACTAACTAGCACCTAAAACTCTGTCTCATGAAACGGACCTCACTATTAGATCCTTTTTTTTTTTAGTAAGTAAAATTTATAAAACCAAAAGGGAGAAGAAAATACAAGAACAAGAGGGCATACCCTCGAACAAGCTAGAGGGAAGGAAGAACTTCTACAGGCAGAAGGGCCCTCGTCCCAAAGCTACAAAAACAAAGCATTACAAGACATTACGTTACAAACATTACACATTGAAGATGGTACTTGGAAGAGACCAAATACATTGAAGATGTCTATTAGTGATCGTGTTTGCAATCCTTTTAGAGGGAGTGAGTCTACCACGAATCATTTCCTGAATTTGAGCTATGATAGCTGGGGAAGTTTTCTTTATCATGGAGAACAATCTGCTATTCCTTTCTCTCCAAATAGTATAGATCGTGCAAGCTAGGGTGAGCTTTCCTATAGTAGAAGAGAACCCCTTTCCTTTGAAAGTATTGGAAGCCAAAGTAATGATCTGGTGCCAGTTTCCAGACGGGCAATGGAAGCCACTCTTAGAGAGCAAATGGGACCATATGTTGGAAGTAAAGGAATAAGAGAAGAAAAGATGGTTGTGACTCTCATCTTCATGCATACAGAAAAGACATTTGGGATCATGACTAAGGTGAGAATTGAATAGATGATCTTTGGTTCGCAAGTTATTACGGATAGCCATCCAAAGAATAAATCCCGCACGAGAAATGGCTTTAGGGTGCCAAACAAGCTTCAACCAATGAACCTGGGGGCTTCCGGCTTCTAAGAGTATTCTAGGCTGAGTTGATGGAGAAGGCCCCATTAGAGGAGGGCAACCAAATAGCCTTGTCGTCCTTATGGGGAGAAGGATGGAGGTTGTTAGGCATGCCATGTTTTAGCTCAAACAGATAAGGAGAGTTAGCTACTGGCCAGCTCCATAACAATGGAAGTAACTTTAGCATATCTCCCAAGGCCTGAATCATATATAACCTTTTCCCCTATATTATCATGTATGGAACTAGAGGGGAGCCAATAGTCAAACCAAAGAGAAGCGAAGAGACCATTCCCAATAGATATTCTGATGAAAGGCTTGAACAAGGTTTTGAATTTAAGCATTTTCCTCCAAGCCCACGAGCAAGATTGGGGACATTTCACCTCCCAGAAACTCCTACCTTTCAGAAGATTGTTGCGAATCCAAAGAACCCAAGGGGCGTTAGAAGGGTTTTGGAAAATTGCCCAAATGAGCTTTCCCAGAGCTGCTTGATTCCAAACAAGAAGCTTCTTTATTCCGAGCCCCCCTTCATTTCTAGGGCAAACAATATCTCGAGTTATGTTGCATCATATTAGGATCATCAAGGGAAGGACTATTGCTAGGAGAGACGATCTTAATTGAATTATGAGGCAGTGCTACAGGTTTATCCAGCTTGTTATGACATGAAAATTTTTTTTTTTATTTTATTATTATTCTTGATTAATTAAATTTTTTATTTGTATTATTTTCATTGATCTTGGTTAATTAAAAATTTTTGCTATTATTATTATTATTATTCTTATTATTATTATTATTATTGTGATGGGTGGAAGTATGTATATGATGTGCATGATATATATATACATAGATATATATACATATATACATATATTGAATTAATTGTGTAATGTGTGCATGTATATGGGCATGTATATATGGATGTGTGGGAGGGTGCATTTGGCAGAGTGTGTGAGGTGTAGTGTCGGCTGGGTGTGTGTGTTTGGTGTGTGTCTAGTGTGTGGGAGAAGTAAGCTACATATATATATATATATATAAGCTAGAGTAGAGCAGCTTTGCATTGAATGCAAAGCTGCATTTTTGGGAGAAAGAAGGTGGCTGATGTGGAGTGATAGAGGTCAAGGGGAGAGAGACATGTGAGATTGAGTGGGGATGCATAAGTGGTCTCGGGTGGGAAGAAAAGAGGAGAGAAAGGCCAGAAAAACTGAGAGAAGGAGCAAGAGAGGTCGTGTACATTGGGAGGAGTCCAAGGAGCTTGAACCAGAGGTGAAACAGAAGAGAGAAGGAGAGGTCGGCTAGAGAGAGAAAGAGATCCAGAAAGAAAAGAGGTGAGTAGTTCCAGTTCTGAATTCTCATTTCCTTGCATATTAAATTGTTTTAAATATAGGGTCTTGTAATGTATAAAACGTAGATTATTTTGCAAGAAAAACCAAGTGGAATGACCAAGAAATGAGGGAGAACAGTAGGGTTGCAGGTCACGGTTAGTGGAAATGGGTTGTGATATTTTATGTGTCAAATTAGACTAGAATGATGGGAAATAACCTCCTAAGGTGCAGAAACCATTTGGGGTTTGAACTAACCAAAACCAGTGAGGGAAAAATGGAGAAATAGAGTCGGCCGGAGTTTTGACCGAGGGTTTGACCCTCTATTTCGTGGGAATCTAATAGGTTGGGTCCAAAACTAAGCCTAGATATAGAATCCTTGGGAGAAAATGAAGAAAACTGCATTCTGAGAAGTCGAAAATGTCGCCGGAGATGGGTCGCCGGCGCCGGAGAAGGCGCCGGAACCCTACTGTGCGTCGCCGGAAAGTCGGGGAAGAAGGGAGGGGCCTGTCCGGGTTCGGGTCGGGTCGGCTCGGGTCCGGTTCGGGCGGGTGTGGGCTGCCCCTGCCACGTGTCGCCATATGTTTTAAATTAAAAGATTCAAAGGGGGTGTTTGGTTGTGGATGTATGAAATTAAGAATCTGAAATAAATAAGAACAGGGATATCCTATCCCTGTTTTGGGCTAATCCTTGTTTGGCTGTCCGAATTAGGAATAGGAGAAATCAATTTTACAATTTTGCCCCTGAATTTTTGATAATTGAAAAATTAACCCAAAACTTACAGAAATTATAAATTGGCCCTCTCAACTATTAATAATTCTGATTTGACCCTCCTGAATAAAATATTAATAAATTATTAATTAAATTAATTAATTAATTAATTAATTTAATTAATTTAATTATTTAAATATTCAAAAATATCCCGGAGTCCAAATGGGACAAGTCATTAGTGTATTTTGACTATCTCGGTCATTCTGAGGCCAATGGCGAGGTCCGTTTTACGAGACGGGGTCCCGAAAAATAAAAGACCCGTAGTGACATGTAAAATTACCAAAATACCCCTGAATTAAAGTACAGTTAAATGAACTCCAAATTTAGTAAACAAATAGTGAAACTTTATTATCACGAGCATTCCGGACTCAATAGTGGAGTCCGATTTGTGAAAGGAGATCAAGAAATGTAAGGACCCGTGTAAAGTGCAAAATGACTGTTTTGCTCTTTTTAACCCAGGTGTCCGAATTGAATTCTATAAGAGCCTAAACTTATTTTCTTCGACGTTCCGGACTCAATGGTAGAGTCTAATTTAGTAAAATAGAAACATATGAATTAAAGACATAAAATTTGATGAATAGCATAATTCAAGGGACAATTAAACTGAGTTTCGTGTTATGAATTTTAGGGACACGGAAAGGCAAGGAGAAGGTGACCTGACCTTCGGTATTCTTACGGTGGTTCCACCTTACTACGAGTACACTCTTCCGGTTTGAGATCGATTACCAGGTACGATATATTGTGCTAAGTGAGAAATAGAATTGAGATTAGGAGTACTTGCTTCGCTGTATTGATTGTTCACATGTTGTTTGAGTATTCACATGTTTATGTGCTACGTGCTATCTTGCTGAGTTGTATGATGATTATGGATATACTGTATGTGTTAGTGTACGGTGTGAATAATATGCTTGGATGAACTGTTGATATTACGAACTGTGTACTTGGAGGCATGCTTTATGTATGAATGAGAGGTGTCATGACATGATGAGATCAGAGCATATTGGCATGGTGAAATTCTTTGAACATGGCGTGGGTAAGCACTTGGTGCTTTGCATTATGAGGGTGTAGATCCTGTGGTGAAAAACCCAAAATTGGCCAATAGGTACTCGCCGGCCTGACGGGTTCCGGACCGTGAAGCGAGACATACAAGGTACTCATGCCGACGGGGAAGGACCGTATCATGAGACATGGGTGGGCATAGAGTTGCATGGGTGTGTCACACATACTACTTATATACTGTACATTGTTCATATCCTGTCATCATGATATCAAATGCCATATAGAAATAACTGTACACTTGCACATGCCACGACCTTGGTTTTGTCTCTTGCATTAGCATTATATTGTACCAGCATGTTGAGCTGACCCCTTTAGTGGGGCAATATTTCAGATGATGTCCCAGCAGTACGAGACGTGGAGATGATCTGACTAGGGGCTGTGTTAGGCCCAAGGGGCGTTTGTTTTGATATTGTGTAAGGGCATAAGCCCGAGGCCTTATTTCATTTTACATGTTGTAAGCAAATGGACTAGACCTATGTATGTATCAGAACAGTGTACGGAATGTATGAAAATGTTATTATTATCTTTTATTTCTTTACTATTTTAATTTCCTTTGTCTCGTTACTCGCGCCTCGGGTTCGCTGGAATTCGGGGCGTGACAACGTGGTATCAGAGCTTAGGTTCGAACACCTAGAGACCGTGGGGTGTTGTTTAACACCATGAGACCCTAGAGGAGAGAGTGAGACCTAGTGTGAACTATTAGTGGCATGCTGTAGGGCCTTATGTGATATGTGATTATATGTCCTGCTGCATGACTTATTGTGATTATGTGCTGATTGATGCTGTTTTTGGAGGCATGACAGATATGATATGTGAGAAACTTGTTAGTAGTATATGAATCATGACATGCTATGTGTACTACCTGTAGAAGCATAGGCCATTGATAGGAACATGATTAGGGTCACACTTGAACACCATATATTGAATGTGAAAAAGTGATATTGAATTTTTTCTCTTGGACTTGTAGATATGCCTCCCAGACGAGCTCCTACGGGAGCTGGACCGCCCAGACGGGGTAGGGGCAGGCCCAGAGGTGCTACCCAGCCTAGAGGCGCCGCACAGCCTCGTCGTGGCAGACCTAGAGCTGCTGCCCCTATTCCCGATATAGTTGAGGAGGTCGTTGCCCCGGCTGACACACCAGAGCATAGTGCAGCTGAGGAGGACGTTGCTCCCGCCCCTGCCCCTATTCCTGCTCCCGCTCCAGCACAGGAGGTGGAGCAGATGATCGGCGCCAGAGATATGGCGACTCTTTTACAGGAGTGTCTCCGCACCGTGATGGAGGCACGGACCACCGGCGGAGAGACCAGGGATACCTTCGTGATGAAGGTGTTCCAGAGGATGAGACCGCCCACCTTTGCCGGGCAGCCAGACCCACTGATTGCAGAGGAGTGGTTGAGACAGATTACCCGGATCTTGGATTCGCAGGGGATCACTGAGCCCCATCTGAGGATCAGGTGTGCTACATTTCAGTTCACAGACCTGGCTAGTCAGTGGTGGGAGGTAGCTGCTGACAGACTGCATCGGTTTGGAGAGGGATGGGACGCATTTGTGGCCATGTTCAATGACCACTACTTCCCGATGTCTGCCAGAGTGGGATTTAGGGAGGAGTTCGAGGCACTTCTACAGAGAGACATGACAGTGGCTCAGTATGAGTCACGGTTTACTGCTTTGGGGAGGTTCGCCCCACACATTATTGCACATGAGGATTTGAGGGTGTACAGTTTCCTCAAGGGGTTGAAGACCTCTATCAGGGACAGACTGGCTGGGCATATTATAGAGACTTATGAGGAGGCAGTGATCAGGGCCTCCAAGGTGGAGAGAGAGCTGGCTGATCTTAGAGGGATCAGAGAGACTAGAGCACAGGGCAGGGCACCCACAGTACAGACTTCCGCACCTGCCCCGACATATAGACAGCCGAAGAGGTACCGAGCCAGTACTTCTTCCTCACAGCCACAGGCCGGGCCCCTCCATTCTGTAGCTCTCCGTCCTGCCTTACCATCTACCTCTAGGGGAGGGGGGTCCCAGCGGCCTATCACATGTTATACCTGCGGACAGCCTGGCCATAGGAAGGCCGACTGCCCCTTGAGGGGGCCCAGTATTGCACAGGGTGTCGGATCCAGTCAGGGATCATTTCCACTACCCCTACCAGCACCGAGTCAGAGGGCCCCGCCGATTTGTTACACTTGTCAGCAGCCTGGCCATGTTAGGGCCAACTGCCCTCTGGGGCAGACTTCGCAGAGTGCGCCGAGGCCACACTATTATCAGCATACACAGGTACCTCTGCCACAGCCACAGTCGGTCCAGGGGCTACCAGCGCCCTATTATCAGCCTACATCCTCCGCACAGAGCGTCAGGGCTCCAGCACCTAGGGGAGGAGGCCAGCAGGCTCAGAGAGGGGGAGGCCGACAGGGCCAGACCACCCAGGGCCGAGTCTACGCAGTGGCCGCCCCGGAGACCTCTGCTGCCGGACCGTCAGTAGTCCGAGGTACATTTCTCATATCCAGTTCATGGGCCAGTGTATTGATAGATTCAGGAGCATCACATTCATTCATTTCTACTGCACTTGCCATGTCATTGGGTCTGGACATAGTTTGGTTGGACCCCCCGTTGCATGTTGGTACGCCAGTTGGGGGTGTTGTAGCACTGACGAGGATCTGTAGAGATTGCTCGATAGAGATAGCTGATCGTATTCTCCATTTTGATCTTATTGTACTTGATATGTCTGGGTTTGATGTGATTCTGGGGATGGATTGGTTGTTCACCTATCGGGCGAGTATAGACTGTTACAGGGGGAGGGTGACTGTATGCACTCCGGAGGGAGACTGCTTTTATTTCACAGGGGATCGGGGGGATTTCTTGATTCCACCAGTGCGTGATTCTAGGAGCTGGGGAGGCCACAGTTATATGTTGGCTAGTCTGATTGCGGGTGATTTTGAGGCTACAGAGGTTGTGCTACCCCCGGTCGTGGATGAGTTCCCCGACGTCTTCCCGAGTGACTTGACTTGTCTACCCCCTAGACGAGAGATCGAGTTCACTATAGAGCTCATTCCTAGCACTACACCCATTTCCATACCACCTTACCGCATGGCCCCAACCGAGTTGAGGGAGCTGAGGGAGCAGTTGACTGACCTCCAGCGGAAGGGGTTTATCCGTCCTAGCACTTCTCCGTGGGGTGCCTCGGCACTGTTCGCGAAGAAGAAGGACGGGACGCTACGATTATGTGTAGACTACAGGAGGCTGAACCGGGTTACTATCAAGAATAAGTACCCGTTGCCGAGGATTGACGATTTGTTTGATCAGCTGAGAGGTTCGAGATGCTTCTCGAAGATTGATCTCAGGTCGGGTTACCACCAGTTGAGGGTCAGGGAGGAGGACATAGCGAAGACGGCCTTCCGCACTCGCTATGGTCACTATGAGTTTGTGGTCATGCCTTTCGGAGTGACGAATGCCCCAGCGGCATTCATGGACTTGATGCACCGCATTTTCAGTCCTTACCTGGATCAGTTCGTGGTGGTATTTGTGGATGACATCTTAGTGTATTCACCAGCTGAGGATGTACATACCTATCATTTGAGGACTGTACTACAGATTTTGAGGGAGCATCGCCTGTTTGCCAAGTTCTCGAAGTGCGAGTTCTGGCTTAGAGAGGTGCAGTTCTTGGGGCATGTGGTGTCCAGCGGAGGGGTATCTGTGGATCCCTCCAAGATTGAGGCGGTCATGAGCTGGGAGAGGCCGAGCAGTGTATTCGAGATTCGGAGTTTTCTGGGGTTGGCCGGATACTACCGACGATTTGTGGAGGGTTTCTCCCGTCTTGCCGCACCGATGACTCGTCTGACGCGCAAAGGCGCCAGATTCTTGTGGACGGAGGACTGTGAGCAGTCTTTTCAGGAGCTGAAGGGGAGATTGACTTCAGCGCCTGTTTTGATCATACCTGAGAGAGGAGTGGGCTACGCTGTGTACTGTGATGCATCCCGAGAGGGATTAGGGTGTGTATTGATGCAGGATGGCAGAGTGGTAGCCTACGGTTCTCGTCAGTTGAAGAACCACGAGCGGAACTACCCCACACATGACTTAGAGTTAGCTGCCGTCATCTTTGCACTGAAGAGTTGGCGACACTACTTATACGGGGAGAGATTCGAGGTATTCTCTGACCACAAGAGCCTCAGGTATATCTTCACGCAGAAGGACCTGAACCTGAGGCAGAGGAGGTGGATGGAGTACATGGAGGATTATGATTTTGACCTCCAGTACCACCCAGGGAGAGCCAATGTGGTGGCTGACGCGCTGAGCAGGAGATCGAGGGGTACAGTGGCCAGTATTGCCATCAGGGAGTGGGAGATGATGGGAGATATTGGCGAGTTTGATCTGGATATTGCTGAGTTTGAGGGACAGGCCACTCTGTTCAGCTTGTGTGCACAGCCCACCCTTCTGACTAGAGTGATAGAGGCACAGCTAGTGGATGTTGAGGCAGATCAGATCAGAGTACGGATTGCTAGTCCCGAGGGATTTGCGGGATGGACGGTGCATTCTGACCTTAGTCTGAGGTATTCGGGTAGAGTTTTTGTCCCAGAGTCTCTTAGGGCTGAGGTCCTTAGAGATTTCCACCACTCACGTCTGGCAGTGCACCCAGGGGGCACTAAGATGTATCACGATCTGCGCCGTCAGTATTGGTGGGCGGGGATGAAGAGAGATGTAGCGCAGTTCGTGTCGAGATGTCTCACGTGCCAGCAGGTGAAGGCTGAGCACCAGAGACCTGGGGGATTGTTACAGCCATTGCCAGTGGCCGAGTGGAAGTGGGAGCACGTGACTATGGATTTCGTGATGGGTCTTCCGAAGTCACCGAGAGGCCATGATGCAGTTTGGGTTGTCGTGGACAGACTGACGAAGTCTGCTCACTTCTTGCCGATCAGAGTGACTGATTCATCAGATACCCTCAGTAGATTGTATATTCGAGAGATTGTACGACTACATGGGGTGCCGATATCCATTGTTTCCGATAGGGACCCGCGCTTCACTGCCCGGTTTTGGCAGAGTCTCCAGACAGCCTTAGGGACACAGCTCCAGTTTAGTACTGCCTTTCACCCCCAGACAGATGGCCAGTCAGAGCGCACCATTCAGATCCTTGAGGACATGCTTAGGGCTTGTGTCATGGATTTCAGGGGTAGCTGGGAGGATCACCTTGCCTTAGTCGAGTTTGCCTACAACAACAGCTATCAGTCTAGTATAGAGATGGCACCATTTGAGGCGTTGTATGGTAGGCCATGCCGTTCCCCAGTATGTTGGACTGAGGTAGGTGAGACAGCTGCCTTGGGACCCGATATAGTCCGTGAGACCACGGACAAGATCCAGGTGATCAGGCAGCGCTTGTTGACGGCCCAGAGTCGCCAGAGGAGCTATGCTGATAGGAGGCGGCGACCCTTGGCATTTGGGGTGGGGGACCATGTGTTCCTCAAGGTGTCTCCCAGACGGGGCTTGAGGAGGTTTGGACGTGGTGGGAAGCTATCGCCACGATTTATCGGCCCCTTTGAGATTCTGGGGAGAGTGGGTGAGGTAGCTTATAAGCTAGCCTTGCCACCACAGCTATCTGGGGTTCACGACGTCTTCCATGTATCGATGCTGAGGAAGTACCATCCCGACCCCTCACATGTATTAGATTGGGTAGATCTCCAGTTGGAGGGGGACGCTTCCTATGACCAGAGACCCGTAGAGATATTGGACTCGAGGGATCAGGTTCTGCGAGGCAGGACCATCCCTTTGGTCAAGGTTCGTTGGAACCATCATGGGGTCGAGGAGGCTACTTGGGAGCGTGAGGCCGAGATCCGTGCTAGATACCCCGAGTTGTTTGATTAGTGATGTATTTTCTTTTGCTTTATGTTATTTTAAATTTCGGGACGAAATTTTTGTAAGGAGGGAAGGATGTTATGACATGAAAATTTTTTTTTTATTTTATTATTATTCTTGATTAATTAAATTTTTTATTTGTATTATTTTCATTGATCTTGGTTAATTAAAAATTTTTGCTATTATTATTATTATTATTATTCTTATTATTATTATTATTATTGTGATGGGTGGAAGTATGTATATGATGTGCATGATATATATATACATAGATATATATACATATATACATATATTGAATTAATTGTGTAATGTGTGCATGTATATGGGCATGTATATATGGATGTGTGGGAGGGTGCATTTGGCAGAGTGTGTGAGGTGTAGTGTCGGCTGGGTGTGTGTGTTTGGTGTGTGTCTAGTGTGTGGGAGAAGTAAGCTACATATATATATATATATATAAGCTAGAGTAGAGCAGCTTTGCATTGAATGCAAAGCTGCATTTTTGGGAGAAAGAAGGTGGCTGATGTGGAGTGATAGAGGTCAAGGGGAGAGAGACATGTGAGATTGAGTGGGGATGCATAAGTGGTCTCGGGTGGGAAGAAAAGAGGAGAGAAAGGCCAGAAAAACTGAGAGAAGGAGCAAGAGAGGTCGTGTACATTGGGAGGAGTCCAAGGAGCTTGAACCAGAGGTGAAACAGAAGAGAGAAGGAGAGGTCGGCTAGAGAGAGAAAGAGATCCAGAAAGAAAAGAGGTGAGTAGTTCCAGTTCTGAATTCTCATTTCCTTGCATATTAAATTGTTTTAAATATAGGGTCTTGTAATGTATAAAACGTAGATTATTTTGCAAGAAAAACCAAGTGGAATGACCAAGAAATGAGGGAGAACAGTAGGGTTGCAGGTCACGGTTAGTGGAAATGGGTTGTGATATTTTATGTGTCAAATTAGACTAGAATGATGGGAAATAACCTCCTAAGGTGCAGAAACCATTTGGGGTTTGAACTAACCAAAACCAGTGAGGGAAAAATGGAGAAATAGAGTCGGCCGGAGTTTTGACCGAGGGTTTGACCCTCTATTTCGTGGGAATCTAATAGGTTGGGTCCAAAACTAAGCCTAGATATAGAATCCTTGGGAGAAAATGAAGAAAACTGCATTCTGAGAAGTCGAAAATGTCGCCGGAGATGGGTCGCCGGCGCCGGAGAAGGCGCCGGAACCCTACTGTGCGTCGCCGGAAAGTCGGGGAAGAAGGGAGGGGCCTGTCCGGGTTCGGGTCGGGTCGGCTCGGGTCCGGTTCGGGCGGGTGTGGGCTGCCCCTGCCACGTGTCGCCATATGTTTTAAATTAAAAGATTCAAAGGGGGTGTTTGGTTGTGGATGTATGAAATTAAGAATCTGAAATAAATAAGAACAGGGATATCCTATCCCTGTTTTGGGCTAATCCTTGTTTGGCTGTCCGAATTAGGAATAGGAGAAATCAATTTTACAATTTTGCCCCTGAATTTTTGATAATTGAAAAATTAACCCAAAACTTACAGAAATTATAAATTGGCCCTCTCAACTATTAATAATTCTGATTTGACCCTCCTGAATAAAATATTAATAAATTATTAATTAAATTAATTAATTAATTAATTAATTTAATTAATTTAATTATTTAAATATTCAAAAATATCCCGGAGTCCAAATGGGACAAGTCATTAGTGTATTTTGACTATCTCGGTCATTCTGAGGCCAATGGCGAGGTCCGTTTTACGAGACGGGGTCCCGAAAAATAAAAGACCCGTAGTGACATGTAAAATTACCAAAATACCCCTGAATTAAAGTACAGTTAAATGAACTCCAAATTTAGTAAACAAATAGTGAAACTTTATTATCACGAGCATTCCGGACTCAATAGTGGAGTCCGATTTGTGAAAGGAGATCAAGAAATGTAAGGACCCGTGTAAAGTGCAAAATGACTGTTTTGCTCTTTTTAACCCAGGTGTCCGAATTGAATTCTATAAGAGCCTAAACTTATTTTCTTCGACGTTCCGGACTCAATGGTAGAGTCTAATTTAGTAAAATAGAAACATATGAATTAAAGACATAAAATTTGATGAATAGCATAATTCAAGGGACAATTAAACTGAGTTTCGTGTTATGAATTTTAGGGACACGGAAAGGCAAGGAGAAGGTGACCTGACCTTCGGTATTCTTACGGTGGTTCCACCTTACTACGAGTACACTCTTCCGGTTTGAGATCGATTACCAGGTACGATATATTGTGCTAAGTGAGAAATAGAATTGAGATTAGGAGTACTTGCTTCGCTGTATTGATTGTTCACATGTTGTTTGAGTATTCACATGTTTATGTGCTACGTGCTATCTTGCTGAGTTGTATGATGATTATGGATATACTGTATGTGTTAGTGTACGGTGTGAATAATATGCTTGGATGAACTGTTGATATTACGAACTGTGTACTTGGAGGCATGCTTTATGTATGAATGAGAGGTGTCATGACATGATGAGATCAGAGCATATTGGCATGGTGAAATTCTTTGAACATGGCGTGGGTAAGCACTTGGTGCTTTGCATTATGAGGGTGTAGATCCTGTGGTGAAAAACCCAAAATTGGCCAATAGGTACTCGCCGGCCTGACGGGTTCCGGACCGTGAAGCGAGACATACAAGGTACTCATGCCGACGGGGAAGGACCGTATCATGAGACATGGGTGGGCATAGAGTTGCATGGGTGTGTCACACATACTACTTATATACTGTACATTGTTCATATCCTGTCATCATGATATCAAATGCCATATAGAAATAACTGTACACTTGCACATGCCACGACCTTGGTTTTGTCTCTTGCATTAGCATTATATTGTACCAGCATGTTGAGCTGACCCCTTTAGTGGGGCAATATTTCAGATGATGTCCCAGCAGTACGAGACGTGGAGATGATCTGACTAGGGGCTGTGTTAGGCCCAAGGGGCGTTTGTTTTGATATTGTGTAAGGGCATAAGCCCGAGGCCTTATTTCATTTTACATGTTGTAAGCAAATGGACTAGACCTATGTATGTATCAGAACAGTGTACGGAATGTATGAAAATGTTATTATTATCTTTTATTTCTTTACTATTTTAATTTCCTTTGTCTCGTTACTCGCGCCTCGGGTTCGCTGGAATTCGGGGCGTGACACAGCTTCTGTCCTACATCTCTTAAGGAGTTTTCAGTAATAGTGACACCTGCTAGGTCCATGCCTGCACTGGGGTTGTTACCAACTTGAATGGATTTGCCTCTACTGGAAACCACCCTCCATACACTCTTGTTATTGGATGTGGCAGCTCTAGCAACGAATTGAGTGACTTGCCTTTCATCCCGTTTTATGGAAGGGCAACTTGCAATTCTATGCCCAAAGGTTTGACAGTGGGTGCACATGGAGGGAAGCCATTGGTATTCAACCAGAATTTCCACTTTTGAGTGGTCAGAGATCTTAATATCAAAACAGTCAGGGAGCTCTTTGGTAGCATCCACCTCCACACAAATTCTAGCATAGCTGATTCTGGATTGTTCTTTCGTATGAGAGTCTACATAAAGAGGGTTCCCAATCGCACTGGCAACATAGCTAAGCCCTTGAGCTGTCCAGAGTTCATAAGGGACATTGTAGAATTTAATCCAGATAGGGATTCTTGCCACATCCTGCTTGGAGAGAGCCATGCCAAGACGCCATTTTTGGAAAATAATATGTCGCCCAAAGAAATGCCAAAGACCTCCTTCAAGAATATTGTTAATAGAAAGCATAGAATCAAATTTGAAAAAATAAAATCCATTGCCGTTGGTTAGGATAGAAATTAACCTTTCATTGGTCCATAATTTTTCTGCAACTTTTTTGACCTAGAGAAATGGCATTTTCTTGTCCAGAAAATAGCCAACCAATGTGTTCTCCCAGTTTGATATGCCAGCTTGAAGAACGTCTGGGGGGGGAGGGGGTTGGATTGTGATCCTGCTACCCTCACGTAGAGGTTGCTTGTAATTCAGCTAGAATTTTTTGGATGAAGGGGACCTTTGGAAAAGCGAAGACCAGCAGGGAGTAGTCGTATGACCAGCAGGGGGAAGGTTTGAAAAAATAGGAGACTTACCACTTTGCTGAAGATTGGACGATCTTGCTAGTTGAGATGTAATTTGTGGCTCAACCGCACTAGCACTTGCTTCTAGGGGTGGCAAGGAATGGGCTGCAGCAGTTGGCGGGACAGAGAGATCATGTTGACTAGCTGATGCATCAACAGAAAGGCCATTAACATTTTCAAGTGACACGTGAGAAGGATGAACTTCAGTAGTTGGTGGGATATCAGCGCCTTTTAGAGGGATTTGTTGAAGACCGTAGTGTATATTATCTGTGAATAGGGGAGCATACCCATTTGCAGCTCGATGTGACGCACAATGGTAAGTATATTGGGCCCTATTACCATTCTGCTGAACCATGATCATGGAAGCATCTTCTTTTTGAAATGAACAGTTGGGCTTGTTAGCAATTTGGCTTCAGGAAGCCTACTTTGTGACTTCGTCATTTGAACTAGAGACAATCAGTTGGGCTTTAGTTATAGCAGTAGGGTCAAGGCCTTGTTGAATCCCACTATGGGAATTGTATGTAACCAGAGACGTTGATCCCCTAGGGCCTATTAATGACGCAGGATGGATAAGGGAGGGGGCCCCATTGTTAGCACATGAATGGATGCCCACTGATATATCAGCTTTATTGGGTTGAAGACCTCTATGGGAACGGATGCCAGCTGATACATCAGCTTCAATGACTGCAGTAGAAGGATTTTGTTGAATACCAGTAAAGGTAATGGATTGTACCATTGACTCAGCCCTAGAGTGGGTAAGGAGAGGGGCTTCATTACCAATATGAGCAGCGACTGTTTGGGCGCCAGTAAAAGAATCACCGTGTCTGTCAACACCAATTGAGGCAATAGCTATAGAATCAGCTTTAGTTTGAACCGTTTCTTGAACTCCTCTATTTTCATGTGACGTATAGGGGTTAGAGTAATGGACCCCAACTCTAGTTTGGACGACTGCATTAGTGTTACAAGGGATAGCCGCTGGTTGAGCAGCTTTTTGATTACCACTGTTACCAGCCGTAGGAAGAGATGGGTAGTCTCCATCTGAACAGCTGGCCAGAGCTAAAGGACACGCAACTCCTGCTGATTGAACCACATGCTGATTTTGAATTTTTGAAGTGGCGTTAGTATGAGGCAGGGTGACGGCATGGGAACTTGCGTGAGAAGGGTGGTAAACTAGAGGGTCAAGCCTAGCAGCAATTTGGGCAACAGTAACCTTAGCGTAGAGGGCATTGTCAGTGCCATTTGGGGCTTTGACTGATTACAGATCAACGTCATCTTCCCCAACCATTGAAGATCTATAATTTTCAACCGTAAGATCATATTTCCTAGCCTCCTTAGTAGACACATTATCTGCTTGGGACAAAGGAGAGATGGGATGAGCATTTGCCCCACTCCTTCTGTGCGTAAATGGGTTTCCACGCGCCATCTAGAGAAGACCCCTCCCTCTTCCATGAACACCAGTCCTAACTCTCTGCATGTTAATGGGTGTAGCTATCTTTGGATCACACATAAAGGAGCAATCATCTGAGAAGCCACCAAATTCCTTTTCAAGATCAAGAGCAACTTGGGGAATAAACTCCCCCTGCTCTACACCCTCCGCCCAGGATAAAACTAGGGAGGACTTTGCAATCTTAAGCGGATAATCTTCAACATAGGAGGAGCCAATCCGTGACTGCTTGGAAAAATCTGACCATGTCTCTTGTTGCCATGTCCTTCCCTGCTCTGTAGTACGGGAAGCTTGAACACCTTGCGAACTTTGGCTGCCAGTCCATTTCTTGATTAAGGTCAGAAGAACTGGATGTCTGAACGGGTAGTGAATCAGAAGCGGCATTGACATCGTGGGGATCATTTAAATCAGAAGTGAATGACTAGAGGGAGGCCATGAAGAATATAGGAAACTGGAAATCAGACCAAGGAGATGGAAAACAGGAGCATGAGAGGGATGGATTTTAGAGAGAAGGGAGAGCTTCTCTCTCTAGATGCCATTTTCCTTTGTGTGTCTCCCACACCACCACCATTAGATCCAGAAGGTCCAAAATAGTAAATTTATACTATTTATTTGACTAATTTGCATATTGGGAATTATTTTAATAATTACAAATTTAACTAATTATTTAAATTAATTAAATATAACTAATATATATATTATTTGGGGCAAAATAGATCACATATGCCTTAGTGGCATAGTGGTCCGTGTTCCATGTAGAGACTCTAAGGTCTTGGCTTCAAGTCGTGGGGGCAACAGCCCCTGCGCATTTTTTTCTTTACTATTACAAGCCAAACAACGACAAATGGATCAAAATAGGGATAAGTGATGCAAATCATAGCACAACTTCAAGGGATCCAGTTCAAGTCCTAATTGGGCCGGTTACGAGAGCACGAGCAAAGAAGTTTAAGGATGTACTCAAAAGATTGATTCAAGAGGCATGGACCCAGGCAAATTCGTGGAGGCCCATTGAGCATGAACCACGTGGGCTCCCATTCATTATCGATAGCTGAAAAATGTTGGGATAATAGTGTAATATCCCGACCCGGGATATAGCATGTACACCGGGCTGGACCGGGCTATAAAATGTAATCCCGAATTATAAGCCGTTATATGACATAAATAAAAGTGGATGCGTAATAGACTGTATTGTTTAATTACAATGCATAGGTACGAGAGGCAAACAGTCACGGGTGTCCGGGTGCCGTTGCACCGGAAGCCGATTTTACTAAAAAACGTGCAAGTGAATGTCGACGCATAAATTTTTAAAGTAAATCTAAATGATTATGAATATTATATATACATATATATATATATATACGGTTGGATGATATATATATATTATAATACAATATAATTAAATGAAAGGAAATAAAATGGAAAGAAAGGAACTGCATGTGGGTCATGTGTGGTGGCAACATGCGGTGCATGTGTGTGTTAGGTGGCAAGGCCACCGACTGAAAATCAGTCAAAAGAAAGCTATGTGTGCATGTGTGTGCTGTCACCGCGATTACAGGTGGCAAAAGCCACCGACTGCTGAGTCGGTTGGATAATTAGAAAGGGAGAGAGAGTTAGAAAGAGATTGAAGATGTGAGAGAAACTGAATTGCAAGAAAGGAAGAAGCAGGAATAGAGAAAGAAAGAAAGAAAACGAATTTTTGGAAAAGGGTTGAGAAAATCTACAAACAGGTATATTCCTGATTTAAATTATGTTCATTTATATTTTTAATAGGTGTCGTTGCTGTTGGAGTTGATGAGAATCCGAAATAGAAAAGAAAAACAAGAAAAACCAGAACTGGGTTACGGTTGGCAATGGTGATTAAACATAGGTGAAACCAAATGAAAATTTAAACCACGATATGAGTAATACACTGCCCCAGGATTCCAAAACGCTTTGAATCAGTTTAAATGGTCAAGAAATGGCCATTCCGTGGCTAGTTATTCCCTCACCGGTGCAACGCCGGAAACTGGGAATGGGTGCGTGAAACCGGTGATGTTGGAGGTTAAAACCAGTCCTAAAATGTTCCTTACAATTTTAGAATTCATTGGGAAGAAAAACAGTAGATTTTGGACGTGAAATCGCTAAGATCCGTAGGGAATTTCACTGTTCCGGCGATCGTGGCCGGAAAACCCACCGGAGAAGACGACCGGACTATCGGGGGCTTCTTCGGGTCAGGATGAGACCGGGTCTGGGTCGGGTCGGGTTGAGATCCGACCGACTGCAATACAGGTACCAACACTGTGTCGTTTTGAATGTAAATTTAAAATAATTTGGGCTTATTTGGTCACGGATATAAGGGATTGGAATTGGGTTGGGGTTGTCCAAACCATGGATAAGGTGAGAGAATTGGATATCTCAATCCGGTTCTCTGAAGTTAACTGAACCGGTTGGTTCACAATGGAATGGAACTGGTTTAGGGTTTCTGGTTCTGAACCAACTGGTTCAGACCGCAACTCTGCATAATTACATTTTGACCCCAAAAGTTATAGATAATTCCACTAAGGCCCAACAGAGAAATGTTAATTTTACAAAAATACCCTTGACTCAAAAGTGGGTCAAACGAGGTCCAAATAGGGCAAATGAATAGTCAATTTTTATTATCTCGCATGCTCTGAGTCCAATGGTGAGGTCCGTTTCACTAGACGGAGTCCCAAAAAGTTACGACTTGTAAAAATGACCAAAATACCCCTACTTCATAGGTGAGTCAAATGGACTCCAATTGAATTAAAGAACTAGTGAATTTTTATTATTCTGAACCTTCCGAATCTATTGGTAATGTCAAAATTATGAAAAGTGGTTCCGAGAACAACGGACATATAAAAGTCTAAATAAGTATTAGAAATACTAATCATAGTAAGGCATAGAATTTGGTGAATAGAAATTAGTCTGAAACGTACTTACTGATATATAGGGAACTCAACGGGAAAAGGCAAACCTACAGGAGATTGATTTAGCAACGCATTAGAGGTAAGTAGATACCCTTTCTCTTCCATGTGGTGTTATCAAGCCAAGTTCATTCTTTTACTGCCAAACTTGTACTCCTGAGCGTATCTGATGTTATTGTCTCCACAACGTGATATTGTTCTATCTGGTGGACATTGATTTATTGTTGTACCATTGTTATCATGTTGAACCGTGTTTTGAAATGCCTATTGTTATGTTTCCATTGAATTGATGATATTTCATTTTTATATACTCCTATGGAATCATTTATGATCATGAAATGTTTATGTATACTGGATTTGTGCTCAGTCACAATATCCATCCGATGCTTTTAAATTCACTGAAGACCTTCGGGTCGAGTCCGTGAACGGACATATGGCCATACACTAGAATGCACTGAAGGGGGTAAACCGGGCCCCCAAGGACCGAGGGCATATCAAGCCCTGACACAGAATAAAAGCATCTCTTATACGATTGCTCAACTATAATTGTTGAATTACATTGTTCTTGTGATTATCTAGTATTGTGAGATATTCCTTTATTGATTTATTGTGATCAATTATAATGGCAGTACTTTCTTGTTATTGTATTATCGTCGAGAATTCCAGGACATTGTTATGCCATTCCTACTGATTACACATTGTGATCCCACTGTTCATTTGCCACTGTTCACATGTTAAGAGTTTCATGTTGATGTTATGTCCCTTACTCCTAATTGTACATTGTGGTCTATTGTTTATTGGCCCTTATGGCAACTATTCCCATTGGCTATCATAGCATCTTATTTCTTATGATTGGCTATCATATTCTTGTTCTTGGATTCATATTCTTTTATAATCTTCGATACCAGTGTCGGAGATCTGTATTTACTTGCTGGGCTCTTGTAGCTCATTCCACCCTCCTCATCCCCATTTCAGGTACTGATGCCGCGAGACCCCGGTAGGAGTTTAAAGACATAGAAGGACATTTGGGGAAATGCATCAGTTTATGTTTTAGTTCTCCCATGTATTCACCACCCTCGGGTGCTGGTCATGTTTGGTTCTTATTTTGTTTATGTAGAACCATATTATGTATTGTAAAGACTTTCGCTAACATTGTGTATTGAAAGACTTCCGCTGATGTACTATTACTGATAAGACTTCCGCTGTTATTGTTTTGAGGTTTTAGTACTTTGCATATTAGTACTACGATACAGGAATGGAAAAAGTAGGGACGGCCTTCGGGTCGGCCCCGCGACACGAGATCCGCATAGGGTGGGTTTCGGGTCGTGACAAATAGGGTGAGCTTTAACAAGCCCAATGAGTAATTCCAGTACTTTGCCATGGGTTTTTAACTGGCAGTGGGTTAGTTATCAAAAAGAGTTCATATAAACATACACTACCTATTGTACGTATACTTCAGATACATAATACAAAATACAGAATACAGAATTCTTCAAAAACAGATAGCGTGAAGCATACAAATCATTCAAGCTAGGCACGTATTTCAATAATTGTAGGATACAGAGATCTTCAAATCACGTAGCATGATGCAATTTAAAGCATTTGATAAAGTATTTAATATGCAGTAGTAGTTATGAACATGTGCGAGATGGTTCTTTGAAAACCATTGAAATAATTGATATCCTTTCCATAAAAAAAGGAGGATGCAACTTCTTCTTTAAGCAAGAGGTCATATAAAACCTGATTCATGTAAATGGGGTTTTAAAAACCTACCATTTCTGAAAACATTTCATCTTTTCACTTTTTAACAAGAGGATCCATTTTAAACCAGACCCTAGCTTTCATTCTGAGAGATCTCATGCCTGGGGGATCAAATGCTGCTACCGGGCATTTTTCTGAATTGAGAGCCCGAAGGGTGCTCAATAATTTGCGATGCTTATGCATCATTATCTTGCAAAACTTTAGCTTCTACAAGAAATACTTTTTATAAGCATTTAAACATGACTTCTTTCAAATATGCTTTTATGAGCAATTAAAACATAGCTTCTTTAATAAATGCATTTTCATGTGTATTTAAAACACAAAAAAACTTGAAACATTTAACATAGGAGCTTCAGGAATTAAATCACGATGAACAGGAATCTATTAAAGCATGGATGGAATAGAAGCATTTATTTCAAGAGGCATTGAATATAAAGCATATAAATACGAGAGTTGAGGATTTGAAAAACAGCAGATATAAAATACTTCGAAATATTTGAACTTAAACTTCTTCAGAATCCATGGAGATTAAAACCTCCATTTCAAAGTACAGGATTACTCACCTTGATTTCCCGAGTTTGCACTATTGGTGGGCTTTTCCTTTCCCTTTGAAGTTCCTAAAAATCAAATTCATCGAGATTTCAATCAATTCCTCATTTACTTCAGATCATCTCAAAATTGATACTCTCCGTTTAATTTTTAGGTTCGACGTATCCTAATCCCTAGAATTGGTCATATTGGTCTATTGTGGTAGTTAATAAATTTTATTTTTCACGTGAATTATTTTTTCGTACTTCATTTCATAATATCGACCTCACTATTGGGTCCGGAACATCGAAGAAAGTCAATTTAGACCCTCTCAGCTTTTTATTTGGCTAAGGACATGTTAGGGGCAATTTGGTAATTTACACTTTAACAGGTCTTATTTTTTGGAGTCCCGTCTCATAAAACAGACCTTGCCATTGGGTCCAGAAAATCCCAAATTATCAAAATACACTATTTGTTTACTTTATTTGGACTTCGTTTGCTTCATTTGTGGCCTAGGGATATTTTTGAAATTTTCCTTATTTCAATATTATTAAATTAATTTCGGTTGGGCTACAGTAAAATTTTCCAGAAGTTTTGGGGTCAAAATATAATTTTCACAATTTTCAGTCTAAACTAGTGGGTTCACTGCACAGAACCCAAAAAACTGGCCTTAAATTACACTGAACCGACCGGTTCAGTTTACCTTCACAAACCGGAACAAAATAACTAAGTTTCTATTTTATCCATGGTCCGGATAACCCCCAAAACCTAATTTCAATTTCTTATTATAGTATCCAAACAACCTGAATTAATTTTTAAAATACTTGGTTAAATGACGTAGCATCACTGCCTAAATAATTATCCGATCGGGACCCGACCTAATCCGGCCCAATAGACCCGGCCATGCTCACGAATTTTCGTCGTCTTCTCCGATAATCCCTTCAACAACAGTGCCAGAAATTCCATAGTAACCCTACCGTGTTTCTCATTTTAAGCGTCTAAATTTTTCTGTTTTCACGCCAAAGGGATCCTGGACTCCTAATAAATCTTTTAAAACAAGTTTCAACCCTAAATGAGCTGATTCTTCCGTCACCCATTTAAGTTTTCCAACCACCTAAAATCTTCTATTCCATGGACCATTTTTCACTGTTTTAACCTTTTTTTTTTTATAGGAAAAAAGACTGTTTTAACCTTAATTTCCTTCTTTCATCTTCTGCATGCAACTAGTTTGCATTTCACTCAACTAATTTAAGTTTTACACATAAAATTATATGTTTCTAGCTTGTTTCCCTCAACCTGTAACTTAAGTTTTCTCACTCAACACACCACCATTTTCATCCATTTCTTTTGCAAATTAAAGCTTAAAGTATGTACAATAAACCCTACTATTACATGCTTTAAATCTGAACATAATTAAACAAAACTCAATCGAGAGTATACCTGTTTGACTGTTTTCCAGAATTCCTTTCTTCCTCACTTCTTCTGCGCCCCAGGTTTCTATTCTCTTTCTCAACTTCCTCTAACTCTCTTGATCGACCCTTTTTATCCCTCCTTAACTGACTCTATGGTTGGTGGCATTGCCACCTGTACCTATGGATAACACCATACACATGCACCCTTACACTTGTTTGCATGCATCCCATTCACGCACATGCAGCACTGCCACCCATTTCTCTTATTGCCCTCAACACTTACACCTGTTGCTCACCAAAACTCATACAATATATATATATATATATATAGCAACCGGGCATTTATATGTACATATATATACTTATGTGCTACTTAATGCATTAGCTCACGTGTAAGTATATATATATATATACACACATATATATATATATACTTATATTTGTATTTATTTTATTTATTTATTTTATATATTTTTTAATTATTTATTTATTTCTCACTTGTTAATCAGACATAATATTTATGTCTAAATTAAAATTGTCATCAAGGGTTGGCGGTTGGCGTGAAAGCATATAATTACAATAGAACCAACAGAAAGGGGTTGGTGATTGCAATGAAAGTGATGTACAGTCTTGTTCACTAAGTAATATTTAGTGATTCAATTATTTTTTAGCTGGGTCGGGGTATTACACCATACGTACATATACGCATACTATATATACATATATATTACACATATATAGGTATAGCTATATATACATATATATATATATATATTACACATATATAGGTATAGGTATATATACATATATAAATAATTTTTTTATTTTTATTCTATTTATTTTAAATTTTTATTTTTATTTCCGTATTCGTTCATGGCTTGCTCGGGCATCGCTCGGGCATTATCCGATCTTCCGAAACTTTTGAGTTTCCAAACCATCCATTTTATTCAATATTAAAATAGAAAGCCCTAACGGCTCGGGTTTACATGGCTTGATCGATTACAATTTGGGTTAGGGTATTATAGCCACAGAGGGTTTGCGTTTGATAAGTTCGTAGTTCAATCAAGAACACGTAGAGAAAACTAAAAAATTCTCTATGAAGAAAGCTTTATTCACATTCCTACCCTCCAAATTATGGCTACAAGTCCTTTTAAAACCCTCCATGAAACCCTAGGGCCGAATGAGGCCTACGTCAATTAAAAGATACGGGCTGAACATTTTCAGGCCCAAAACATCCTAAACTACCAACTAAAGCTAATAAAAGAAATCCACTAAATGAGTTACATAGGCCCAAACGCCTCAACCATAAAAACGTAAAATAAGCCCACACGCCTATATTTGACAAAATAAAAAGTCTACACAAAACCACTAGGCTATGTCGCCCCCTCTGTAGCTTGTGTCACATGGATTAAAGCTGGTTCTTCTTCTTTCAAGCCCATCTTGAATGTTGGGGTCTTGCTCGATGAATTTGCAAACTCGGCCCAAGTGGATTGCACCAATCCTTGCATTGCTTCCTTGATCCTCTTAGCTCTTGACCTTGTGATTGGCCCATCTGGAACTTGTAAGGGATCTTTAAGACTCAGTCCCCCATGGCGCCCATCATTCCCCCCTCCTCAAAAGGATTCATCCTCGAATCGTCACCTATATCAAAGGGAGAAAGATCTGAAACATTGAAAGTAGCAACGACATTATACTCACCTGGAAGATCCATTTTATAAGCATTATCATTAATTTTCTCAAGGATTTGGAAAGGTCTATCTCCTCGAGGATGCAATTTAGTTCTTCTATGGGCTGAAAATCTTTCTTTGCGCATGTGAACCCAAACCCAATCTCCTGGTTCAAAGATGACACGCCTTTGCCCTTTATTGGCTTGGGAAGCAAACTTTTCATTCTTCTGTGCAATTTAAAGACGTACCCTTTCATGAATTGACTTCACCAATTCGGCTTTCCTATGTCCACCCAAACTACTTCTATCATCAATAGGTAAAGGCATCAAATCTAAAGGAGTAAGTGGATTAAAACCATAAAAAATTTCAAAGGGAGAATAAGAAGTAGTAGCATGCATAGTCTTATTATATGGAAACTCTATAAATGGCAAACAATTCTCCCAAGTTTTTAAATTCTTTTGAATAATAGTGCGTAAGAGTTGAGTTAGAGTCCTGTTGACTACTTCACTCTGTCTATCAGTCTGTGGATGACAAGTAGTGAAAAATAAAAGTTTGCTACCTAATTTTCCTTCTTTTTCAAATCAGTGAATAGCAGAAGAAACCGTAATAAGATCGTCAGCCTTCTTGATGCTTCTGGTAATAGAATTGATGACATTAAGGAGATCAAGGGTACCATTGTCAACTATTATCATGATCTCCTCGGTACTAAAAGTTCTATTCCTTACCCTGGGAAGCAAACTCTTGCAGACTTTATCACAAAGCGCCTGCCCAATGACTCCCTCACAGCTCTTCAATGTCCTGTCTCTGAAACTGAAATCCAAGAAGCTCTATTCAGCCTCCACCCTAATAAAGCTCCAGGGCCGGATGGTTTCAATGGCTTTTTCTTTCAAAAAGCTTGGAGTATTGTAAAGACTGAGGTCATTGCTGCTATTTCTGAATTTTTCTCTTCCAGATCCATACTCAAAGAGATCAATTCCACTGCCATTGTCCTTATCCCCAAGGTTCCGAATCCCTCATCTATCCATGACTATCGGCCTATATCCTGTTGTAACACTATCTACAAAGCCATCTCCAAAATTCTCGCCAACCGGCTCAAGAGTGTTCTCCCTAGTCTCATTGATCCGGCAAAATCCGCTTTTATTCATGGGAGGAAAATTAGTGACAACATCCTCCTTGCTAAAGAGCTCATGCACAATTACCATAAGAATTCAGGTTCTCCGCGTTGTACTATGAAAGTTGATCTTAAGAAGGCTTTCGATTCGGTGCGCTGGGAGTTTCTTATTGATACTATGAGCATCATGGGATTTCCTCAGCCTTTTATTGATTGGATTCACTGCTGCATCTCTACTGCTCGTTTCTCAGTTGCTATTAATGGTGAGGTAGAAGGTTTCTTCCATGGAGCTAAAGGGTTAAGACAGGGAGATCCTCTTTCCCCTATCTTTTTGTGCTTGCTATGGATGTGCTCTCTTTGATTCTTCACCAGAAATCAGCTGTTCCTCAATTCAAACATCATTGAGATGCCATAAAACCAAGCTCACGCATCTTTGCTTCGCCAATGATATTATGCTTTTCTGTCATGGTGATCTCCTTTCAGCTTCTATTCTCAAGGACGGGCTTGACACATTTGCTACCTTTTCTGGTCTCCTGAACAATGCCTCCAAAACCAACATCTTCCTATCTGGTATGGATTGCACCCTCAGGCATTGTATCACGGAGCATATTGGCTTCCCCGAAGGATCCCTTCCTATCCGTTACCTTGGTGTCCCTTTGATCTCTACCAAGCTGAAAGCCCAGGATTGCAAATCATTGGTTCATTGTATCATTGGGAAAATTACCCATTGGTCTACCAAATCCCTTTCTTATGCAGGACGGCTTCAACTTATCAAATCAGTGCTGTTTAGCATTCAAGTATACTGGTCCTCCCATTTCATTCTTCCCAAGAAAGTGGTTAATCAAATTGAGCAAGCAATGAGATTGTTCCTTTGGAGTGGTAACCATCTCATCTCATTCGGATCGAAAGTTGCATGGGATGATAGAACGTGTCCTAGAAATGAAGGGGGTCTTGGGATAAAGAAACTCTCTGATTGGAATAAAGCAGCTTTAGGGAAGCTTATATGGGCCATGTTTCAAAACCCCTCTCAATCCCCTTGGGTTCTCTGGATTCGTAGTAATTTGCTGAAAGGCAAGAGCTTTTGGGAGGTCAAGTGTCCCCAATCTTGCTCTTGGACTTGGAGGAAAATGCTTCAATTCAGATCTTTGTTCAAATCTAGCATCAAAATTTCTATTGGTAACGGCCTCTTTGCGTCTCTTTGGTTTAATTACTAGCTTCCCAGTGGCACCATAATCGACACTATGGGGGACAGAGTTATCTACGATTCGAGTCTGGGGAGGCAGGCTAAAGTTAGCTCCATCATCTTGGATCATCACTGGAATTGGCCTATAGCTAACTCTCCTCATTTACTTGAGCTTAAAAATGGTATGCCCAACAACCTTCATCCTTTCCCCCAGTGGGAGGACAAGGCTATTTGGTTACCCTCCCCCGATGGGGATTTCTCCATCAACTCAACTTGGGATCTTTTGCGCTGCCGAAAACCCCTGGTTCATTGGTGGAAGCTTGTCTGGCACCCTAAAGCCTTACCCAGGGCTGGATTTATTCTTTGGCTGGCCATCTGGAACAGTCTTAATACCAAAGACCGCCTCTTCTTTTCCCAGCCTGGCAATGATTCCAAATGCCTTTTTTGTATGCGAGAGGCTGAGAGTCACAATCATTTGTTCTTCTCTTGCTCCTTCTCTTCCATCATATGGACTCATTTGCTCTCCTTATGTGGG